>VXAB01012920.1:0-75294 GCA_013399175.1 Odontophorus gujanensis
AATTGATGAGAAAATAGTTTATATAACCTATGACTTATTTCAAACAAGCACGTTAGATAATGCATCTCTTGGGAAAAAAAGCATCACACCTACCTAAAGTAGAGAATAAGGCTGTGTCAAACTAAATCTAGCCATCACAAATCACAAAGACAGTTTGCTTTATCAAATATCACATTTCCATTAAGCCACACTCATACACACAAAGAGCTCACATCATAATTCAAGATGCGATCCTTCATTCCTCCTACACAAGATTGTTTCATTTCAGAATCTTTCATTCTGCTGGGCTTCCAATCTATTTATTCCCATCTAACAGCTTAAGAAATTGAGATAACTGGAGGAAAAAAAAAAAAAAAGCAAAAAAACCCAGCATGCTAATAAGACACTAATGAATAGAGTCTTAAAGAATTCTCCTTTAACTGAACTCCACCATTAAAAATATATTATAGTTTATATCTATTATACCCAAAGGAGGAAAAAATAAAAATGGACAATTTTAATGAGTTACTTTGCATAACACATCAGATCCCCAGGAAGAATCCGCAATATATTAATAAAGTTAACAAGTTTCCTAGCACGACAAAGAGAATTATTAAAATCATCCCAAGATCTGTGATGCTGAATGCCACTGCTCCTTAAATCATTATGTTATACTCTGATAAAATGAAGGCTTCACATGAAGTGTTTAATATCTTACTGACAAGTCTGACTAGGGAACTGCCAACATGTTTTAAATAGGATATACAATAATAAATTGCGATACTACTTGCTGATATGCAACAGCTTTCTATTTCAGTACAGAACACATTTTAGAATTTCAATACAGTGCTGCAAAATATAATCTCATTTGCTATCCCTTTCCTATTTTTTGAATGTGAAGTACCCTAATGATAATCACATTCTGCTGAATAAAAAAACAACTGCCTATAAAATAAGTAGATATTTATCACCTGTAGTCGTACATAAGCCATTTTAAACATAGAAATCCTGAACTAATTTATATGGACAGTTTCCTTACCTCTCCTCAGGACGTTAATACCAGCACTAAAAAGCCTTCGAGGCAATAGGTTAAAAAGCTATTCTCAGAAATGTTCTAGAGCAGTACCTCCTTGAACTCTCTGCCCAGCCAGTTCTCACAGTAGCTTTCATGTAGCAGTAAGCTGGGGATCCTACATGCCAGGAAGATCTGTTTCTTAACTGTCCTCCCCTCACCTTTCCCATCAGCCTCCGGAGAGGTTAACAGCTCTCTTTTGGTCATTTTTACACATTGCCTACGCACTTTGAATACAGAAGCCAAGTAAGCTGGGGTCAAGACATCAAGGGTAAGTTTAAACGGATTTTAAGAGTACCAAGAAAAGACTAATACCNAGTAAGCTGGGGTCAAGACATCAAGGGTAAGTTTAAACGGATTTTAAGAGTACCAAGAAAAGACTCAGATATATAGATGAGTCTGTATATGTAAATTAGCTTTATTTTGTTTTTTCCCCTCTGAACAGCCTGAGGGTCTCTTTGTTTATTATCATCGCTTTATAAGGAAGAGCTGTGCAGCAGAAGCATGTTTCTGGCAGATTCCATGCTTTTCAAAGCTCTGTCAAAAAACAAAACAAAAAAAAGGCCGTTTCATAAGCCAATTGGGATTGCTGTCAGAAACAGAGGCCCAACTTCTCCCCTTCAGCTCACTGGTGACCTCACTTTCTGATCTCCCTTCTTGTGCAAAGGAGATTCATAACACTACTCCTTGTACAGTTACTCTTGGCCAACAGAAGCAGATAACCATTGAAAGTAAACTATATAAAATAAACAATCTGATCAGGGGGTACCAGTGCTGAGACAAACCACAATTGACTAGCTCCTGTAACAGCAAAGTTAAATCATTCATAAAACCATACACAAATCACTTACCAAAAATGTAGCGCTCTGAACGTTCTTCAGAAATTTTGTTAGAAAAGAAAACTGGTAGCTGAAATCCTCATTGTGTTGCCAAGCTGTCTTCAGCCTCAAACTACTCTGCTCCTCATAGCTAACAACAGCCAGAGGGCTAACAACAACAACAAAAACCTAAATACTTATCTAACATTTTTGTAGACCATTCTTTGTTACTCAATCTTTTCATGTATAATAAGTATAATAACACATTCAAAATAATGCAAAACAATTATTTCACATTAACCTGTTGAAAAGAGAAAACAGTCACAGAATCACAGAACTGTAGGGGTTGGAAGGGACCTCTAGAGATAATCTAGTCCAACCCCCTGCCAAAGCAGCTCCCTAGCCCAGTTTGTACAGGTAGACATCCAAGTAGGTCTTGAATATCTCCAGAGAAGATTCCACAACCTCTGTGCAGCCTGTTCTAGTACTCCATCACTTACTGTGAAGAGGTTCCCATGCACACTTGTGCGGAACTTCCTATGCATCACTTTGTGATCATTTCCCCATGTCCCATTGCCATGCACTGCAAAGAAGAGTCTGGCTTCATCTCTTTACCTCCAGCACCTTACATATTTATAGACATGGATCAGATACTCTTCGAGTCTTCTCCAGTCTGATCAGACCCAGGTCACTCAGCCTCTCTTCATAGGAGAGGCGTTCCACACCCTTTATCATCACTGTGGCCCTCCACTGGACTCTTTCCAGGAGATTCCTGTCTCTTTTGTACCAGGGAGCCCAGAACTGGACACAACAATGTCTGTATAGTATGCAGGGGTGGGACAACAAGCTTCTACACTGCAAACTTACAATAGCAATTAAGTTCCACGGTGGGAATAATAATTTCTGTTTTTTCCTGTTCCGATAGTATCAGTTACAATCAGGTCTTTTTGTCTCTTATCTTGAAAAGCAAGGAAGTTACTTCTACTGCAATACCTCCTAGACTATGTGAAAGCCAGAAGATCCAATTTCAGTTTCTGATCTCACCAAAAAAACTCAAAATATATTTTATACAAAAGAATAAAGATGCATCTGCAATACCATCTTTATCAGTTCATTCCAAGGCAAAGGCTACTCATCTGCACCTCAGAAGTCTTATGCTCTGATACTTGAAACTGTTCTTATTATCCAGCAGCTAAGGCAGAAAAATAGAGTTTTAGCTTAAACCAAATAGATACAAGCTAATACAAAGGAAATATGCTACTTTATAAAATAATGGTTAATTTGACAGAGAAAAGATGTGTTGGGCTGTTCAAAGCTGCGCCAATTAATTATGCTGTCTACAGTTTAAAGCAAGTTCATTGTATTTTTTCTTTAAAAAAGTTTCTGTGGCCCTGAGCACCAATTTTTAAGTTAACTGACAAGTTGAAGTTTAGTGCCAAGTTAGGAAGCACTTTGTTTTGTTATTAAATTGGCTTGTTCTGTACTTTAATTAAGTAGCATTAGGAAGTGCTCCCCAGCACTGGAATTCAATTATGTGTCCTTTTAATTGTTAGAGTATCCCCATCTGGCATATTTTTGGCCTGGACTGGCCTGGAACAGCTAGTGTTCTCCCAGATGACTCTTGGGCATGATTCAGAAGCTGGCAAAGTCCAGAAGCTACTCCCAAAAGGCCATTTTGACATAATTTTATTTCTACAGGTTAAAATTCTGGCACTAAGTCCACTATGAGTGTATTAGTGATCTAGTCCTTGGTGATAAATTTATCAACGTAAGCATAAGCACAAAATTCCAGAGCACAGCTAAAACCATACATCTCAGAGCACAAAAAAAAAAAAAAANAAAAAAAACAACAAAAAAAAAAAAAAAAAAAAAAAAAAAGATTCTGAAAGAGTTAGGATTCACTCAGATGACTAAATCCTCATAACTCACATTTTATAACTTAAATAACTTTGCTATACATAAGCAGATTAAACAATGAGGGACAGAAGCCAGAATTTCAGACCTGCTCTAACCACAGAAAGAATCTCAACTTCAGATTCGTTCCTATTTTTTGTCTGCAGCAAGGGAAAAACTATAAATGTTTGCAAAAGTTGTATTTCATTCTACCTAGCAAAGAGGTGACCCTTCAGAGCTGTGTAAGATACATATTGATTAGTACTAAAAAAATGACAGTGCAGCCTTCTCAGGATAGATGATAGAAGTAGGTTGACTAAGAGAAAGTCATTTTCCTTTCTGGAGTAACTGCACAGATGAGAACTTTCAAAAGAAGGAGTAGGAAATTACTGTTTATTGACTTCAGTGCTTTATGCCCCATTTTTTTATGCCTGTTTAAAAAAAAAAATAAAAAAATCACAGTTAAGTTTTCTTACATAAATCTAGTGTGTATTTTTAACACCTAGGTTAAGAGCCTTCCCATCTTCCCACATTTTTCATCGAGAAATAAAAATAACAGTATTTGATGCTACAACAGTCATAAGAATTAATTTTAGCTCCTTTTAGATATCTACCACTAACTTTGACAGGAATTTTTTGCTACAGTTTAATAAGAAGAATGTTTTCATGAAAGAAGTACTGTTTTGGACTACGAGTCTCGATGCCTTACATACAAAGGTATATAGCTATGACAGTAGAGATTGTGAAATCCACTCTTTAATATCTTAAAGTTACGAGCATGTATATACATAAACATTGTTTCAACTAAAGAGCCCATTCTATAATTCATACTTCTTTCTTCTGTTAAAGGTTTCCCCCAAACATCCCTTTCTATGAAAGCACACAACAATGCCTACATTGTTTAAAGACATCCACTGCTTCATTTTTGTTCATCTAATTAGTCAGAATTTTAAGTCACAGTGAGATTTTTTTCATACCACCATAAGTATTATAATTAACATTGTTCCAGAGTGCTATAAGCTAATAAAAAAAATCACATGCAAAGGAACAAACTATAATAAGAAAATCATTACATAGGACTAAGAATCCAAAAGGTACAAATTCATTACATTTTACAGAAAGGTATACCACCTGTACGCTTGGCTGTTTTCAGAAAGTATAGTAGTATTCACCATATTTACACACTTGTATTTGTTGAGAAGGCAAAATATGCTATATTTACTCAATACTTCAGTTATAAATACATGCAACTATAATATATGTTACCTTGCAGCTGAAGAAATACTCAGAGACAGTTCAGCTACAGACAGCAATAGCACACTCACGAGACCCACAACATGAACTGTAGATGTCTGCCACACAGGATAAGTAAGGTACTTTGGCCAACACTGTGCTTCCTCCACATTTGTACAATAAGAAGCCCCATGTTCATCAGGGACATAGTAATAGAGTGTCATTGTATCAGCACAGTAGTGTAGCAACATCAGTTTTCTACAAAGTCAGTGAAAAGCAGCTGAGAGTTAGACTACAGACAGCAGAGATCAAATTTTCCCTTAAATCCCCAATTGGTTTTCCTTAAGTTGATAATCTTAGTGTTTGATCCACCTACTGTTGCTATTATATATTTAGAAAATTAAACATTTGTACACAACCACAAAGACAGACAGACCTTACTTGTTAAAATTCTGCAAGCACTTTGATAGGATGGTTTAATACAGCACATTAAACATCACATTTGTACTTGAAGTAAGAAGCAAGAAGTAGTTTCTATTTCAAATTCAAACAAGCGACTAAAAAAGTGATATGGAAAATTGCAGGCTCAGACAAGAAACAGATAAATTTCCCTCCCTTTCTCCTCTGCAGGGAGTCATATTTCCCTTGTAAGAGTTACTTCAGAGAATGATTATAGATTCTACCAAGAAAGTGTGTTTTTTCAAGAACACTGCAGTAGTGAGAACAAGGAAACAGTTAATTCTCAGTTAATCTTGAATTTACCTACATTCACATCCACTGCCTCAAATGGCAATTATTAAGCTTCAGATTCCAGTAATGGAAAAGGATCATTTCTTACTACACTCTTCTTTCCTGCTACCATACACTTTTCTTCTCCAAGTGTGCAAGATTCCTGTTGGATGTTCCTGTTTAATGATTCTGCTGGACCTGGTTGAAGCACACTGATCTGCT
This sequence comes from Odontophorus gujanensis, assembly GCA_013399175.1. NCBI lineage: Eukaryota > Metazoa > Chordata > Aves > Galliformes > Odontophoridae > Odontophorus > Odontophorus gujanensis. The sequence continues at coordinate 5,947 of VXAB01012920.1, forward strand.
GTAAGTGCTGCATGTTAATCGACACACAAAGAGACTTGAATATTACATAATGATTAGTTATTTAAAGCACCATCTATTTTATTGCTCACTAGGTTTGCCTTCCTAAAATACAAAAGCAAAACTACAAAACAAGAAAAAGGAATACAGCAAGAGACAGTTCTCATGCCAGTGGTAATCACTTCCCTCATGATCCTGCCCCAGCAGCATTACTGCAGTTGCAGGTACAGAGTATGAGGTCAGCAGTCCAGGATGAACAGCATGAGAAAAATAAAGAGACACTACCACGGAGGCTGTGCAAAACACTGCATAAGCAAGTGCTTGCTGCACTGCAAATAAATCCTGTAATATTACTAAGGGTGAATAATACAATATTTTAAAAGGAGAATTTATTTTAAAAAGAGGATTTATTTCCCACCTGAATAAACAGGGAGTCACTGCAGTAACAACTATGTGAGAACAGTCAGAATCTTGTAACTGGAAAACTTAGACAAAGAATGCACAAATTTCCAACACATCTTACATATATTGATTTCTGGAAGTTACATTATTGTTTTTTAATTTAGCATGGTAGTCATATGGATTGTAAGGAAAAAGCAGGGAAGGAAAAACCTCTATTTTTGATGTGTTGATATAACTATCTTGCAAGTTATTTTTTCCTTTCAAGTGACAATGTAAACAGAGAAAAATAATTATTAACAAAAAAAAAAAAAAAAAAAAACAAAAAACAATAATCATCAACAGCAACAACAACANTAAGGCAGTACTTTTAAACAAAAATTCTGACCCATACCACATTAAAGAAGTGACAAAGGCAGTCAGAGCCACTAATGAACTTGCTAAAGCCAAGGTTTTCAATATTACTATCAAGGTATGTTTTCAGAGTTCATCACTAAAAAAAATAAAACAACAACAGCAAAAAAAAAATACCAACAAAAAAAACCCACACACCTAGATTCTTCAGGCTACAAAGTAGTACAGTCAATAGTGCAGTACCATACACAAAACTGGCATGCACATAAGCAAATGGAAGCTTAATTCTTGAAATAGTGTGTGCATAAGTAACGTCTAAGTTAAAAAATTATCCCTTACCACACAAAAGGTTTCTTAGAGCTTCTGCAATAGCTGCTTCACAGCAACAGCTTCTAAAGGAAGTTCACATTATCAAACTTAAGTCTACCTCAAATACTGGAAACACTATTTTAGAAACTAGTACTCTAAGCCTACTTGATTTCAATTGTAGTATACCATCAATTCGACCATGACCTAGAGCATCTCTAGTCACCTTCAGTAAGCAGTCAAGAGTGAGCAGCCTGTCATAAAAGTACAACTCAGCCTGGTCTTGCTTACTACAGAACATTCACCTTTACTTACAATTGAATTTAAAGCAACAAAAGTTTTCTAAGTGTCTGGTTACCACACTTAATGCTGTTTATCTGTGTATGTAGAGTGTTATATTCAACAGCACAATGACTGCAAAATCACCCTTGTGGATTATATCAGGCAGCCACTTACAGCAAAGAAACGGTATGGTATTATCATTACAAGTTGCACACACCAGAGAACAGTAGGCTGACCAATATTATCAACTTGTTAGGCTACTGCAAGTACTAAAGCATGGAAAAGTGGAAGATAACTAACAAGAAAACAGTTCTTTATAGCTTATTTTAATGAGAATTCTAGCCTCTCTAAAGAGCATAGTACGTTACATACCAAATATTTTTCCACTTGACCCAGAGAAACAGAAAATGCCATCAGTTCAAAAAGGAAGAAGTTGACAGTGTAACACTTTTTTTTTGTCGTTATATAACAAAGTTTCTAAGTGGTGTTATAAAAGTATAACACTCTTCATTAGAGATCACAAAAGCCTCTTCCTCCAAATAAAAATTAACTATAGACTGTCACTTCCACATAGAATCAAGCAATTGCTGGGGGCTGGAAAGGGACCTCAGGAGATCATCAAGTTCAGCAACCTGATAAAGAAATTCCTCTATAGTAGATTGATAAAGGAAAACATGCAGGCAGATTCTGAACACCTTCTGAGAAGGAGACTCCACCACCTCTCTAGGTAGCATTTTCCAGTGCTCTGTCACCCTCAAATAATAAGTTTCTCCTTATGTTTGTATGGGACTTCCTGTGTTCAGTTTATGCCCTTTGCCCCCTGTCCTGCCAGTAGACACCACCAAAAAAGAGCTTAATCCCATCCACTTAACTCCCACTCGTGCATCAGATTGCTTCATTCTTATGAGATATTGCTCCTTGCAATATCCTTCCCTGTTACTGAAGGATAGACAAAAATACAGCCTGTACACCCAAACTTTCTTCTTCCATGTGGGTTTTTCCAGGAGCTAGTGCCACTTCTGTTTGTTGTTTTTTTTTTTTTTGCTCCAAGGCATGCACCAATCTCGGACAAGAATGAAGTGGTGCTTGGATGTCAACCAACTCTGCTTGGGTTCCCTTACTTTCCAATATTCTAACCCATGGCATACCTCCAAGTAGGCCCTTGAAAAGGGCCTACTGTATTCTGGGGTTGCAAACAGTGTGTATTAATATAATAAAAATTGTTACACCATTAGTGATTTACAGTGCAGGATTTTTTTGTGCCTCAACATTTCACTTGCCATTTGTCCACACCTCCCTAAACAACTCCAGAGCATCTTAATGCCTTTTCTGCTTCAAGAAAGAAAAGCACAAAGCATGAACATCTTTAACTTCAGGAGGAAGGTGGGTAATTATTAACTTCTTTCCTTTAGAGAGCAGAGCAGAAAATAGCTACCATTACAGACAGTACAAATCAAGGGGAAAAATAGTTCTTAAAAAGAAAAAAAAAAAAGTAAATAGAATAATTTCAAACATACACTGATTAGCAGTTACTCACTGCATTGAACCACACAGCAAAAGAATAAATGCAACATACATTACATACTCAAAACACTATCATCTTTCAGTGCTCATGAGTAAGCACAGTACAGACACAATTGCCTTAGTATCAGATATCATTTCAGGTTTCTGAAGTTACCTGAGTATAATTGTGTTTCTAGGCAACAGCTGCATTGGCGATAGGGAGTGCTTCACAACCCAGGGAGCTCACATCAACTTGAGAACAGAGCACATCCATAACATGATAGGGCACAGTTCTTACGTTATGCTACAGAACTGAGGCTTTATTCCAGAAATATTTACTAAAGAAAATGGCTATAACTACATGTAAGCTATCTCTCACACTCTTCAGGACCCTGCTTCATTTCCTTCTTATACCAAGGAGATGATCTCCTCAGGTTACTAAAATATATTTTAACCCTTAGAAATAAAAACAAGGCCTACACAAGTGCTAAAACAAATCTGAAAGTCTAATCATGGAATTGTTTGGGTTGGAAGAGACCTTCAAGATCATCTAGTTCCAACTCTCCCCCCCTCGCTATAAGCACAGACACCTCAGACACCTCCCACTAGACCAGGTTGCTCAAAACCCTGCCTAGCCTGGCTTCAAATGCCTCCAGGGAGGCGGCATCCACAACCACATCTACAGCTTCTCTGGGCAACCTGTTCCAGTGTCTCACCACTCTCACAGTAAAGAATTTCTTCCTGATACCTGGTCAAAATCTACTCTTTTCCTGTTTAAAGCTCTTCCTACTTGTCCTGTCATTAGATGCTCCCACAAAAGGTCTCTTCCATGCAGATACATATATATGTTATTAAAACTAAATTCTAGGTATCTAAATATGCTACAAAATGAAACCCACACACACCAAACTGTGTGATTCACACACTGTAAGTATCACCTTTTCCATAACAAACCCTCACTCACCTTTTGTCAAATTTAATACAGATCTGAGAACGTCAATTAACTACAAACATTGCCAAGGAAATCAGTGAAAGAAAATGACTCACCTTGCGAAGGCATTTCCCTCATCTGTCTTTGTTTCATCTAAGCCTTCAAGAATTTGTTTATGTAGGTCACAAGGCATTTCTTCTTCTACGTTCAGTGCTCCAGTCTCATTATCGATAGTAATACAGTGCTTTCATAGCTGTCAAAAGAAGTTTCAGTCAACTTCAGCTCTTACACATGCTAACTAAGCATATTGAAAATAAGATCATATTTTCATATAATTTCTTGCAAGATTACCCTTTACAAAAAGGGTAAGTCGGTGGCATTCCAAAGCAAATTCAGATATCCATTGTCTTCTGAGAGATCAAATACATCCAATGCGTAGCTGGCATATAACATACTGTTAGCTACGAACTTCTTTTCATCTTTGCAAAAGCCTCAATACACACAGTTACATCACCAAACAAACAAAACCAATAACCCACAATTAAAAACTTACACCCTTCTTCTCTTTCTCCTCTCCACCTCTTACGCAAAATAAATAAATAAATGAATAAAAAATTAACATACAATAGTGCTGTGGGAAGTAGAGAAGAGGCGTGAAACAAATAAATAAAAGCCCACTTTCAACATACAGGGTTTCCTAAACATGCCTGACTAGACACAGGTGTGGGTCCTTACCTTACCCAACACAGCTGTATGAAAGCTGAAGCAATAACTGTTGCCCTGAGTGCAGACATTTGTTACACTTTCCATACTGGTATAAAAAAAATAAGATTTAGGAAGTGATCTCTTAAAAAATGTAGTTAACAAGTATTTGAAAAGCTACTTTATTCAAGTTGTGTTTAACATGGGACATGAAGTCCACTTGTCATAGGCCTTCAGGCAGAACTGAAGCCTCAGTCCTGTAGCAAAACATTTCCCCCGGTTAAAATAAAACAGGTAAACATTAGTCACAGTTATCTTGGAAATCCACCCAGCAGTCTGGGGACTGAGTGTAAATACCTCTAAGCATGCACGCAAAGTTGTCTTCAAACGCTTCATATTCTGCATGGCACCTAATTAGACTGGAGCACCTAAATCTGGTTATCCACAAATCTGGACATGCTGCTTTCCAGTTGCACTGCTTATAAAACAAGTGCATCTGTAAAGACAGCACAGAATGATCTAGGCTGTAGTGTATCTGTAGTCTCAGCTTTTGATGTGTGCAAGTATTGACCCACTCCATGATCAAGATTCAGCAGCTTCTAAAAGACAGTTAGTTAATAGGGGGTAAGAAATGCAGGGAAAAAACCTGGAGACAAATGCTGTCGTGAGACAATGTCCTACAGTGAAACAGAATAAAGAATACAGAAGGCCTTTCTGAAGAGGGAAAAAAGAAGTTAATTACTTAGACCATTTGCACAGATATAGTAAAAAAGTGGGGCACGAACTTCTAGATTCAAATAAAAAGGAAAACTGCACACAAAGCATTTGAATAACGGTTTAGTAATGGGTACACTGTCATAATAAAATACTTTAATAAGTGAAAGCCAGGATTAATATTGGATTTTAAAAGTTAATGTAAGGGGGCAAAAATTTACAAAAATTTAGCTATTGCACCCATACATTTGTTATTTATTTAAGTGAAAAATATTAAGATGAAAATTATTCAGAGTCATTACAATATCATAGAAAATTCTACAGAAGGACTACTTCTTGCAGCTTTGGAACTTATGCTGACACTTTAATTAGGTTTCTGAGCATGCTCAGCTTTCCCAGAGGCCATGGCATGTTTTCACCTAGCTCTCTGTTCCTTTTTGATGAAATCTTATATATATTTAATTACTTATAATATAAAATGTACCCAAATATGTATATTCTGTGTTTCTTTTACTCAGGAATCAGATTTTAAATTGCAGGGATTCTTAAGGAAGTTTGGTTTTTTAAACAGGGGCCCTTACTCACACATTAGATGACCAAATTTTATTTGCTTGAAATGAGAAAGCTGTATTTGCCTCAAGCAAAACTAACTGGCTTCAGAAACATTCAGATTCCAATATATCTCAGACACACAATCCTTTTTTAGTTTCAAACTCTTTCTTTTCTTTGCAATTCAGAGACACCTTTCTGTTTGACAGTACCTTGTGTACTCATTTTCTCTTCCAAAATACATTTCCTTCTAGAATTTGAAACTCTGTGTTTCCTTCTATTTCTGGGAATCTTGATGTGACTTTAGGAAGAAGAGAGTGATGACATTTTGGTTGGCTATAATGTTTGGGAATTGGTACAAAAAAAACCAGGATGGATCTCCCACCACATAGACTGGATCAGATGGGCTAAGTTTCTCTTTTCATTGGTGCCAGGATTAATTGCTCCCAGGGATTTGGGGATAGACCCTGACACAGTTACTTGACCTAAATAAATTTTTGTATCTGTTTTCATTAGTCTGCCATTCAAAATTAGGATTCACAGACCACTGCTTTGATGATGGTGGCTGTGTATTTTACTATAAGGGTGATTAAATTGAAAGGATTGTTGATAGCTTTGAATTTCTTAATAGCTGCTGACAACATCAGCTACAAACTTATTTCAAAATATACTATTTCATAAGCTGCCAAAGTTTCTTTAATGCCTTGTTTCTGTCTGATTTATCCATCACCTTTCCCCATATGCTGGATCAAACGCTTCCCTTAGTTTTACTGTGGGCTTGGCAGGAGTACACAAGGACATAAAAATATCACACTCTGAGATTCTGAAGATGAAGGTGTACAACAGAGTAGCCAAGCAGTTAACTAATGCTCCAGGTCACATTGCACTTCCCAGCTGGAGTGAGTAGGTGGGTATGAGACAAGACAGTGTGGGTAAGCGGGTAAGAATACTTATTGAATCAGTATTCCTAAGTTTCCAGTGTCCATTAAGAATGACATGAGAATTGCATTTGCAAAAGCAGGTGTAGCAGTGAAAGAAAGATAATTTATACTCCTAGAAACAATATTATGCCTTTCATGTTATGTAGTTTTAAGCAGTGTAGAATTCTCAATAGTTTTCTTGCTTTTAATACATTTGCATTCTGCAGCTCTATTTCAGTGAAACCCATTTTTCACAGCACTTTAGACAAGATCTACATTTCCTAGGTGTCACTTCAGGATTTCTTCTGAAATCCTGTTTTTTTTATGTCCATTCCTTTTATTGCTCATTACAGTCTTGAGTCCCACAGCTACTGGAAACAGTCATTAACTTTGACACTCAAGTGCTGAAGTTTTGAATCACTGAAGTGAGCCAACTCTAAGTGCATGTAGTTTATCTAGTAGTCTTCTGAGGACTGAAGTCAAAAGATTGCCCAGATACTAACTTCACTGTCAGATGGGACCAAATATGTTCCACTTTGATATTAGATTGTGTATAAATCAATTTATCTAAGTAATACCTAGTAATTTTATCCAGGAACATGAATGTTGTCTTCTACAGCAACAAATGTTTGCTTCTAAAGCATCATGCAGCTATAATTCCTTCCATGTCTCTTCATCACTAGTCATTTTCAACTTGTGTGACAGAAACTATTGACAGTGTACTTATGCTTGTACATTTGGTGTGTATTTTCAGAGATTTTTTTGCCAATATTCTAACTGCTAGATTTACTTCCACTACACTCACGAATTTATTTGAGTCAGAGCTCCAGGCTCATATATGCACTTTTGCCAAGGCATGAGAAGGCCCTTCAGACTTCATGGATTTTCTTGCAATAATATATCACAAAATTATATTTTCCCATATAAATATCTTCTATAAATACAGATATTTAGACAAGAACTGGCAAATCAACAATATTTTTTTCACCTAATTTATATAAATCTTTTTCATACTGAATTCGTGAAGCTGTAGTTATTAACAATAAAAAAAAATAATGAAGATGAGCAACATATTACAGAATATTAACTGTCCTATTTTCCTTTTTGTTCTTACTTTTCATTGTGTTAAATATTTCTACCACTTATCAATACTATAATTTTGTAACTCATATAACTAGCTATTCTGATATAGAAACACAAAAACCAACAGCATGACTTGACCTCTATTTCATCTGGCTTCAGAAACATTCAGCTTCCAATATATCTCAGGCACACAGCCTTTTCTCATCTGAAACTCTTTTTCTCCTTCATGGTCTACCACATTTTTTTTTCAAGTATAATGTTCTGAAATATATATTTTAATTTCAAAGCTTAAAAATGTTTTAATGTCTAAATATCTTATCTTCTGATACTCACTCAGCACTTTTAAAAGAAGTCAGTTACACATATAGCACAATTTTTTCCACCTTTGCTTATGCTCTTTCCATGATGAGCACATACACAGACAATCTCCTGAGGCCACATGCATAGAGCCTGTATAGATTATTTGATCTAAATCTCACGTTCTCTGGGGAGAGAGGACAACAAGCTGAAGAGCTCAGACATGGTTAAAACAGTATTTTTTTATATTTTTTTACTTTTTTTCAGTGTATATAGCAATTACAATACTGAAAGTGGTTCCTTGTGTTCTGTTATAGAATAAGACCACTGTCATTTCCACAGAGTTGCTCCTTAGGGCATGGATTGTCTTCAACCTTTTGTCTGACACAATGGTGTTTCAATCCCTGATTGATTCTTTAAGTATTACTATGATAGAAAGTACAAGGTTGTTTGAGAGACAAGTGCCTTTTAGACAGACACAATGATATAGCTGAAAAAAGCCCCACAAGTTGGTTTTTCTGCATTCTTCCTCAGTGCATCAACAAATAAGTAAAGGAAGAGTTTAGGGTCAAAAAAAAATTTAAGAACCTCATCCACTGTAAGGAAATTACCTGCAGACATGTTCTATTGCCTGGCACCACCCTCTCATCTACTCATGCTGGACAGCCTTAAATCTAAGTTGTCCATTGTTTTAGAAGGACTGTAGTTGCACACCACATTCCCACAAACCAAGTACACATTTCTTTGCTGAAATGCGTCCTCTCCTTATTTTCAGATGGCAGTTTCAAGAACACATTATTAGCTTATTCTCATATATTCTGTACCTTTTCTAACAGAAGCTTGTTTTTTGGTGTTCCATTTGTTTCTTGTAAGTTCTGTTCAGCACTTACAAGTCTAGAAATCTAGCCTCCTACAGACCCTCTAGGGATATCTATAGCCTTTTCAGATTTCTGGGTGGAAATTTGTGCCAGAAATGTCTCTTAATCCCTTAAAGAACTCCTTACACATTTGAACCTTTTTGCTGCTGACAAAACTTGGCATAAACTAGGTTAGGGTACTGCCAAGGCACAGACCTTTGCAGAATTGCTGGCTAAACAACCGTGACTTGCACTGAAATGAAAGCACAGTTTCCTTTGATGTTACTGGCTCAGAAAGTTGCAACCCAGTTGGCATTCTTGTCAGTGCTCTCAGCACACAGAACCATCTTTTCCCTTCAATAGCTCTTTCCTTCTGTTTAAAGCCCAACAGATAAGTACAGATGTTGCCAGAGTTGAACCAAGCCAGAGGACAGATAAAGGGATTTCATTCTTCAGCTTTCTTAAAGCTGCCTCTTTTGAAACAGTAAATTAAATGAACAGGAAACAAAACCTATAAGTCCTTTAAGATAACCCAGACAATCATCAAATTAAATCTTTGCATTATGTAAATGCATTCTGAGTATTTGATTTGATATATCATGATATTACCTACAACCTTTCTACTTCTCTACATAATATAGTCTTTTGTCCCCAGTGTGAAATACTGGAAGGGATACTGCTTCTCACATCTTTAAAGCTCTGAGAATCTGACTGAATTATGCTTTCAGATAGGCTTTCCAGCTAAAGGTTTTTTGGCCATATTGTTGGGTTAATTCAAACAGTTAATCAATTTGCTTACCAAAGCTAACAAGCTTAAGGTCTACTACAGCTCAGGGATTCTACAGGGATTATAATAAACATAAACTAAAAAACATAGTATGGGTGTCTTTACTAACAGGTGTTACTGAACTGGTGCTCAGCACTACGCACAGGCTCATGAGACCAGCTAACATCAAAGTTAATTGACGATAATTACCCACAGCATGCAGGGGTATACCTGTAATGCTACGGGGGACAATACTATGGAAAATTATTAACAATAGAAGTATGTTTACAAATGTGTAGGTGCTCTTAAACACCTCATAAGTGTTTAACACTGTGATCTTTCTTTTCTAATACTGACACAATCAATTATGTATTGCTAATAAATACTTAAATCCTAAATTATTTTAAATTACATAAATTGAGTAATTTTTCCTTGTGACAGATGTAATATTCAGTTTTATGACATGTATCATGCAACTTGGAGATCAGCAGAATCACAGAATCACTTTTCCTTCTGGGGACATAAAAATATTCAGGAAGTCTTTGTAGCTAACTGCAGAAATGATTAAACCACTTGCAATGGACAGGCACCTTGGGCACCAGTAACAGAATCACAGAATTGCAGGGGTTAGAAGGGGCCTCTAGAAATCATTTAGTCCTCTGCCACGGCAGGTTCCCTAGCCCAGGTTGCACAGGTAGGTGTCCAGGCAGGTCTTGAATGTCTCCAGAGAAGGAGACTCCACCACCTCTCTGGGCAGCCTGTGTCAGTGCTCTGTCACCCTGTGAAGAAGTTCCCACACTCGTTTGTGCAGAACTTCCTATACATCACTTTGTGACCATTTCCCCTTGTCCTATCACCACACACTACAGAGAAGAGTCCAGCCTCATCCCTTTGCCTCCCACTCCTTAGATATTTATAGACATGGATCAGATCCTCTCTGAGTCTTTTATTTTCAAGGCTGAACAGACCCAGGTCTCTCACCCTTTTCTCATAAGAGAGGTGTTCCAGTCCTTTTATCATCTTTGTACCCCTCCACTGGACTCTTCAAGGAGATTTCTGTCTGTTTTGTGTTGAGGAGCCCAGAACTGGACACAATACTCCAGGTGAGACCTGAACAGGGCAGAGTAGAGGGGGAGAATCACCTCCCCTTCAACCTGCTGGCCATACTCTTTTTAATGCACCCCAGGATCCTGTTTGGCCTTCTTGGTCACCAGGGCACACTGCTGGACACCCAGGTTTTCTCCACAGAGCTCCCCTCCAGAAGGTCATCCCCTAGCCTGTACCAGTGCATACAGTTATTCCACCCTAGGTGCAAGACTCTCCATTTGCTCTTGTTAAACCTCATCTGGTTTCTTTCTGTCCAACTCTCCAGCCTGTCCAGGTCTCACTGAATGGCAGCACAGCCTTCTGGTGTGTCAGCCATTCCTCCCAGCTTTGTATCATCAGCCAACTTCCTGAGGGTGAATTCTATCCCCTCATCAAGGTCCCTGATGAAGATGTTAAAAAGGTCCGGACCCAGCACCTACTCCTGAGGACCACCACTAAGTACAGGCCTCCAACTGGACTCTGAGCCACCAATCACAACCCTCTGAGCTCTGCCAATCAGCCAGTTCTCAACCCACCTCACCATCCACTCAACTACTCCACACTTCCTCAACTTTGTTATAAAGTTGCTGTGGGAGACAGTGTCAGATGCATTTATGAAATCAAGGTAGACTACACCCATTGCTCTCTCCCCCATCCACCCAGCCAGTAACAACATCATAGAAGGTTACCAGGTTGGTCGAGCATGACCTTCCCCTGGTGAACCCATGCTGATCTCTCCTGACAACTCTTTTCTCTTCCAACTGCCTGGAGACAGCATCCAGAACAAACTGTTCCAACACCTTTCCAGGGACAGAGGGCGAGGCTGACTGGTCTGTAGTTCCCCAGATCCTCCTTCTTGTGCTTTTTGAAAACCTAAGTGACATTGGCAATCCTCCAGCTCTGCTGAGGTGGCCGTGTGGCCGCTGACGATGCAGGTTTTTTTTTCTTTCTCTCTCCTTTCTTTGTTTCCCTTGTGCCCCTGTCATGGATAACACCGAGACATACCTGCATCAGAAAGTTATCTTCAACGCATTGCAGGAACCGTCTGGAGCGTGTGAGCCTGGTCATGTTGCTTTCCCAACAAATATCTGGATAATTGAAGTCCCCCATAAGAACCTGTGCCTCAGAACAAGAGGCTACTTGCAGCTGCTTGTAGAAGGCCTCATCAACTTCCTCCTCCTGATCAGGGGGCCTATAATGCACCCCCACAACAGTGTCCCCCACACTAGTCTGGCCCTTAATTCTCATCCACAAGCTCTCCACTGGTACATCACACTCCCCCAGGCAAAGTTCGATACATTCTAGCTGCTCTCTCACATGAAGAGCAACTGCACCACCTCCCCTCACTATCCTAAATAGCACGTAGCCATCCATTGCAGCATTCCAGTCATGTGAGCCATCCCACCATGTCTCTGTGATCGTTATGAGATCATGGCCTTGCGACAGCATGCAGACCTTTGACTCTTCCTGTTTATTTCCCATGCTGCATGCATTAGTGTACAGTCACTTTAGGGAAGCAAGAGGTGCAGGTATCCCTAAAGGGGTGTGAGAAGATTTCAGGCAGGCGATTTGCAATGGTATCTCCTCTGGGGAGTCCTCACAAGATTCTACAGGATGATCCAGATGTATTTCCCTGCAGTCTCCTACAGTGACAACATCCCCAAGCCCTTCTCAGCCCTACTGACATCCACCCTCTTCCCCCATCAGATCTGGTTGACAAATCATGCTGGAAAGGGAGTGAAAGCTTCTCAGAAGCTAACAATAAAATCCAAACCTCACTGAAGTGCTGATTTCACACATTCACATACAGAAAAGCAAAGGAGAATCCTGACCTGGAATGTAACCATCAAGTTGTATTTTACTGTGAGCAGTAGACACAGGAATAATCAAATCCAAAGACTCCAATATTATTACCACTCTGATAATGCGGTAAAAGCCATCCTTTTTCCCAACTCCTGTGTGTAAAAACAGCCTGTAGGAAAGCTACACAGGCACAGTGTTTTCTGAAGGAACAATTATGTGTTGTTAGCTATAATTTTTCTGTTTATGTGTAATATTAAAAATAAAGTTGAGCTGGCTATACTGTGCTTTTTCCAAATGAAACATTCATGATATGCTGATAGACACAAATATTTTTAAGGTTATTTTTCTCTAACTTGAAGAGGATGAATAGGATTTAGATCACCCTGAGGAACTGATTTATACAGTCACAGGAACAATGTGCTTTATAACATTCTCTCTCTCTCTCTCTCTGCCTATCTAGTTCCTGGTCCACCTCACTTCTAGGTAATCACCTTGTCATGCATTTTCTTCTTGTAATGTGCTCAAAATTATGGTTTTGAGCTGTTGTTTTTCTTTCACTTTCACCTGGGGGATCATAATTACACTACTTTCTAAATAAATATGTTAGAGTACTATAAAACTAGGTACCATTCAAATTAATTTGCTTCACAGTTTGACCAGTGCCCTAGAAGTTACAGGTTTCATAGCACTTTATGAGGTACATTTCACAGCGTTGTATCAGCACCGTATGAGATATATTCCATGCTTTTTACCATAGGATTTCATAAAATATATTTGATAGTATTTGATGTAGCCACTTTACCAAATAGCATGAATAGCATTTTAGCAGTAGATTTCTAGGGGACATTTCATGGCATACAGTTGCCTACAAATATTAATTCACAGAAATAGAGATACAAGCGGTGAAGAACAATACTAACCCTTATTATTCAGAAGAAAATAATTGCAAAACTCAACTTCTTTCACAGCAGATTTTCATACAAGGAAATCTAATATGGGATTTCAGGCATAGAACTGCCTTCTCGCACATGTCTTTCTGTTCCAGTAATATTAGTATATAGTATTATGTTGCTGTTTACCCTCTCAGTGCAATCTCATTTTTAGGTTATATATTCTGCTTCCTATTCTCAAAGATTAGTTCTAAGTGGTCTGACACAAGACACTCTGACTCATCTAAGCTACCTATGTGCACTTCTGTAACATTAAAAGACTGCACTCAGGCTCTCACAGCAAAGTCCAAAAGTTAATTGAGGCACTATACAAAAAAGTAGGGTACAAAAATTCAGAAGTGCTAAGTTAGAGAGATAACCTAAATACATTTTCCCTAGTAGCAGTAAAAAAACAGAAGGAAAGAAACTCAAAATTACAAACTTTTATTGTTCTTTGCTGCCATGGAAACAAAAGGAAAAAAAATAAATAAATAACTGCTTTTTTTTTTCCCTTTTTCTTCTGTTCTTTGCACAGCCTCGGATTATTTACCAGGGTGATTAAGAATAGAATCATAATCAGTCTATCAACACTTGCCATATCTAAAGAGGAAACTGAAAAGAAAAAGGAGGTTATATTTGGAGAATTCAAAGTAAGGCAAGGCAGGTGAGGCTAGGCAGGATTGGAAAGGGTTTTTTGGACTGAAAATGCAGAAGGACAGAGAAATGACATGATCTAAATTGTATAACTGAACGGAATCTTTATATGATTTGTTAAGGGTATGGTTTCAAAACCCAACTTAGCAACACCTTTATAGCACAAAAAGACTCAACACTAAAGCCAGCTATTCTACACCTACCTTCAGATGGAAAGCACATTGAAAGTGACATAACATTATAACCCAGAACAGATGACATTATTCTCCCCCACATCGCAGAACAGTGATGTGTGAGAACAACTATTTCTAGAAGCCCATCACCAAAGTCCCAGATAGGGTCCTTCTAAATTGTCATAGCAATCTACTCAGAAGAAGAGTGAGCAGGCAGAACACCACATTCACATATTTAAATAAACATAAAGAGGAAATATATAAAGGAAAGACAAATGTCAAAACAAATTTTTAGTTTACGTTGTAATGTTTGTCCCCAAATTTTGTTTCAAAAATACAATATTTAAAATCATTATCATTCTTCCCTGAAAGATGCACATAAAGGAACACCAGAGGTTCATTTAAATCTCAACAATTCTGTTGAGTCTTCAGAATAAAAAATAAAAAATAGAAAAACAACATGGATATAAAGAGATATCCATTCATAAGGCCCACAGTCATCACAAGCATATGGAGAAGCTTCTCAGGATGTAGATTATTTAATCTTTCCTACAATAATAATAAAATCAATGTGAATGAAATGACAAAAAGTGTGTCATAAGTCTGTACAAAATAAATCCACAACTTCAACAGGCACTATGCCCTCAAGGAAATTGTGCAAACTATTGGATGACAGATTTACATATCAAATTAGCATAGAACTACATGCAACTTCAGAAAGTCCTTGGAGAACACATTTTTATGTTCAATGGCTTTCCACTGTTTTTTCTGTAAAGACTTTAATTATTTTTTTTTCTTTTCCTTCCTTTTCCATAACAAACCTTAAAATGAACCACATTGTCATCTGCCAAGGTTAGAACGTTCTCCTGCCCTTCAAAATTTCTCATTTAACAGTATTGATTTTATGAAAAATAAAAATCCTAAAGAAATAGGCCCCTGCAATACAAATGACAGAAGACATATCCATAAAAAATACTAATGACAGAGTGTCTTCTTGGTACCAATACTGAAGTTTTATGCAAATAAGAGGAGCAGAAAAAGCTGGTTACATTTTGATTCATTTCCTATGAATGTACTCTCAGATGCTATATAATATTCTATTTGCATCTTTTTTCTCTTTCCTTTTATTTCTCTTTTATTCATGTACAGAAGAAAACACTAAACTCTACATTTTCCATTCAACATTGAAATAACATCTGGCATACTTTTATTTCCCTTTCTTTGTCTTGTACTATTGTTCACCTTGACTGAATTGCCAACAAACACAGAGAACAAAGCAATTTAATCTCCATACATGAGAGCATGTACACCTGCACAAGGCCTGATTCTGTAATTCCCCTCTTACACAGTGAAATGTTAATCACATAAAAAAAAATCTATGGGATTGGACCTAAGAAAAGAAAGTAGAAAACAACAATTGCAAACTGCCTAGAAGAAAGAGAACGGCTGAAATTTTAGTTATGTAGGGTCACTGACATTGGCATTAAACTTCAGCTGTAATCGCAGACCAACTACAGAGACACAGTAAGACCTGTATTTTAAACATTTCAAGATGAGAAAATAATGAATAAATGAAAATGCACAGAATGAGAGACAGATAAACATTTTATGCTATGATCTGACTATGTTTCTGTCAGTACATAAGAAATTCAACAAATATATGGATAAAACTAAGCTCTGCAAGAGGCTGATGTACATCTAAAAGAAATGCCTTACCTGTTATGAAAAACAACAGAGACAAAAGATTTGCAGCACTGTAAGACCTCCAGAAAGGTCAAACCTTGAAGGTTTTTTAAACTCAGTAACATGAAAGAATTAAGTTTTGCAGCTGTATTTTCCTCTTATAAGACTCTACAATAGATGAACAGTAGCATCACAAACTTTATCATATAAGCATTTTCTTAGCCTAACCTGAAAGAGTTGAATAATTTTTCGTGTTCTGTATTTTAATTAGTGCAAATTTGTAACTACAAAAAGCTATCGAAACAAGCTGCTGATGAGCAGGCAGCTTTCTGCTGGAAGCAAACAATAAAAATCTATTTCCTTTCTCAAATATAAGCAATGGTGTATGTACCCCCACTGATATTTGGTCTTGAATAATGCAGAATTAACTAATAATTTAAGAGAATTAACAAATAATTTGTGTTAGACTCACACTGAAAAGATACTGGAATAATGTAGTATATAAACAACACATTTATCTATTGAATAACCATTCTAGGTTTAATGCCAGTGAAAACATCAGCTCATATTTCAGACAGATACAGATAAAGAATGACGTCACATAAACTGAGCAAAATCTGAGTCAGAATGATGTTCTCTTTGTCTCTCTTGAGGACTACCAGAGAGCAGATGCGTAAGGCAAAAATTCTCAGGGCCTGATTTTTCATAGTGTAGTGTGCTCACCTACTGCTCAAGAAAGTCTATATAAATTGGACTCACTTTGACATAGGCTAGAATATCACTCGTTGTTGGATCCATACTAACCAGCAGTTTGAATGCCACTGTTCTGACCTCTTCAAGAATACCAGAAGGATTTTTGAATTGAAAAAGTCTGGTTCGTTAGGAAGCAAACTAAAATGATTTATTAGAAATCACAAGATAGCGTAGAATAGCCATAAATAGAAAGAATGGAGGTGGAAATGGAGAAGGAAGAGTTAAGAACAAGTTTTCCTGCCTTTACTTTTGATCTCCCAGGGTTGGACTGAGTGAAGATTTCTGGATTGTAACAAACTCTTTAGTTGCCACTGCTTCACAGATTTTCTCTTTCCATCACTATTGAGTCCTGAAAATGTGTCTGTTCCCTACTCCTCTTTGTAATTTCTCTGTTTCCTATTATCTTGCATGCTCTTTTCTTCTGTCTCAATCACCTAACAGTCTTTTATCTCCTGAAAGAGGCAGAACATGCAAGGAAAGATACAGAATACCCTTTCTTGGTGGCCGGGTCAATTGTTTTAATTCTTTTTTTTTTAAAGAATCTGATATACAAACACACAGAACAGATATCATCCATCACACATCTCAAGCCTGTTGCAGCTGCCCATTAGCAGCCCAGAAGTAAATGCTTCAGAGCCTTAGCAACTAATATTACAGCTCCTCTTAGATCTTTCCTAATTTAGGTGCACAAGATAAACACCAGACATTCTAAATTACACATTAAAAAAACAAACAATTTCCATGAGAGTGTGTGCCAATGGTATAGATTTCCCAGGCAACAAAGTCCAGACACAAGCTATCCATGTACAAAAATCATTTTTTAACTGTAGTGTATACATACTGATATGTAATCCTTCTTAAGAGACCAAAATAGAATCCTTAGAATTGGAAGGGACCTTTATAGATCACCTATTCTAACTCCCCTGCAATGAACAGGAAATCCACAGCTAGAACATATACTCATGGAAATTATTTTGAGTTTTTTTAATATGTAATTCATGTCTGGCGTATATCTTATGCACATAAATTAGGAAAGATCTAAGAGAAAATGTAATACTAGTTGCTGAGGCTCTGTGAACAAATGAACATATTCATACACAACAGTAATGAGACACAAAACACAAGCAGGTTACCCTGGTATAAAGTTATCAACGCTTCCAAAATATCCTTTTTACATAGAGAAGTGATGAGAAGAGTTTAAATGACATGCTGAAGAAAAGGCAGGTATTTAGTTTTTGAGGAAGCAGGATCCTTAATTCTAGGTGCATTCCTCTCTGCAGTTCCACCTGAAGTGAAACTCTGACACTGCACATTTCTGAGAATGCTTATAGAATTTGTATTTACAGCATCAGCCCCACCTACCAATCTAGTATCTTCTAAGGATGAAAGAATTTTTAAATAGCAACAGTAGTACAAATCCTGAGTTTATTTTACTTCTTTTATTTCACAGAACATACCATGCACAAACTCTATGAAATGACTAAGCCATTTCAGGTTACTAAAATGGTGTGCAAAGTTCAGAACCAAATGTTGTGTGATCAGGAGACTTTTCAGTCACCTATCTCTTTAAGAATTTTGAGATAAATTTAGTCAATCCTAATTCTAACATTCTTGTACTATTATAAAGGAAGAACATCACCCTAATGAAATTCCAAATGTAGAACTCCTAACACAGTTCGTATTTGTCCCTATGAGCCTTAAAATATTTCCCATTTCCACATCACTCAAGATGCTAATTCTTGTTTAAAAACGTGACAGACTACTGTTTTGCATTGATTATATCAGGCGTTGAAGTAGCATGAGTAGAAAAACAAGTATAAAAATGTATGATGTTTTTTCTCTCTCTATGATGTGTTCTCTTTTTTTCTGTCATGTCTCTACGTTATTGTACGGTTCTTAGAAATTCAAACCCAGAGGCAAATAAACTTGTCTAGAGGTTTCATTGCAGTCCTAAGCTATAAGTTCTGCACAGGAAGAGCTTTTAATTTTTCTTTATTGTACAAGACAGTAAATAAAAAATGAATTAAAAAAAATAAAAAATTGTTAAAAGTCTCAGCTAATGAACAGCTTGAAATACCAAGCATCTGAAGGGAGATGGTGACAGATGTAGATGGAGTAGCAGATGTATATATATACAACATAGGATGGACGAAGGATCTACTGCGCAAAAACAAGAATCTTCTTACATGGTTGTAATTATTCCAAACCTAGGTCTTTCTCAAAGATGCAAACACATCCTTCTTAACTACAGTTAATTGTTATTGTATAAATAAACCTGCTGTATAGCCATTGCTCAAAGGAATGCATATTTCTTTTTTATTTTATTTTATATTTTTTTAATCTGGCTAAATGCAATGGACCAATAGACTGAATATAAGAGTAAATTCTGAAGTACTTTGTTGAGCTGTAAAGTGCTGAGTTGCGAAGTACCTTGTCAAGTTATGTGTATGCACACATAAAACCAGTTTTGTTAGTACCTTTTATAAGTGACTATAGACTTATTTGCTCTCAGAACTATAGCCTAACTATATTAAGATTTACACAAGTCCTACACTAAAATACAGAAAGGGTGATATAGGATATTATCAGTAAAGTATGACAGAATATTAGCAAAATTGATAGTTTTATGGCAAATAAGTCTTCCAAAAAAAAAAAGATACCATAAATTGTACCTAGAGGCTTAGTTGAAAAACTGATGAATTTGTGTTCTGTGAAACATCACTCTCATTTCAAAATTTCCTTTTTCCTTCTCCTTTTTCCCCTCAGTCTGGGGGGGGGGATTAATGTATTTTCACAATGCCATAACTTCCTTCCAGTACTTCAGAAGGTTCACATGAACTTATAGAGATTCTAAAACCAAACCAAACCAAACCAAAACAAAAGTTGTAAGTCTGTTGCAACAGAATTGAAGATAAGCAATATTTTCAGAGTCTGGCATTAGGGATTATTATGTCCTGAGTTGGGACAATGAATGTCAAATAACTTGATGTCAATAAAGGAAAAGAGGGATATGGATGCTCATACATGAAAATATTAAATCAAGAATAAAGACAGCTATGCTGAAGCAATAAATCTAAACACTTGCAATGTAATGGTAAGATTCCTGAGGTTGGACAAGAAAAATCAGCATTACCAAAAAAGCTGCAACTAATAGCTTAATAGATGTTGCTCTCAAAAACTTACTCTAAGTGGAGAATCATTACCCAGTTTACTGAGGCCTTTCAGCAAAGCTTTCAATTCAATCACATTAAAATTTATTATGTGCTTGAGAAAACATTTTAATATCATTATGATTAGTTTTTGTTTGTTTGGTTGGTTTTTGTTGTTTGTTTTTTTTTTAATTGATATAGAAGCATGAACTGATGGGGAGAGGACAGCCTGCAGATCAGTACACAGCTTAGAAAGTAGACAATTTTGGGGCAATCTAGTGTTTTAAAAGAGTTATATGCAAAGTCATTTAACATAACACGTGAAAAAGTAGCATAGGCCTTCTGAAGCTGTATGCTGAAATACAGGAGGGTTGTAAAGAATATTGGAGTCCTATTAGGTAATCAGATAAACACAACTTACTGTTGTGATATTTTGTCATTTGTGAGCATAAGAGAAACAAGTCAGATGTCAAAAATGAAGTTGTATCTGCATGATAGATCATTTAAATTCTTCTATAATGTTGTGTATATTCCAGTATTACAAGATCTACAAATGTTGGTTGACAGTGATCTCTTGAGGCCATCTAACCTACCTTCTTCAAAGATGGATTACTGTCAACAGGACTATTGTATAAATGAGCCTTGAAGCTCACTCTGCTCATCAGGGATGAGCTTTATCTTCCATGGGTAACTTTCCCTACTCTGTTAACTGCAATTAGTTTTCCTACTGTCCAAAGAAAGCAACCAAGTGTCAATTTGAGACTTTGATCCTTCGCAGTATGATTCCCAGTACCAAGAATACCTTGGTCTCAACATTTACCCTCGAGATAAACAACCACAGCAAGTCTGTAACATTTCTATGTAACTACTTCTACATTTTTGTCCATCTTGCACTATACTATCTGGATTTAGTATCTTTGGATAGTACATAAAAAATATCATTCATTTCTTGCACCATTTGTATGTGTATATAGGTATGCATAAATGAGACAAGAGGAGACAATTGAAAACTGACTGCAAAAAACAACACAAATTCTAACAATGTATAGATTTTTTACTGATATTAAAATCTATAATTACAGGAAAGTTGACAGAGCTACATATATTCATGTTACATATATTCAAGCACAAGAGATGACTGACTGTTTTTTCACAAGAAAAACACACATTTTTTCTCACTAATCTATTTTTATCCTTATATTTCAAGCAAGAAAGTGAAAGAAAAAATAAATGAAACTGAGAAAATCTTGCAGTTAATTCAGAAACAAGAAAGGACGATTTAATTCCTTGTTTTTATGTACAGTGACATCCTTTTAATTTTCTCTTTATTGTTTTTATGTTCAAATTTATCTCCTATGTTTTTCTTTATTCACTACATGGCATAATGAAGCTGCTGAATACTGAAATTTTTATAAGCAGAAAGGAATGCAATGACCTCTAGTGAGGAATGATGGTCTGGGCAGGAAGGCACTATACAGTGATTTCTACAGAAAAGCACAAGGATTCATTAATTACTTGAATTTAACATGTTAAAAAGAAGAAAAGAAAAAAAAAAGAAGTCAGTTGTATTATAATTATTATCCTTTATCATCTGAATGTAACCACTTTTTTTTTCTCACCATACTTCAAGCATTTTAGCAATTGTCATAACACAATTGGAACGCTGTGATCAAAATGCAGACATACACCTTCCTTCTAGCAAACAATTATATTTGTGTGGCAAAAAAGTGAAATGATCCCTCTGTTCCAAAGGAAACAATGACATTGACAGTTAAAGACTATAAATGACACCTCATTATCTTGCGACACTGCCATAATTACATTTGTCATCACTGCATCTTATTCTCAGCCACATACACTATCCTTTTAATTCTCATTCTAATTTCTTACTTGGGAATTGGCCAACATATGTTGAGATATTAAATTTTGAAAAAACTGTTTTACTATTATTCAAAACAATGAACTTGTATCTACTTGTTTAGAAACTGCTTTGTCTTGTACTTCTTTAAGATGCAGAGTACATTTGAAATTTAGAAGAAAAAACAGTGCAGTTTTATATGACTCTTCTTCTAAATTGTTGCACAGTTGACTGGGACATGAACGTGTTACACCAGAAAATTTGTTATTAATCTAGAACCAGTCATTATGCTGATATTCCAGTGCAGAAAGTAATGGTATAGATAGCAAAAATGTAGTATTAGAAACAGTAATTCAAGCCTAATGAAGCAACATTAGCACTTTTATGTTGTACTTTCTAATTACGAAGTCTGTTAATGAAATTGGGGCATTTACTTAATTGCTGTGAACAATTATTTTCAAATTAAGCCTAGCAATTAAATAGCGTGATTAAACTCATAGCAAAGGCATTTTAGTAGAAATATGGTAAGTATCTTGCCTGTAGTATTATGCATGGTAGTCAAAACCACAAAAATCTTCTGATTTACCAATGTAAATTAAGAGCAATGACAATGACATTTCACTGAGAACAAGAATGAATATGCAAAGGGGACAAAAAGAACTCTAATGAGGAGGCCAACCAATAGCCTGTTAATAACTGTTGTAAAAACTAATTATATTGGTGATATTTTCTCCCTATTTCTTCTATACCAAAGAGGGTCAAGGAGACAAATGTAAATTCATTATATTAGCTTGCATTCCACATAACAGAGAAGATGAAACAAAATGCTTTTCCCATTTGCAATGACAATTAATGCTGAAAAGCCTTTAAACCATCAGATCACATTAGCAGTTAACATCAGGAAATTTACTGGTAAACCCATTGAGATTATTGAGTAGCCTAAGTAGTTTTATCACCAGTACTAACACAGCAAGATGACAGATATGACTCGATTGGACATGCATGTTCCCATGAAACAGTTAGACACTTCTGAGACTGCTCGTCAGAGCGAAAGACTACATCCGGCACTGTGTCTCACACAAGATACACATTCTATGGTATCCTAGTACCAATAATAAAAAATATTAGCCTTAAAAATAGGAAATGAATTTAGTTAATGTTCAGCAAATTAAATAAGGAACATATTAAAAATATACGATTATTACAGTGCTACAATAAAAAGGAGAAAGAAATATTAACAGTGAGAAAAACTGAGATAGTTACCTTATTACAAGTAATATTTAAGTGCAACTTTTTTCCCCTACTAATAGCTCACCAAAAAAAAAAACAAAAAAAACATCCAATTTCAGTAATAAAGCATTCCACTCTTTTACAAAAAACTTTGGAAAGTGGTTAAAATACTCTAGTTTACATCTTTAGTGTATTCGGTTATAAACTGAACACAGAAAATTTATAAATCTTGCTTCATTGAAACCATTCAGTGTATTGAGCTACTATTTCTTACGCACTTGAGGAAATACGAGTAATGGGAACTAAATAGTAAACACCTTCTTATACGGTTTGATCAAGGACTTACAACACGAAGGCTTCACAAAATGCGTATTAGTGAAGTACATATCTAACAACTACAAAAAAAAAATTAAATGAAAATAAAACCTGAATAAATTTGGCTTTTGACTTGGATTCATTCTTCCCAATCCAGAGTCTATTTTAACATGATAAGTTGTCTTGGATTCAGATAACACTCAAGGTGAAACACAATGTGAAAATCAGAGGAAAAAAATGGCGAAAAAATCCAGCTGAAGAAATAAAACATAGTCACTTTCTGAATTGCTCTATTTCACTACAATAATCACTACAATCACCTTTGTATCCATTCAAAATCCTTAGCTTTCCTTAATGGCATAAGTTGCTTGCACGTGTACTTTAGAAATCTAGGACTAACACTGTAAGATGGTTTGCTTTTTGATAATGAGGTAGAAAGGAATACGGTAACTACAGTACTGTAGAATTTTCATAAATCATAGGGTTAACACAACATGCTCAGTAATATTGCTCCACAAGTAAATATATTTTTCAGGTCTGGAATGAACATAGAAAAGGGAGTATTATGAAAAAAAGAACTGAAAAAAAAAATAAGTGTTGGGAAATTAGAAGTTTGCACAGCATGATGTTCAAAACTGCCTGCTGCCAAAGTAAACATCTTACATTAGAATTAAGATCTCTACAAATGCTTTTTCTATGTGAATTTATTTTAAACATTCCTAGATTTTCAGCTGAACACTGATTATCCTTTCCCAATCAATTGCCAGAGTTCTAGCTGCCCCACAAAACCCAGCATTTGCAGTGAGCCTGTTCCCCTTGGGGTGACTGCAGCACCTAGATGCTTCTAAGATCACTTGCATCCACCTTGCACCCACCTTGCACACCTCATCCTCTGTGTCATTCCTCCTCTGGTTATGGATGCACAACCCTTATATCCACTTCCTGCAGGAAGGGCATGCTCAGATAAAGAGGTTAAAAGCTGAGGTCTCTCTAGGGTGCAATTCCCCACCAGAGCTGCTCTGCTCTTCTGGCTATCATGGGTGCTGCATCCTCCTATTGAGGCCACTACCCTACCTTCCTTGTTGTCACCCTTATGACTCTGCTTGCCTCATCATGTAGGGCAGAACCAGCTTGTTCCAAGACACTAACATGCTAGCACTTGCCTGGATGAGGTTCCTCCTGGTTTTAAGATGACTCATAGTGCAATGAATTCAGACCATAGCTAAACCAAACTGACTCTAGATGTAACAAAGAGAATACAGAAATAGCATCTGACATTCATGAAGGCACTATACATAGGATTCAGAACTTTCCCTGCAAAAGGACTCCAGATGATGATGGCTTACTGTAACATCCTAGCACTAACACTAGCATAAAATAACTCTACAGGTAGGATCAAGAAGGGCAGAGGAAAGATAACTATAACACCAGGGGAAAGGGAAGAAACTGAAAATAATGTGTATTACCATTCTGACTAAATTATTGCTGATACTTCTTCTGCACGTAAATATCCTTTTATTTCCTTGCAATAATTAGATCTGTATTATAAGTATTGATCAGGCTGTTGAATTTTCAACTTTGTTTAGAATTAATTACTGGCTTTATGTGAAAGTGTGCCACTTCTTTGGATATAAACAAGATTTTGAGCGTAATTACTTAGCTGAGAAATTTTAGGAAGTCATTCTTTCAAACTGTATGCCATTTAGGGGACATTCCCTATATAGAGTCTTCAGTGGTTTAAAGTCTTCAGTCATCACAGAAAACCAGTAATGTAATAACTGTGTGTTTGTATGATCCTCAGAGGTATTTCATTTAAACAATTAATTTATATGTATTCTAAGCAGACATTTTTTAACAACTTGCTGAAAGTCTGAGAAAAAAATAAAAGAAAAACTTCAGGAAAGAGTAAACCAGAGGTAGCATGTTCTGTTCCTTTGCCCTGGGTAAAGAAGCATTTCAGTTTTAGAGAAGGGAGGAAATCCCTGGGGCCAGTATGGCTTTGGGGGACTAAATAACCCTTTAGCTTTCTGTAAGGAGAGCTACAGTCCCAAACAGATTAATCTCTAAGGCCAAACTCGTATAATACCTCTGGGAAAACACATTTTTCATTTGTATTTTTTTCTTCTCACATGTTGATCTGGGGCAGAATTTTACAAAGAACAAAAACACAGTTATGCTTATAAGCCAGCCAAGCCATTACAATGAAGCAAAACAAAACACTGCAATTAAGAGTAAGACTGTATCATACTAATCCTAGAAAAAACAACACACATATATCCCGCAGTGTCCTCTTCAGAAGTCATGAAAAAGCCAGCTTCTGAGACTCTGGAAATGACGAGCAAGGTGAGTAAGAGCATGCAACATTTAAGAAAACTATCAAGATTACTTTTCTTTTTCCTCCCTAAATGCTTTAAACTGCTTTGAGAGTGTGGGCAGGGTGGTTAGCAACAAAAGGACTAGGAGAGGAATCAGAATCCAAAAACAAAAAATGAAAAACTAGAAACTGAAACGATGCTAATCAAACTAGACTAAGAGGGAAGCATTCCTAGAGGATGTGCAAGCTACACAAGAAGTTAGAAGGGTTATAAAATATCAAGAAAATGAAATTGGTCATTTATGACAGAAAATCAAGAATTAAAAGCAAAGAATCTGCTAATTGTTGAGGAAATCTCAACAGCAGTCTGGGCCATCATGTGGGACCCCACAGTCTTGAAGGAACAGACCTGAGCCCACAAAGTGAGAATGGAGAAGGCAGAGACAGCAAAGCCAGGGACCCACTAGGCCACAATGGACTGGCTGCTCAGTGAAGGTGCTAAACCTTTCCCAGGAGAGATCATGATATTCTAAATAACAGATCATTATTATTATTATTATCATTATTTTCATTATTGTCGTTGTTGTTATTATTATTATTATTTTAAACAGATATAGTAGATGGCTTGAGTGTGTGTTTAGCTCTTCAGTCTGCAGACACGGAACAGCATGGGATGTGTTAAAGAGCTGAAAAAGGGAGGCAGGGGAAATCTCCAGGAGAATGAACAGAATTATAAAGGAAGCTACAGGGAGAGGAAATGGCTTAGCGTCTCCACAAACTGCTACTTTTGCTACTGTTAACTCCTAGGTATCCTTCTTCATGAAAAGACAAGGAAGTAGAGTAGTAGGGTAAAAAAAAAAAGTTTGAAATAACAGAACAACAACATTAGAAACTAGCAGCATTAGAAACTGCTGCAGCAAGGGAACTGCAGTGGAATCAAACATGAGTACACAGAGAAATCAAAGGAGGATATTAGACACCAAGACAAAGCTCCAGCATGTGTGTTAATGGATCACTTGATACAGACTATCATTAATTAATTAATCAATTATTGATTAATTAACGTGACTGATTAATATATATCTCCAACTTATCAGTTATAGAACAAGAAGGCCCAACATCTGCCTTCCTAGGGCTTGTGATCAAATTACAATTGAATTGGTGGAGGAGGCCTACTGGCAAAATAAATGTGTAATGTGATAAAGTAACAGACACCTAGGATGCTACTAAGCATCGATGCAGCCATTAACATAATCCAACATCCCCCATTACTAAAGTAATTAAGTGGGAATACAAGAATAATTTTAATGCTAAAGTTTTTTACTGGATACACAACTAACGCAGAAGAAATTAATGCAACTGAAGTATAAAGTAGTACTTCAAGAGGAAATGAAACATTTAGTACAAAGCTGAAAGCTAACAATCTGCATAATGAGAAAATAAAAAGAATTCTGGCTGTATTCTTTCTACAGGGAAATGCATCGATACTGAATTTAGCGCATCCATGCCTGAGGATTTAACAAACTCAAGCCTGTGAAATTGGGAATGCTTAGCTAGAGAGCACACATAAACTGTCCCAGTCACACATGACTATGCAGCCTTAAAGACTCTGAAGCCCTTAAGCTAACCAAGGATGACAAATGGATAGAAATCTTCACTCTGTTATGTTCCCAAAATAAATTACAGTATGGGCTGAACTGTCAATGATGGATCCTGACCATCCACAGCAAAGAGTTTATAATCTCAGGATGCAGAAAAAAAAATCTTAGACACCACCATGAGAAACTTGACAGATCAAAGAGCAATTATACAACAAAGGCCAAATTTCTGTAGCTCTCCAATCTGGTCTGGCCTGAATTAAAATGGCAAAAACTACCAGGTAACAGTTTATGTTTGAACATTAAATACTGTTAAAAACAGCATCTGTTGCAAGAAAAAGTGCCACAGGAGCCAGGGCAAAATGGTTCAGCATTTAACAGATTTAAGAAAGACACTCTGTCATTCCACCAGTGGGAAAGTCATGGTTTAAGTCTGCCTTACAAAGGACAAAAGTACTACATTACTTCTTGAGGGATTTCACAATGCTCCAACTATCTGTCATGTTATGCACATGTGGGAAAAATTATCAGAAGTTCATCAGGTGATCAAGCTCATCTTGTTTCATACTTGGATGGTGCCTTTATGCACGACCTCACTCAGCTATAAAAAACTGGACGAGTTTTAGTTACAAGGATGAAAATAAGGCTCAAAACAAATAGGCTGACCAGTCTCCCAGTCAGCAGCAAAAGAAACTAACAGGACAATTTCCTGCCTCTGTGAATGTACATGGGCTAAGATTTCTTTTGAAATTATCCAAGTTTTTATAAGATTTTATGCCACTGTTAGATGAAACCTGTAAACTCTTAACCAATCTACTAAAGAAAACTCAGGAAC
The DNA here is from genome assembly GCA_013399175.1 of Odontophorus gujanensis. Lineage (NCBI taxonomy): Eukaryota > Metazoa > Chordata > Aves > Galliformes > Odontophoridae > Odontophorus > Odontophorus gujanensis. Next base: position 33,987 of record VXAB01012920.1, read on the forward strand.
AGGAATGGAAACTGAATCAGCATTTGGACATGCCAGTCCTGAAAAACAGGTTAGCACAGCAGTCTGCATTAGGATTTAGTAATCCAGCCCAGTGGTTTCTCTTGGAATTTGCAACTATTCCAGAAACAGTGGGAGCTATACTATCATAAAAACAGAAGATAACTAAGAAAGCAGTTTGGAAGAGTCCTTACATCATTTATTAGAATGAAGTTAATCATCAGTTACGATTATTAGGTACTGGCCTTGATAACTGGAGGAATTCAAATATAATGAAACAATATTATATTATATTTAATATAATTCAAGTATAATGAAATAAACAATAAGCTACAGGTGCATATGGCTCATTCTTTTGGACTCAGAGGATGATGAAAGAAACACATTTCCCACCACAGATCTCATTGGAATTTTTTCTACAGCTGCACAAATTCTGACCTTGAGTCCATATATTATAATAGTAACAGCACTTAAAATTGATTTTTTGGATTTTTTAGTTATGTGCTGTCAAACCCAGCAGTGGTTAAACATCACAATAAAGAAATACTCCAAGATCTACACATCTCACAGGAAGGCAAGAACGGGTAAGAAATGGCAAATACCTCCATGAAAATCACTTAATGCTAGATCAAGAGCCTTAAGTCACCAGAGGATTTGTAACCATCCGCACTTGTGAGTAGTAGTCTGTAATTCATGGAATATCAAAAGGGGATATTATTACCCTCTAAGCCATCTTGTAATATCACCATGGCTAATAACAAGCCCGTGGCTTTGTACTGTCTTTGAAAGTCAACGGGATGTGATTGGATTCTTCTGTCTAAACTTTTCTTGAACTCTGGCAGCGTTACATTGTTGGGTATAGCTGTAATTACTATCTTTTTAAATTTATTTTATTTTAGTTAAATTACTTCTTATTAGGGAGGGTTCTGAACAAAACTGATGGAGAAATGTCTCTGCAAATGTTAAGCAGGTTTTGAATAAATTTTATATTAGCTGTCCCACATATTTTGACTGATATATACATTCACACACTTAGCAACATATACTGAAATGCCTATTAACTCTGGGTTAATAAAGGGCAAGGAAGCAGAACTTATTCGCAGAAATGCTTTTCATTTTGAAGCCACAGGTATTTAGCTTCCAGGAAGGTATTCCATATCCAGAAAGAGTTTCATCTGAGGGTCTGCAAGACTCCTCTGCTGCTAATAAAAGGAATTAGTCCAAAGAAAATCACTTCACTTCAGGGAACGTTTTTAATTATCCCTTTCTAAACATGTAAAAAAATTACTGTGGACTTACTATGGAGGGCTGCTTTTTGAAGCACTAATGCACTGAGCTAAGTCTGGATGTGAATCACTAGCTTTGCTTTTCTAGTGTGAATTTTGTATTTACTGCATTCATAGTCATACTCAGGTATATATGGGACTTACAAGGCCTAACAATAAATAGAAATAGCAGAAACAAACTTAACAATAGTTTCTGAAAATCTTTCATAGATATGTTATATAAGATATTCTGACTGTACGACATTTTAAAAGCTCAAATGAATAAAAGCTCTGCTGTCAAAAAGAACAACTGTACTGATAAGTATTAAATAAATTTTGTTAACTGACTGTTTACCCTTTCAAATTAACAGTCTTTTTGTTCTGCAATGATTTAATAATCAACTTATAAAAACAAATTATCTATGCCTACTATTTCAGCTTTCCTTCTGTGCATGAGTGCGTGTGCATACGTGTGCAAACAAGCTAGTTAAGTGTAATTCATCGTCTAATGATCCTTATGCTCAAGAATTTCAAGTATGGAAAAAACCGTAGTGAATTTCTACATTAAATTTTCCTTTATGTATACATGCCATAATAAATACTCTCTAAACTGGATATTATGATTAAAAAAAATGAAGTACCTGAGAAATAATTTAAAAAAATATATAGTCCCAAATTAGCATGGTGTAGAATTTTAAATTTAATTTAAGCTATGCTAATTTGAGCACTGCAATTACTTTAGTAAGACAGAATGATGAGCTTACAAAAGACAACGTATACATGGCAACACGCTATATGCCAAATCATAATGCTTGAACTGGGCAAAAGAGGCCACATTTCTGGAGCTTTCCTTTTTCTAAAACGGTTGCAACTATTAGTATTTTAGAAGTTCTAGAGAAGGCCTATATCTAAGCCAAACTATTACATAGTTCCCAGTTATCTTTATGCTAGAGCTGTTACAACTAAAGCAGAAGATAACTGAAAACAGACACTAAGAAATGGAAATGTACAATGAAAAAGGCAGTACTATTCTTCACCAAAGACTGATTCACTATATGTATCTATAATATATATATATATATTTCTTTTTTTTTAAGAATAGGAATATAGTAGGCTTCTTTCTGCAGGTTTGACAGCTATAACAACAACAAAAAAGCAGCCATTTTAGCAGTTTTTTAAAAAAAACATAAATGACTGTGCTTGGTATAAAATTCCCTAATTCCTTTTTTCCTTTTCTTTTGTCAGACAGGCTTACCAGCTACTTTAAATATACAGCAAAAATACTGTCACTCTGCCTATCATCATCTACATTTTACAGTATCATATTTTAGAACAAGCTGTAAGTAAAGCTGAAAGGTGTATAGCAACTCCAGTACTAGTGGGTTTTCCAGTGAAATTCATTTTTTTTTCCTAAATGTGGTATTAATTGTCTTTATTGCTCATGTTAATTCTCAGGAGAGAAGGTAGGGCTAAGTGAAGTCCGAAATATTCACGTATGACGATATAAGACTGGATCACTGTGACAATGTGCCATCACTGTCTGCCCACAGTTTGGTTGTTGTTTCGGTTTGTGTGTTTTCTGAGAATTTTCTAGACATGGTCACATTCAGACAGTCTTCACAAAACAGGACAAAACTTGTCCTCTGTTTTCCTACTGCCTTTGAAGAACACTGGAGATCATTACTGTGCCCTTTTCTTATGCAATCTATGTGCTCTGCACACTGAGAATGCTACGGAATTAATATGCTAACCTCAGTGATAATACAAGAGTAAAAACTTTTTCTTCACTAGCAACTCTCAAGTTTGTATTTTCTTTATGCAGTTGCTTGCCATTTAATTACTTTCAGAAAGGTGTTGTGTTGTTGTCTTTTCCCAAAATCATTTAAAAGATCTCAGGACCAACTGAGTTTCTATAAAATTTGCACTAAGTTTTAGATGTATGACTTTTTAACTCTATCATAGTTGATGACACAAAATTTTTAACGTATTTATGCCATAATCCTACATTTTGTAACACACAAAAGAAGCAATGGAATAAAATAAAACTGAGGTGTTTGTATATATATATTTTACAGATTAAAGAAATCTACATCTGGGTATTACATAATTAAGTATTCTATATATAGGAGAACTTCCTAGACTCTACTCAGGACTCATTGTGAGGGGGAGAGGTAGAGATTAATATACCAGTTAGATTGCCTGCAGAGAGATGCTAAATAAACAGTATGAATTAATAATTGAAAATTGGGACAGTAGGGGCTATCTAAGCCTCTACTACCGTGAATGCTGGTCACTGTAAATAACATGATGGCTCTCATGCTCTTTCAGGTAGCAGATTTCAACCTGCAATCGTCTGTTATTTTGCAGTTTGCATGCTCTCTTTACTCATTTGCACATGACACTGTTTAGACACTGATTCACAGGAAAGTTGTAACAATCTCAGATCAGACTACCAAGAAATGTACAAAAGTTCTGATTCCTGCAGAAGGAGAAGCCGCAGCTATTTTCAAATGCAATTCACAGTTCAGATATGGTGTGAGTTGCCTTGTATCTTGAAAAATTTCAGAGTGCTTCACACAGTGGAAACAGTACAGCTTCCTTTGAAACAGATTTGCAGAGCTCCCTTGCAGTCACACTAGGGGAAAACTTTCCTTATTTCCTTCAGACTGTGTTTTAGAAATGGACATGAGGCCTGATAAAAAAAAAGTAACTGAGTTAATTTATTCTTATCTTAAGAGAAATTCTGATAAGATTCTACCTTGTTCATATTGCTTACAATACTGAAGACCATATGAAGAAAAAGTCTCTGATCAGCAAGTATGCACAGTACGTATGAATAAATGCACAAAAGTAAAAGATGATAACTGACAGGGATATTCAAGAACCTAACCCTTATGATCCTTATCTTGAGGTCTTAAATGTGAGCTGATCCAAAAGTAATACCTATAATTTCATTTTGTTGGCCCACAATATCAGAGGAATATGGTGGTGGTAAGGAGGTAGAGATTGAACCTTCCCAAAAATATTTCACTACGTTTTGTTGACATGCAACAGACGGCAGCAGCGGGGCAGACAAAATGGTGTCTGACATGGAAGTGCATAGGAAGCAAAGGTGTGTAAATGAACTCCTCCATGCATAAAAAATTGCACCAACATTCACTGACATTTGCTGAATGTTTCAGGAGACCAAACAGTGAATGTGGGCACAGTGAGGCACTAGGTGTTAGCTATGTTGAAAAATAGCATTTTATAGCTGAGAATTTGTTCTATTAAACAGTGCTATTGTGCTCTCGGTACATGTTGTAGTTTCCATGGGAATAAAAAGGAGGCATTACTTTCAGAGCGACCTACATAGAAATGATTGCGTGTCTTTTTGCAACTCATGATTTTACCACATGCTTAAAAGGAACAACATATAACTAAGTTACATTTTACCAAGTTATTATCTATAAAACTTATAAGCTAAGCATCAGATCTGGAAGTAATTCTTCTAGATCCTTACATTTGTACTTGCCCCAGTAACAACAGTAGGACACCCTGGGGTCCACTCCAAGAAAGTGTATTGACGTGCATCTATGTTATCTGTGGCTGGTAAGCTTTTTGTAGATTGTGCTGTAAAAAGCTGCAGAAATGCTTTTCGTCAACCTGAAGTGCAGTAGGCTGACCTGGGTTGGCCACCAGGTGCCTGCCATAAGCTAATTCACTCCCACTGCCCTTCCTCAACAAGATGAGAATAGGATGGAAAAGCTCAAGGATCCAGTTAAAAATGAGAAAATCCCTTATCAGTTACCTGCATGGACGAAACAGCCTTAAACTGGGTAAAATTAGCTTTACATAAGTGCCAGCCTTACCTCAAACAACTGTTCTGCAGCCCCAGAACAACACATGGGCATCCATATCCCCTGTAAGAAGATATGTACTTTTATGAGCCATGCGACTCATGGAAATCTGTTTCAACAGTAGAACTATAAAATATGGTTAAAGTGAAAATTAAGTAGATTAGCAACCATCCGAAAGACATCTCAATAAACTATTTTTGATTATCCATCAGCAGTCATCTCCATCAAACTGACGCATTTCCAGGAATATTCTATGCAGATTATTAAAGAACCTCATACTATACCTTTTTTTTTTTCTGTAATTAGAGAGTAAACATAAAAATATCACAGATAATATATGCAAAAGTTTGTGGAGGGATGAATTAAAAGGAGAAGATGATTCCAACTTGTTTGATAAACTCATATCAGATGACAACCAAAGATATTTAAGACAACCAAATTTATGGAGGTAGGCAACTCAATGAACAGTCCAAGTTTATTGTTGAAAGAAACATTGGGCAAGCACTAAATAGGCTAAGCAAGAAAGTAATTTTGCATTATACAGTATCATTAAAGTCAACTCTGCCTATGTTTTATTGATGTCCTTATCAACTAGAAAGTCAGAAAATTATGAGGGTAGCTGATAAAAGCTTAGAACACTTTATGGATTGTCAAGAAATATTTTGCAGTTTAGGAAAACTGTACATCTGGCTTATTACAAAATAAAAATAGATTAAAAAAGAGAAGTATGTAGACATAAAGCTTCTACTGACCTCACAGAGAAAGCAATGCAGTACACTGTAAGTCTCTGGAGTCTAGTAGCCAAAGGCAAAACCAAAAATCATCAAGAGAAATTAGAATCAAAACTGGAGATGAAAACACACTGTTCTGCTTGCAGTTAAAGCCTGGAATTCAGCTAGTTTTCAAATGACACTATATTATTTTCAACAGATTATGACTAAAGGACGTTGTCAGAAATCTATACTCTTTGTCTCTTGATATAATGAACTGAACTTAATGCTTTACTAATTTACCTCTTCTATGCTCTCAGGCTTACTTAAGGTCTGCTTTACAATTAACAAACACTTAAATAGTTTATGCATAATGAAAAGCACTTTATTTTCCTACTGAAAGGTATTATTCAAATTAAACTTGAGAATTTAGATGGAGGTTCAAAACTGCAGAGCAATCTTTTCACTTCGGAATGAGGATGTCATGGCAACACTGTGCTTGAGATTCAAAAGAGCTACAATGCCACAGGAGGCCCTGTTCACACTGAGCCTCCAAAAGACACTCTAAGGATAATGATCCGATCCAAGAAAGGGATTCGTTAAATAATGGCAGCACTGGACAAAACCTTATGGCAACTTTACTTACAGAATATTTTCAGTATGTATGAGAGGTAGAAGGTGAGTATAAGCTTTTAAACTTACCATGCAACAATAAAGCTTACCTTTTCTTATATCCATGAATTGCATTCTACATAGTAATCACAAAAAACTTTTTCCAGTTTTTGACTACACCTTCATGGCCTCTCTATCCTTTCTTACTGCTTCTCCCCTTCCAGTATTAGGGCCTGAGCGCCTTTTCCATACTTAACTACCCTCGCCTGCTCCAGATTTAGCACCCTGTCTACCCTCGGATATACCAGTTGTTGAACAGAGTTCAGAGTAAGAAATTCTGAAAATCTAGGCATTCATATTCTCAGATACTGCAAGGAAGGAAAAACAATAAACAGCAATCGGTCATTGTAGATTTCATGTTGTTCAGTTTGTTCTGTGTTCACTTTGTCACTGGAAAAAGCAGAGAGATGTGATGAAGATCAGTATGCTGCATATATCTATCATCTCACTTGTGTAACGTGAGCTGGTTATGTAATTATGAGGAAACAGGGATATTACTTAGACCCAGCCTGCAATGCATCTTTATCTGAAGGATGTACAAAACAAACTTTCTACAATGAAAAAAATAAAAAGAACAAGAAAATACTTTACTGCAAAAATTGAGGGGAATCATGAAAGATGTACAATGCCACTGAGCCAGTTGTGTTTCCTAGCTAAGAGCTTCAGTGGAAGAGCAGAACTATCAATTTGGGAACCACAGGGAAATCAAACCAAATTGCAATGGATGGGTTGCACTGAAACACTGCCTGTTTTTAACACGTCATTTATTGCTGTTTGGGCCAACTTTCAGACATTATGAATGGTGACACTTTTTCTGTTTTGCAGTTTGCCCTTTCTGATGTAGCAGCTACTGCTGCTTTTTATAGCACTGCTGTACAGCTCATAGTAAATTTAGAAACCACATTGATAAGGGATTTATAGTTTCTAACAGCTTTTGAAAGTTATGCTGATATTAAAACCTCTCTATGATAAATATTGACATAAAAGCCCTTTCAGAATGTGTTTATATAAAATGCTTTACAAATATTTTACTGCAAAGAAAAGCCATGAAGTTATTTTATTGAGGTTGCAAAAAAGTCAAACTTCCACTGACTTCATATATTAATTCTTAAGATCAGTACAATGCAGTGTGACTGCTGAATTTTCAGTTCACAATAAGTAGATTTATTTCTCTCCTAAAGCACCATTCTGCTCTTACCACTTTTCTCCTTTCTCCTTTAAATGGTTGGGGTTGAGCATATAGCAAGAAGGAAAAATGCAAAGGTAAACATTTTGGGTAAAAACTTAAATAGTAACAACAGTGTTCAACATAAAACAACTTAATAGTGCTTTATCTTAATCAAAAGGAGAGACATTGATAATTTGTGGCAGTGGCTGCCATTTTAAGGATGTGGCATAAGCTTGAAAATTAGAAAATAGATAAAAATTAAATAAGCCCCTACAAAAACACTATGTGGGAACTTTCCAAAAACAGTTGGCCTTTACAATAAGGGCAAGCAATGGTACATTTGTGGTTCTCTCAGTTGTGCAAATGGAAAGCTAGATGACGAAGTTCAACATTTAGATGTCTGGATTGTATGATGTGAAATCTCAGTAATGTTAGCACAAAAGAAAACCATGGAGGTAGTATGGCAGTAGAGGTTGAATCTAGTCACCAATATTCCATTACACTTTGTTGTTCTGTGACAGATGGCAACAGAGGAGTACTCACATCAAACATAGAAACGTGTACAAAGCAAAGGTGTGTGATTGAATTCCATGAGAAAAATTTAAACCCATTGACATGCATCTGTGTTTGCTGGAGACCAAACGGTGGATGTGAGCACAGTGAGGTGGTGGGTGACACATTCCAGCAGTGGTGATATTTATGAGAATGGCATGCAGGCTCTTGTTCATCGCTGGCAAAAATGCACAGCTAATGGTCATGACTATGTTGAAAATTAATTTTATTGTAGCTGAGAATTTGCTCTATCAAATAGTCTTATTGTTCTCTTTTTATCTGTTGTAGTTTCCATAGAAACAAATAGGAGGCATTATTTTCAAAGCAATCTACATATTTCATATAACAACTCCGTCAGAAATATTAACAGAATCTCTTCTAATAGTAAGCATATAAGGCAAAATGATTTTCAGTATGTTTTGTCTGCTTAGATTAAAATTACAGCTAAGAAAAGGGAAATACAAATCCAGTGTGATTCAAAATACTTTTTAAACTGTGTGGCCTATGTTCTCAACTTAATGGTATAATGCTAACACATAAACTAGATTTACTAGGTTTTTCTATTTAGTCACAATTAAAGCAAGTTTAATTATTATTTCTTTTTTTTTAGTGAAATATATTCTATCAGAAAATGCTGATTCATTGAAAATGACATATTTCATAGGGATATACTAATTATGACAAAGCTCTGAAGAGATAACCTAAGGAAGTCATATTAGGCTGTGAAATTTGAATTAAAAAAAAACCAAAACTTTGCATTAAATGTTTTACTCTATACTTAGCACTATCAACTTAATTTCAGTTCTAAATCTGGTAACTCTAGTACTCTCTACAACATTCTATTATTGCAACGTTTTATAGTGCATACAATATATAAAATATATATATTTTTACAATCTCATTCATATAATAGTACATAATGCACTTTTCTTTTAAGAGACACCTAAGCAGAACACTCTGTGAACAAAGGCCTTTGCACTGACTCAAAGGAGACATATTAAGATAGGGCTGAAACCACCAGTGCTGGAACAGTAGAACGGTAGTCCAAGATAGATATCAAGCAATATGACAATGCAAAATAAAAGGGAACATGGGCAAGTGGAAAACTAAAGCATGAAGTCCTTAATAAGATGTAGAATAGGAATTCAGTACATAAACAGAAGGGCAGTAAGCATTTGGGGAGAGTAAGAGGCATATTTACAGTCAAGAGAGTGTTGAAGCTCTAAGTCCGAATATAATTCTATCAAATTTGTCCAAGCCTATTTAACTGCATTTCATCATTTCCAAACAAATCGTAAATTAGGAATGAAAATAAATGCTTTCAGAGACTAAAAAGAGGTTAACATAAATTTGGATTCTAAACATTAACACAGTTTTAAGTGTCTATCCTTGTATTCTTTGTGAACTGATTCATCCAAAAATCTTATGAAATGTAATCAAAATGGCACCTTATAAATGCTGTTTAAAGACAAGTCTTATACTCACAAAAGAAAAAATGATTAAAATGCATATTCTGTCTCTTTTCTGTTGTCTTTTGTGCCAAATACTGCAGGTGCCACCAGAAAAGCCTGGTGAAAATCATGCACTGCAATACCATGCATAACAGGGTCCACTGCAGATGGTGATAACAATTTTCCCTTGAAGTTAATGTTTTGAAGATACCTTTGAGTACAGAAAGAATCAATTCAGTATGAATTCAAAATGAATAGAATCTAATATGAAGAAAATCCAACATGAATGTAAGATACATTGAGTTTCTATTCAGAGAGTACAAAAAATGAAATTATTTACTTTTTTTTACACTGACAAAAAACAAGTGTTTGGACAGATTTACAGAAGCCATGTCTGGACTGAACCTGAAAGAATTAAAAGCAATGACAAGAAAATAGGCAAACAAAAAAAGAATGAGACAGATATGCATCGAACTCTTTATTCAGTAAACTGCAGGACCAGACATGTCAGCTGTCGTTCACTTTCAGTTTTTGTTCAAGACTGTTTTTATTTTCTCCTCCTATAATTACTTATTTTTTATATGACACGCTAGAAACATCTTGTCTAGGCAATAAATTAAATTCTTTTCCATGCAATGGAAAGATAAGATAGAATAAAGTGAACTGAAACCTCAATATAGATTCTGAGGCTTAGTCCTGAATTAAGGCATAAAGCACTATGGTTATGAGATATATTAAATTCATTTGTTTCTCGCTTTTTCTCCAGCGAATTTCTTCTTATCATTTCTCTTTTGGATTTTATCTTAAGAAAAACAATATACAGAGTACCTACATCTAGTAGCTTGAAACAAACATTCTGCTCTGGAAGCTTGTAAAAAATATATGTATACCATACTTTAGAACTTTGCCTTAATATGTAAACCAGATAGAGTCTAATGAAAAAAATTCTTAGGTTTGTCCAGCTCTGCTAGCTTTTACAAAGCATTGTAATCTGTATGCAAGTACCTCACTCATCTCCTTAGTTCAGAAGACTGATTGCTATTCCCATTTGCTGAAGCTTTGATACCAGGACTCCAAAGGAGTAAGTGAGCACCGATACAGTTACTCCACTGAGTAATTTTCTCTCTTTCTTATCAGTACTGGCTAGAGAGTAAAGCTGAGTGAATATGCAGTTCTGCATGAGACAGCTAACTTTTGATGGTCCTCAAATAACAGAAATGAAACACAAAAGAAAAAAGTTCATTTGGTTATTAATGAGCACATGGTCCATGATAGGTGGTACTGGCAGCCATGAATAATGAGACAAAACCAACTAAAAGGAAAAAATGAACAATCAAACTATGCAACAACTAGAAACTCTGACTAGACAATAGAGGCCAGGCTAGAGTATAAAATAGATTTCAAAAAGGAAAAAAAAAAGAGAAAGGAAACAAAACATTATGAATGAGACCAAGAAATGAGTCTGCATCCAGAATTTAGCATGAAAGATAAAAATAAGTTAATGAAGGGAGACTTTTCTGATTTGCTAAAGAAGCAATGAGAATTAAGTGAGACTGATGCCAGAAATAATCCTGCAAAACATGCTTACAGCTGGTAAAGGTGTTTAGTGAGTGCTACAATGCTCAAGAGAATGAGAAGTGCAGTTTTTCATTTGAAACTAAGAAGGAAAAGATGAAATAGGCTAGTTAAAGCTGACCTTCATAAGAACTTCTGGGGCAATACAGCTACCTTAATTAGGTAAGAGTAGTAATGTGAGCAAACAGGAGTGAAAGCTCAGACAAAGAAATCTAGCAGAGCTGTTAGATACAATAAACAAGCTCCTCCAAAAACCAAGTGCAACCAAATTTGCCAAGATCAAAATAACAGGCAAAGTCAAGTTATTTTTAAGTCATAGCAGTAAAGATACTGCTGCATAAAGCTCAATGTACTCTTGAAAAATGACATGAGAATCTCAGCAACTGCTCAGGCCTGAATGACCTCTATTCTATTCAGTTTCATTGTTGGCAAGTTTAAAGATAGTTCAAATATATCTACACTACAATACTGTGTAAGCCTTTCTATCTACTTGTAGTATAAAGTTAAGGTCAAGTGTAAAGGATATGGGAGGGATGATGGATAACACAGTCAAGAACTTAGAAGAAAATAAAAACATAGAGGTAAGAATGCCCAACAACTAAGTAAAATGTCAAAAGACACTGAAGATGGAAAAAACAGCAACATATACAGTAGAGATTGTAGACCTGCACCAGAGGAGAGCATCTTCAATGGGTCTAAAACAGATAAAGAGATCTGCAATATACACACAGCAGTAAAAAAAAAGCTGCAAGCCATCCAACTGCATTACTTAGAGTCATGTTATTAGATCAATAACTCGTCTATCTTCATCTGCATTGTAAAGCCAGTAGCACTGTAATCCCAGCAGTACAAAGCCATAACAGCCTGGAAGACTTTGATCAAAAGTATAGGGATGTACAGTAAAATCTTTCAAGGTCTGACAACTTTGGGCTGTCATTAAAAAAGTCACAGAACAAGACATGCTATTACACTGAAGCTGCAACAGTTAACACACAGAGGTGCTGGAAGGGGGTGGATTATCACTAGATGATTTCTGTCTAGCTTTCTAACCAAATATAGAGAAAATATATTCTTTCAGTAAATTCACTGCCAAGATTTGAACACTGCCCCATACAGAGACTGCCTGGAATTGATATTAGAACACAAATGCAAGAAAACAGACAAATACAAGGCCCATATGGACTACCACTTTTTTTTAATTCTTTTTTTCATCTGTAGAAATAAAGTTTGGAAAAGCTTAATTGACTCTTATTTTGGAAAGAAAGGATCCACAGTCCAAGAAAAAAGGAAAGTTTCAATCAGCCCATACTAGGATGAATTTTCCTCCAGCCACAGGCTTTGCAAAGATCATTAGACTTGATGAACTGAAGCGAAGTGCAATCTATCTGTCTGCGGTGATGGACACAGTGACTGAACTCCTTGAATTGGCTAGAAATCCTGTCCACTGTCCACAGTAAAGAACAAGATCAAGGTAACTTGTAGCAGTTGGTTGCCTGAAATAATGAGGCTGGAGGTCTGTCTAGCATTCAGGCTGGATACCTCGAGAAGAGGCTATTGAAAGATTTAGTTACCTGGTCTATGAATGAACTACTACTGTTTCCAAATATTTTATTTACCTTGCAAAAATGTTTAGGTGAGAGACATTCTTACATGGGTAAGCATCTCTGAATTTAATAGCCCTCACTGGGAGTTAGTGGGTTATTCAATCACTTTTAAAGTGATCATTTTTTATTTTCACAGCCTTAATATAAGTCACTCTGAAAGTAATTTTCAGTGGAAGCAACAGCACAACAAAACTATTTGATTAGCAACCTATTTGAATAGCAAAAATATCATTATTCACCAGTCACCACCATTAGCTATGCATTTTCACCAGCAACAAATAAAAGCCTGCATGCTGTGTTTGTAAAAATCTGCACCAGTGCAGGTGACTGATGAAACGCATCACCCACTGCCTCACTGCGCTCACATCCACTGTTTAGACTCCAGAAATATTCAATTAATGTCAATGAATATCAGTGGGCAACATTTATTCCAGATGGAGGAATTCAGTGATACGCCTTCACAGGACAGATGCCATTTCATGAGATTGCCCTTCTGCTGCCTTCTGTTGCATGGCCACAAAATCTAACAAAATATTGGTGGGAAGATTCAACCTTTACTGCCATACCACCCCACCTCTGACACTGAGAGCCAACAAAATCAAGTAGGAGGCACTACTTTCATACCCGCAATTATGTTAGGAGCCCACAAGGGACACCTGCTAACTCAAGAACCAGTGAAGACATGCTAAACACAAAAGGTCTGAAGAGAGTCCATCAGTTCACCTACTGAGAGGAACAGCCAGATATAGTTGGGCCCTGGAACAGGTTCTCCAGAGCAGACAGAGTTTAAGAAGCCTCAGACATAGGGATTGAATTTTGAGTGGTCCCGCACAGAGCCAGGAGTTGGACTCAGTGATCCCTGTGGGATACTGTCAGGATAGTCTATGATTCTCTGATTTTTCCAGATTGTGTGCGTACATTAGAATCCTTTGAACCCTTTAACAACTACTAATACACCAAAGTACAATGTAAGAATACCTATATACAGTAAAAAGTCTTTTAAAGAGGCACTCTTACTGAAGTACTGTGTGCTAATAAAGAAGCTAGTTACAGTGTATTAATCGTACTAAAATTTGGTTATCTTTGCATTTCTGAAGCTCCCTGTAGCTGCCTTGAATACTTACACAAAACTGTTTCAAGTACTCGCTCAAAGTCATAGAGCAAGTCTGCATAACAGCAGGGAACTAAATGATTTCTTAGATCCCAGGTAGTTTTTCTAACCACACTTAACTCTGAGCAGGCACAATTATAAGCAGAAATAATTAGGTTAAAATCACAACCTCGACATTTCCAGAGAATCTAATATCCATAACACAAATTTGTTCACTTTAAACTGTATTTTAAAACTTTTTCTTGTCAGTGGTTTATGGGCTGGTTTGGCTCGGTTCCGTAACTAATGGGGCAGGGGACCCACGGACCCACACCCTAGGAAAGGGGAAGGGGGAAAAGGAAAAGAGTAGGGAGATGGGCCGAAAACAAACCAGCAGCTGTTATTTGAGGAGGAAAACTAATTTACTAAATAAGATATTGGAAAGGAAGACAACACAGTCTAATTGGAATTGAAGCTAATACATCAAATAAAGTGAGAAAGAGAGTGTCTATAACTGAAGGCCTTACTCTAAAGCTGAAGGCAAGATGGCTAGGAAGCTCCCACTGCCCACAGGCAGCAAAAATCCTGGTACTTGCACACAGTTTTATCTTTTTCTCTGAGTGGACTATGAGAACTCAAAATCCTACAAGGTGCGCAGTTCTTCTCTTCTGAGAACCAGGTACTCAGAAATTCGGCAGTCTATGGATCTGGAGCATTAATTCTTTACACTCAGTGCCTTACATGATGTTATGATGTAGAATACCAATAACAAAAATCATAAAATCCTGACATCTCTATAGGAATATTATAGAGATACTTCCACAGATTTAAATAAGATTTATTAAGATTATTATTATTATTAATTACTAAGATTAAACAAATAAGATTTACTAGGCATGGGCTGAAGAGAAGACCAGGGCACTGATAACATCTTTTCCTCTAACGAGAACTGCAACAAAACTTTTTTTACTCCCACAGTATTGTAACTGAGATAAAACAGCTTAAGGATTTACAGTGACAAAAAATACATTAAAATGATGGCTCCTGTAGGTGGTTTGATAAACCCTGGCAAACTAAAAATGATAGAAATGTTGATTCTCTATTAACTAATAAGTACAAATCTTGAAATATAATTGAATCTAAAAATGATTAATGCACATAACATTTATCAGCTACAGTATATGACCTTTAACTACCTAGGTAATAAAATGGTTGCTGAAGTAGGTCATGGAATGAGGCGGTTTGTAATAAAGATCATGCTATTGCAACACTGTACTTCAAGGGCAGGAAGCAGATAGGTCAAAAGTGTGATGTTATTTAACTCGCATCGTCTATTTAATCAACATATTCCCTAATAACCATAATGATTACAGCTACATCAAGCTACTAGTGAATGCTTTTTTGGATTTAGAGTGAACTGTTTCAACAAAGGTCAAGAAACAGAGCAGATGAATACAACAATAACGGTATTCTCTGGAACCACGGGGTACATCTTTCTTTTTCCCCCCGATAGACTGAAAGTTGCAAGGCTTAGAAAAAAAGGAAAAAAAATATCTGGTTTGATTGCTTAAAGAGACAACCCCAATCAACTGATAGTACTCTGTCATGGAGGTTACACTACACAATAGAGAGCAAGTCTTTCTATTCTGAATAACAGACTCAAAAAGTTTTTTAGATATTTGTTGTGTATTTTGAGCTACAGACATCCAAAAATCCTAGTGCTTGTTTCATGAATGTTGGCAGAATACACTAGGCAGCACATTTCAGAAGATCTTCTAACATGAATAAATACATAATGTAAGCAAACAAAACTTCCAAATTTTAATGATGTACCTAGCTATGCCACCTTCTTAAAATTCATTCACTACTAAAGTTGACTAGATATTTGAGAATGATTTGAGAACTATTTGAGAACCAATTACATTTTTTTTGTTGTTTATCTTCTCAAATATATATATACACACACGCATATATATATAAAGAGTGTGTTAAAGGCCTAATTCCATCCTCTCTCAGATCTAAATACAGTATCTTCTGAATATTAGCAAGTATTCAGAAATATCATTCAGAAATATCATTCAGAAATTGAACCAAATAAGTGCGGGTAGCTGGAAATGCCCAACAGTTGCAAAAAGTATACATACTCAAGTATATATAAATTTTCACATTCCCATGTTTTTTGAAAGAAAACATTCATTAAAAGTTTGAAGGAAAATGAAAATCTGCACTGTTTGAACAAAATAGCGATCCACTGCTACTGCGTACTAAACTCAGTTACTGTGTAAGAAAGACAAATATGGTGTGGAATAACAAACCAAGATGGGTTGCACAGAAGTTCAAATTTACTGAGTTGTTGAGAAACTAACCTTCATATTAACAGTTCACATAGTTGTGTAGGCTCTAGGTAACATTGCAAAAACTACATTAAACGCTAATGAATGAGTGACACAAGAATGCAATGGGCTACATACTTCATTTTCTCATTGAGGTAGAATTATTCTGGACACGACCTCTTCCTGCATCTGAACTCCTTACTTCAGAGGCTATTCATTAGAATGTAAAATAGAACTGCTTATACTGGACATAATGTTTTCCCAGTTATGCATTGAAAGGATACCCAGGACTACTTTGTGGGCATGACTTAAAACAGTTTACTGGACCATGTTTTAACTTTTACTGCTGTTTATTTCAAAGAGTGACTTCCTTTGTTCAGCTTTTCTACCACGTGCATTTTCTGTTTGTTGTGTTTCTTAAGGTATTACTCAGGTTTTTGTTGTTTTTTTTTTTGTTTTCAAATTGCTTGATTTCATTTACATGTATTTATTTTGGATCTTTTTTGCAAATTTATGCATTTCATTGTACTAAGGCTTACAATAGCTGAACATGTACTCAAGAAGTGTCATTATCTGATCTGTGTCAAAATGCGTATTTTTGCAGTTAAAAATCTAAAACTACAAATACATGGGAGTTAATTTATGAACTGAGTGACAGCATGACCATAAAAGTAATTAATATTTACCGTTCTTATGATCCTTTATATTCATGAAAACGGCTGCTCATATTTCTGGGTTTTATAAGGCAATCTTCCTGTCCTTTAGAATTTTAATACCTCTAGAGCCTCGATAGTGGCAGTTTTTAGTGCCTTTTCTTTCTCAGCATACTCTTTTCTGCTACAATTCAGTGGTTAGAGATTTCTACTCTATTTAAAAAACCTTTGTTGTAACACACTGCTGGTTAGCCAACAGGCAGATCAAAAGTGCTACCCTCAATTCTTGGCTGCCAACAAAGAGGGAATTACTCAGAGGAAACCAATCTGCTTTTAAGTGGTAGCTACCCAGAAAATACCTAGGTGTACTGGAACATAATAGCATTCTTCTGTCTAGGATTACTGTTTAAGTTTTACTTTTCCCAATAAATAAATCTGTGTCAATAATATTGCCTTGAAAACAATCTTCATTTTGTATCTTTATAAATCTTCCCAGAATTTGTTACTATAAAGACTGGTTTTATTTAAGAGTTTATGTGGGGTTTGCATTAGTGACCCAGAGTGAAAAGAGACTACAATTTTTAGAATCACAGAAACACAGAACAGTTTGGGTTGGAAGAGACCTTTAAGATCAGCTAGTTCCAACTCCCCTGCTACAAGCTTTCCACTAGACCAGATTGCTCAAAGCCCCATCCTGCATAGTCCTCAATGTCTCTAGGGAGAGGTATCCACAACCTTTCTGGGCAACCTGTTCCAGTGTCTCACCATTCTCACAGTAAAGAATTTCTTCCTAATATCTAGTCTAAATCTAACCTCTTCCAGTTTAAACCTACTTCTCCTTGTCCTGTTGCTATATGCACTTATAAAAAGGGCCTGCCCAGCTTTCCTGTAGACCCCCTTCAGGTACCGGAAGGCCGCTATCAGGTCCCCCCAGAGCCTTCTCTTCTCCAGGCTGAAGAGCCCTAGCTCACTCAGCCTGTCTTAGTAGTGAGGCATTCATGAGGACGGCATGGGCCCACCTATCAACCCTGTCCACATTCCTCTGGATGGCATCTCTATCCTCTTTCATGTCAACTGCACCACTCAGCTTGGTGTCATCTGCAAATTTGCCAAGGGTGCACTTGATTCCATTGTCCACGTCACCTACATAGATGTTTAACCGCACTGATCCCTGAGGAATGCCACTCACCACTGGTCTTCACTAGGACATTGAGTCATTGACCACAACTCTGAGTACAACCATCCAGCCAATTCCTTATCCAGTGAGTGGTCCATTCATCAAATCAACTTTTCTCCAATTTGGCAATGAGGATGTCACACAAGACAGTGTCAAATGCTTTGTACAAGTCCAGGTAGATGACATTAGTTACTCTTCTTTATCCACTGACATTATAATATCATCATAAAAGACCACCAAATTTGTCAGGCGTGACCTGATCTTGGTGAAGCCACGTTGGTTACCATCAATCACCCCATCTTTATCTTTTATATACATTAGTAAGTCCTAAGGTCCTCTCCTTAGCAGGAGAATCTGCTCCATGATCTTTGCTATGCAAAGACGCGTGACTGACTGGCCTATTGTTCCCTGGATCTTCATTTTTTCCTTCTTGAAAATGGGGGTCATGCTTTTCCCCTTTTCCAATCAGTGGGAACTTCACCAGACAACCATGACCTTTCAAATATGATGAATAGTGGCTTGGCAACTTTGTCCACCAGCTCCCTCAGAAACTGTGGATGGATCTTGTTGCATCCCATGGACTTGTGTACCTTCAAGTTCTTAGATGGTCTCAAACCTGATCTTCACTTACAGCAGGCAGATCTTCTTCCTCCAGTTCTTACTTTTGCTTTCTGCAGCTTAGGTGGTGTGGCTACAGCCCTTGCTGTTCAGCACTGAGGCAAAGAAGTCATTGAGGACCTCAGCTTTCTCCATATCCCTCATGACCATATTTCCATTTCCCTTTCAGAGGGGACCTACATCTTCCATGGCCTTCATCACTGGTATACCTGCAAAATATTTCTTGTTCCCTTTTATGGTCCTGGCTATTTATGTTATAGAACATATAGCCCATATTTTGGTACTGATTCTAAGCAGTAATGAATTGAAGGTAATGGTTCCACATCTGACTGCATTCAAATTACTAAGAATGTTTCAAAGGCAAATCTAAACTGCATTTTTATTTTTTTTTTGGCTTAAATAATTTCTATACTTTGCTGTAAGAAATGATAAAAATAAAGTTACTGTGGAACAAAACTCAAGTAGAGAGGATGTTGGCAAAATGGCAGAAAAAATAACATTAATCTTAAATAGATGTTTTCTTCTCCAATCATTTTTTCATTCATTGTATGCAACATCACAGGGTTCTAAGTCATCTTTAGAAGGTTTTTTATTTTTTGTACAATGCATTTGATTTCCCTCTGCTTGACAGTTTCAGCACATAGTAATTATTGCAGGAGTCTGAACAAACAGTGTAAATCATCACTTAATGAAAAATGGCTTTGTATATTTCACTCAAAAAAGTGCACTGGATTACCTGTATCTTAAAAAACAATGGTGAGCAATTATGAAATTAAAGAGACAAGAAAATATATTCCTTAAAGAGACATGAGTATGTATAAAATCAGAATAATTTCTTCCTCTGTTTACTTGACCTGCTCTTTTTAATGCACACCAGGATCCCATTGGCCTTCTTGGCCACCAGGGCACACTGCTGGCTCATGGACAACCTGTAGTCCATCAGGACACCCAAGTCCCTCTTCTCAGAGCTCCTCCCCACCCCAGATCCTCCTTCTTGCTCTTTTTGAAGACCGGAGTGCCACCCTTCAGTCTTCAGGCACCTCTCCCATTCTCCAAGACCTCTAAAAGAGATCCGCCAGTCCCCTCAGCACACATGGATGCATTCTATCAGGCCCATGAATTTATGTACACTGATGTTGCATAGACACTCCTAGACCATCTCACCCCTCACTAAAAAGTGGAGCCTTCCATTCCCCAGACCCTCTCGCTCCCAGAGTCCAGGAATCCCAAGGTGGAGTTCCCACAGTGAAGATGGAAACAAAGAAGGAGTTCAGCATCCCTGCCTTCTCATATCCCCTGTTACCAGAACATTCCCCTCATTGGGTAGGGCAGCCACATTTTCCCTAGTCTTTCTTATTTTAGCATTCAAAAAGCCTCACCTAGGATCTCATAATCCAGTTTCTTCTAGAACATACACATGGAAAATTCAAGCAGAAGCTTTTGCTGAAAGTAAAATTTCTCGGTGAAAAATGTATATTCTTCCATGTAATCAAATAAATGTAATTACTGTTATTCCACGTAGTACAGCTGTCTGTGATGTGTATGCACCTGTGACAGGCGCATACACAGACCATAAATACAAGTTCCCGTTACCACTGAGAACATCTTATCTGCTGAAAATTATATAATAAACTCTACCCACATTTCAAAAATAACTGAAGTGAAAAAATCCAGTTAAAAATAGCATTTCCAAAACATAAGACTGTGCTCTTACAGTTTTTGAATTACCACACTAAGTGTATCAGTAGTTTATTGTCTATTCTTTTTCCAACTAGCATATGAGAAAACTCAAATTTTTGCTTCAGGTAAAAAAAGAGAATAAAACAAAGGAGCCTTTCTCATCTTTGTTGCGTACTGCTAGCACTTCAATCCCCTATCACGTAGTCTCTTGGTGTTCTGGAAAATTCTTTTGCTGTACTGAATGAAATGTTTCTCTCTCTGCTCCACTGACATTAAGATGGAAATTGTATCTGCTCTAAGTGGCTTTAATGTACATCAGTGTCCTCTTTCTGTCTCTCCTTGCTACATGGCTACGTAGGTGGCCTTCAGTTAAGCATACTACTATCATTTCAAGGGCAATAGCAGGGGTAAGCACGTACTTGGGTCCCTTATGGGATTTTAAATGCATTAAATTAACTGGTTTTTCCACTACAGGAAGAGTTTGGGAGCAATCTGAAAGTTTCTGTATTGGATGAGTCACCCTCTTTAGTTACCACAGAATGCCAACTACTGGATACATGATAACTTGCCTAGAAAGGAGGATATGGCTACAGAAACATCCCAGTCACCCTGGAGAAGCACCAGTTCCGCAACACAGATTTTTTTCTTGGCTATTTTAATGACTGAAAAATGGCAAAGGCTAAGAAGGCAATTCAGATATTCATCTAGTCTGCTTCATGTGGAAGTAAAGTGATGGGAATTTTGGAGCTATAAGAGTAGTTTGTGCACTTTATCTGATTACTCTTGCAATATATTATAATTGCATGAGAAATTATCATGTTTATGATATAAAGAGTATTTTTAGGCAATTAGAATAAGCAGGAGGCACAAAAACACATTTATTACATTTTACTGCTGTAGCTTCTTTTATAGTTAAAAATAAAAATCATGAGACATTCAGAAAGATGACTTATGCAGTAGGCACTATGACTCATAGACCTTATAAAACAGATGGAACTTTTTATTAAGGTTGGACAAATCAAATAACAAGTATGCTGAATAGCATACTCATCATGTATGTCAATGACATGAGCAGGGGCTTAATTCTCTTCATGGTTTCAGTATTTTTGCAAGCAATTAATTCACCTCAGTGGAGTAACTGTACAAGCACAGGTTAAGAAAGGTTTATCTCATTATAATGCTTATCTCAGAGCTTACATGTAAAAAGAATGTAAGATATAGTGGGAATGGTACACCTTGCATAAACAACCATAAATTACCTCAACCATTTCAGCCCTCTTCTCCAACATTTACTTCATCATAAAAAACAATCTCATGATTGTTCATTATTCTAGAACAAAACCATGCAAATACTTAAGCACGCAGACATTTTATTCTAACCGGTAACATTACTGAAGTTGACTGAGCCATTCACATGATGAAGTGATCAAATAAGTAATCATGCCCACATTGAGTCAGATGCTCTTATTTCTGTTCCTTGGTTCCTCCCATAAAGAACACAAAACTCTGAATAGTCCATGACATCAGTACTGTTCTGGATAGTAACATCACATGCCATGGTTCCTGTATAAACTTTGTTCTAATTAAAAAAAAAAAAAAGAATCTTTTCAAAATATGCTTAACATACATCTGTTGTTTGTTTTTGTGTTTTTTTTTCCCCCACTATAAGAATGCATGTAGGTAGTTAAGCACTTTTATCTAGAACTATCAATTTTAGAGAGACTTAATAAATGTTACATTAGAAAGCAGAATTTAGGTATTTTAAAAGTGTTTTCTCTAACATTATTTTAAAAAGTAATAAAAAGCTTCTATTCAAGAATGATTCAAGGAAGGGGAATAGTATTTTCTCTACTTGCTCCCCTACCAGCACAATTTTGGAAAGCAACACTGGATAGTGTTACTATGTTACTACTATATTATATCATTCTCTATAAAATCAGGCTTCAGAAATTGAACAGCATAATGCAGAAACAAAAACAGGAAGAGAACATGAAGTTTCCAAACTCAGAATGAAGAAAAAACGCTCGTGTTGACTCTGTAGGCATGAGAAATCCTAGGAGAGAAGAAAGCAGACACCTAAACTTAAATTTGAGAAGAAATCTTCAGGAAGCAGAAACAAAAACCAAAACACTAGTTTCAGCTGAAGCCAATTGGAATTTGATTATAAAAGTTATGTAATATTTTTTCTACTCTCAGAAATAGATAGGTATACAAAAATAAGCCAAAGCAGAGCAAGCTTTCCACAGATTGCTGTTGATGTGATTCTCCTTGCAGTCTATATTACACAAGAAAGTTTCACTGAGATGTACTTGAAAAATGGTAAAGATGCTATCTCTCAGTTCCAGCATGGATTACAGAAAGGTTAGATAGAAAGAAACCTCAGCAGGCCTTGAGGCTGAATGCACCAAGATATGCACTCGTCTGTTACGTATGAACAAAGCTGAATGTTGTAACAAATACTGTAGAAGGTAAACGCAGAGTCCCTCCCTAGCCAGCACAAGGAATGACAAAGCTGGAAACACACTTCCTAGAATTTCTTGCTTGTCATACAGTTACGAAATTGTCTGCTCAAAGGGGCATCAAATTCTCTTCAGACCCTTTGCTCAACTTCAGTACAACAATCTGTTCCACCATTCATTTTGCTTTCTCTTAGAAAATGGTGCTTGAAACTGTATATTTTAATCTACACAGAAACATGGAACTTTTGACGGTAGATTTCTCAGGAGCATGTTTTCCTTTTTTTCTCTCTTTTTGTTTTTTTAAGTTGACTTGTTTTTAATAATTCTTGGAAAAAGTGTTTTTCTTGTCAATGAGCATAGATATAACTCTCAATTTTCTAGTGAAGTTGCTAGGAATTCACTGGAAGCATAGTAGAAATCACTTGAGCTAACACCATAAAAGATTCCAAACCTACTCCTGTCTCTCACCAAAATGCTGAGCAGCCTAACACTTACAAAATTTACTTCTTCTAGGCTTCTCTTATGAAGCCAGCATAAGCATGAACATTATTCAAATATTTCCATAGAAACTTAATGCCATAGAAAGTATGATAATAACTACATTAATCTAGAAGAGATTCCTGTATATCAGAACTCAGTGTGTTTTCCTACTTCTATTGCAGATTTCTTCTATAAACGTAAAACACTCGCTACCTCTGCCTGCCTCAAATTCTCATCTATCCAAACCAGTATAGTATTTCTATTACTTTGACCTTTTTCTCTCCTTAGATTTTCATCTCTCCAAGAGAAAAGATAAACTGTCAGTCCGTCCAATGTACACTGAAGACAATGAAAGGAGTTTGGCACTTCTCAGCAGCTAAGCAAAAAGAATTAATCTGAACTTGGTCTCTGCAAAGAGCAGACAAGCAAAAGTATATTTCTTGTACTACATCTAGAAAAGATTCTCCCTTCAGAAATCATATTCATTTCAGACCTCATTCATTAAGTGAGTTTTTAATAGCTGGGTAACCACAATACCTTAAGTATATGAATAAAAGAGCATTAACATGTACATTGCATTAAAAAAAATGATGCAACAAAAATATAATTTGAAGTAACATTTGCCAAAATCAAAACCAATTGTTTTCAATTCAAATTATAAACATATGTGCAGGTAAATTGAAGTTAATGAGTAAATTTTAATTCTTATTTTCCAAACTTCAGGATTCTATTTTCCAGTCATAATTTATATAAAGGTACTCCAGGCATAGAAAAGTTAAATGGTCAATGAGAATGTCATCACAAATATTAGCCTCTGCTTTGTGAAGAAAGGTAAAAGCAGGTGACCAGATTGGAGAACATTTCCTGTTCAAGTATTGCATTGCTGTCATGGCCCAACAACTTAATATTCTACCCACTTAACCATCTGTCCTATTCTGCATCTAATATTTTAGCTATTTAACTTCAGAAATGAAGATTCTAACTGATAAACGTATAATGTTCCCCCTTAATGTAAAAGGTGTAATTACTGCTTCTGCATAAAAAGATAAATATCATCATCCATTTTGAGTACACAAATTAGTCTTGATACTATAAAGACTGCATTTCATACAATAAAGCAAAATAATTAGAGGATTTCTTGATAAGAACTACAGTTTCTCCCCATTTACAGTCACATCTGCTTAGAAATTAAATTGTATTTTTATGCTACATTAA
Organism: Odontophorus gujanensis; assembly: GCA_013399175.1. Taxonomy (NCBI): domain Eukaryota; kingdom Metazoa; phylum Chordata; class Aves; order Galliformes; family Odontophoridae; genus Odontophorus; species Odontophorus gujanensis. The sequence continues at coordinate 58,525 of VXAB01012920.1, forward strand.
AACAACATTTTCTACAGGAATGTATTATGTTTCTGAAAGGCAACTGCAAATGCCCTGGTGATCTCTGTAATATTTCATATTCCACAGAACACATTCTTGTGTATTATACATCAGTTGTGAAATATGCTTCAAAGAGAGAAGAAAAAAAAAGTCACTAATAGCTCAAATCAAGTTCCTACTCTTTTTGAGCACTGATGAGAGCATTTCCTACCCTTTTTGAGCACCGTTTACATCCTTCACACCTCCAGAAGGAAGGTAGAATAAACTTTAACATAACGCTTGTTCTAAATGCAACCTCCTACAACTGTTACTCTCAGATAATTTTCAGTCTGGGAATTCATGTTTTTGTCCAGACACTCCTGGTTCCAAGCAGGTGCTGTAAATCAGTTTTGAACATCATACTTAGTAAACAAAATTAATACAAATAATGTAATTATCTTCCTCAGGAATTACTGGTCATTACTTCATTCAAACCTTCTCTACGGCTTTAGTTAATCACTTTTCATCCAGATCACAGAATCGTAGAGAAGATTGTAGAAGACCACTAAGGTATGTAGTCCAGTCATCAATCCATCACTATCATGTCCACTCAACTATGTCCCTCAATGTATCTACCTTTTTCTTGAACACCTCCAGGGACGGTGATGCCACTACTTCTTTGGGCAGCCTGTTTCAATGCTTGACTGCTCTTTAAGAGAGTAATATTTTCCTAATATCCAACCTGAAAATTATGCTTTTTGAGAAATTAGAAATATATTCCTTATTTGTATTTACTTTTTTTGTATATACTTATTTGTATTTGTATTTGCATTTGTAGTTACTGTGCTTTCTGTTAGATCTCAGAGAGAAATTGAATTTGTTGTTTAATGTCTCCTAGAATGAAAAGAAACAACAGGAGAAAATCTGTTCTGCAACTTCACCAGTGTAAAAGATTATAAGGGTGTTCTTTTTTGGAGCAGCAGTTGCAATATTATAAGCAGGCACAGGTTTGCCGACAGAGATCTACAGTTACTCTTCATTTTCAGAGGTATGGTTTTGTACTACTTGGTAAAGAAAAGACAATAATTCAGCATGCAAAGTTCAAGTAAAGAGGCCCAGTTTCTAAAAACAGTTCCGAGCATACACTAAACACAAAATGCCAAAATGACAACATAGGGTGAATACCCTGAAAGAATAGTACCCACACAATATAATGAAGGTGGACAGCATATTTTTGTATGGCTTATCCAGATGGTATAAAGACAACCAATAAATTAGGACTCAACTATCAATGAAGCTCAAGGCTCACCTAGAACTCCACATGGGAGGAATCTCCAAGAGATCCCCCTCCAATAGTGATCAGCCCTTAAATGGGGTCCGGGAGAGGTGGAACTAGACTCCACCCCTTCCGGACACACAGGTGAGTTGCCTTCACCTGTGCTCCTGCAGCTGACTCAGTGCTCACCTCAGGTGATCAATCAGTGGTTCAGGACGTGATTCAACAGTTCCCATACAGAGAGCTTGCCAACAAAGTGCCAGCAAGCAGGTAATCACATTTGTATGTGAATAATTCAACAATTATTTGAACAAATTTGGCATTCTTGTGTTTGTTCTAGAATAAGTCCCATCTATAAGGTAAAATGTATCTGAAGTTATTTTAAGGTGAAGAAGCATAGTCTCAGCAAAATAGAATATTCCCTTCATTCAATTACAAGGTTTGCCCAGTCTATTGTCTGTTCATGGCATACTAAAAAATCACATTCCCCTTTTTTATTAAATAAAAGATCAGACTGCACCACAGTGGGTACTTATCTATTCTGCTGTAATAAGTTCAGTAATATCTTTAGAGGATTCAAGCAATAACCCTGAAATTTCATTATATATTGTTAGCTTTCAAGGGGTCCTGTAAAATGTCTTAGAAGAGAATGTAACTGCTGTTTAAAGACTCACATCACAAGGTTCCTATAGCTCATACAAATACATGTACATAGGAAATGAAAGACAGATCTAGGTGTCTATTGCCATTTTAGTTTTCAATCGTTCCAGTTTCTGCTCTAGGAGCTTACTTTATAACCTCTGCAACTTGGTCTGATGTACACATTACATAACTACTCACTGAGATAAGCCCTTGACCTTAAAATACCATGTATTCAGGGACAACTCCCAGAATTTTCCTCTTCTACAACAGCTTGTTTGTTTTTCATTTTTTCCTCTGGAACATTTTTCTTTATGCTGCTGTTCTTTAAAAAAATATATAGTAGATGATGGACTTAATTACAGGAGCCTACTGTTTAGATGTAGTTCTACAGTAAAACTCCTTGCACCATTGCAAGTGAAAAAAATGATTCATGAGGAAGCAAATAATCCTTGAAAGCTTTCAGCTGGATGTCTGCACCACTTTATAAACTGGAAAGAGCTATAATTCTTAGAAACTGTGGGATAGATGAGAGGATGGTGATGAGGACTGAGAACTGGGTGACTGACAGAACTCAGAGAGTGGTCGTAAGCAGTGCAGTCTGGTTGAAGGTCTGTAACTAGCAGTGTTCCCCAGGGGTCAGTGCTGGGTCTGACCTTGTTCTACATCTTCATCAATGACCTGGGTGAAGGGATAAAGTTCACCCTCAGCAAGTTTGATGACGATAGGAAGCTGGGAAGATTGGCTGACACACCTGAAGGCTGTGCTGCTGTTCAACAAGACCTGCACAGACTGGATAGTTAGGCAGAGAGGAACCAGATGAGGTTTAACAAGAGCAAGTGCAAAGTATTGCACCTAGTGAGGAATAACTGCATGCAGTGGAACAGGCTAGGGGATGACCTGCTAGAGAGAAGCTGTGCAGAGAAGGAGCTAGGGGATCTGATGGACAACAGGTTGGACATGAGTCAGCAGTGTACCTTTGTGGTAAGGAAGGCCAGTAGTATCCCGGGGTGCATTAAAAAGAATGTGGCCAGCAGGTCGATGAGGTAAGAGTGATGGAGCACTAGAACAAGTTGCTCAGAAAGGTTGTGGAGTCTCCTATTATGGAAATATTCAAGACCTGACTGAAAGCCTAACTGTATGACCCTACTGTAGGAAACCTGCTTGAGCAGGGGGTTTGAACTCGATGATCTCTTGAGATCCCTTACAACCCCAGCAATTCTGTGATTTTTTGGTTCTTAAATAATTTAATGACAATCTTTGAGGCTGGAATATCCACTTTAGAAGGCATCCTTGGTCACACTTTTTTTCCCATTATGTGAACTCTTCTAATCAAAGATTTATTTAAATCAGCACACCATAAGAAATGCAAAGAAGAAGGAATAAATACGTAAACAGAATCCCAATTTTCTGGTGTTACATCATCTGCTACTGAACTATCATTTATCTTTTTGCTTGAATTTAGATGGCCTATCATTGGACTATTTTCTGAATAGAAAGAGGATAGAATTTTTTCTCCTTTTCAAGATATCATTTGGCAGCTGGACTGAGCCACCTAAATTTAAGGACACAGCTAATCAAAGCAAAGTTGCAGAATCTGCATGAAAATTTTTATTCATTTTTTCTCAGATTCTACATCTGAGAAACAAAAATAAGACAAAGTAATGGAAAATCAAAATATCCACCCTTCATTCAGGGATTGTAGGATATTATAGAGGAATATTATAAATAAAAGGGTTTTTTTAATAGTTTGGGGTTTTTTTTTGGCAGAGTAATTCAAATGGGAGAAACTGTTTAAAATAGGTTTAGTTTAGACATTAGAGAAAAATTCTTTGCTATGAGGATGGCGAAGCAATGGAAAAACTTACTGAGATAAGCTGTGGATTCCTGCAGGTGTTCAAAGACATACTGGTAGGGGCTTTGAGTAACCTGTTGGGTGGAAGGTGTCAGTACCCATGGATGGCAAGGTGGTTGGAGCTACATGGTGCTTTAAGTTCCTTTCCAGAACAAACCATTTATGATTCTATGAAATATATAGAACTACATCAATGCTTGCTTTGGTTCTGTATTAAGTTATTGGGACAGATTTCCCTCAAGAATTGAAACTGAGTTAGAACACTAAGAAAGTAAAAAAATTTAGTCCTGCTCGCAAAGGATTACTGGCTCAAAAGAACTGAATTTACAGGAAAGGATGTGCCAGTATTTAAACTGATATTTTTTGCAGTTAATTTAAAAGAATTGTTGAAGAAGATCTGGGGAAAATAAATAAATAAATAAATAAATAAAACAATCTACAGCAGTATCATCTAATTCTGAATCAAGCAAATAACACACTATTGTATGTAACGTACTGACATAGCACCATGTAAGCTATTATGAAAAAGATCAACAAACCCAGCACACACATACTTAGAGCTCACATTGGTAGATGTGGTGATCCAATACATTCAAAGATCCCCACTGGTATCAGAGATGCTCTGGGAAAGATTTGCATTACACGGATGAGCAGATTCTCTCTCACACCCACACTACCTTTGCTCTAGGAATAGCTGCTTCTGTGCACACTGTAGAAAGTTCATATTATGACTGTAAGTCCACCTGACTACATCATTGATTCTAAGCATTAAGTACTAAGTATTTCAAATAGATTAACAACGTATATATATACATATATATATACATAAATACGTATATATCACCTGATATTGTAAAACTTTAATCTTAAGTGACTAAAGTTTAGAGATATGATGCTGAAAAATATAAAAACAATTTTCAAAAATGTGTATCAGTGCTTGAATCAAGAACTCCTATCAGTGTACTTCTCTGTCTTATTTCTTACTAGATGTTTGCAATTATCAAAGGCTTTAAATTTTTTACCTGATGAAAGATAAACAAATATTTAACCATAGAAAATTTATCATTCCACATTACACAACTCTGAAATTAGTGTGTCCAGCAGGCAGTATCATAGGATCAAATCTCGCATGAGAGTGGAGGTGAGAAATTTTAGATTTACAGATGATACATAATTTGGTCGAAAACAGCTTCTGGAATTAGGTTGAACTTCAAGCATCCATCAGGAATGAAGAACATCCATGAGAAAGACTTCCAAAACAAATTTACAAATCTCTCAAACTTATTGCATGTATAGTTCATACGAACTTCTGGAACGTTACTGAACACTATGTAATCAGAATGCCATATAAAGGCAGTTTGCATGCAGACTGGATGACAAGAAGGAAAACTTACTTCAGTAACAGATAAGGAACTGTTTTTAATCTCATTAGATTTTTTTTATCTTAACATCTAACTAGGCAAGAGATTCATCTGCACATGTACACTGTTGCATCTGACAGATCTGTGAAAGATCTTCAAGTTCATAGGCTTTGTTACATCTGTTAGGACTCTAGAACCACAGTAATTTTCTGCCACATTCCTTGGTACTGAATGACTTATAAAGTTGTCAGAAATTTTACATTACAATAGAAAGATAAAAGATTTTATCCTGCTTAAAAAATTGTAAATAGCACAAGTATCAGTGAAAGATATCACAGAGAGCAATGAAATTTGTATGCGCAATGAATGCGGGCAGCTTTAAGAGGCAAATTATCTGTTATGTTCTCTTTCTTTCTCAGCTTCCTAAGAATTTTGTTTTGTTTGGAGTCTGTTTAAGAAAATATTATCAAGGAATCTGTTCAGTATCCATCTTTACTGTTTTAAAACATTTCCTACTGCTGTTTTCCTTATGTACTATTTTAGCTGAAAGACTTCATTTTCAATTCCTTGAGCAATTTGCATTCCTTGACTTAAGCTTTAGTTCTCTGGTTCTTCAATTTTACACCAGCTTGAATAACCTTGTATATATTGTTCTCTCCTGCCTCTTAACAGCATAGCTGGTTAAGGTATCTTCTTAAACTTCTCTTTCCAGAGAATTTGAACCTTGATTTTTCTAACATTCTGAATAACTATAATCCCGGAGTCTCAGTTCTGAAAACTCTTTCCTACCCTCTCCTTTTCTGGTTCGTTTCCTTAGTACCTCTACTACTGTGAACTAATTAGAAATGTTCACTACGTTCACTCACTGCTCCCTTCAACAGTGTCAAAATCCTATCTCCCTACATTTAGTCCACACGTAACAATTATCCTCAGTTTGAGAAGATGATTCATTTGCCTTCAAAGGTAGTGTCTGCAAAATCTTCCAATATATCTAAGTAGTCTGATTTTGACTGCTTCCTTCAGTTTTGAAACACTACTGTCTTCTTGATATTTCAAGATGAGACATTATTTCTAGTAATTGGCCCTCTTCAGAAAATCAGCATATTGTGTGCTGATTTGATGCTCTTTTAAATCTTTATTTTTTTCAAAAAAGATTTTGCCTGTTCACCAACTCCTTCACAATTTGAGAGTGCACTTTTGACTAATTAGCCATATAGTCTAAAAAACTTCTTGAAAATCAAATTATCTAAGTAACCAGTATGGGAAACTATGAACAACAAAAACTGTTTATGGATTAGTTTGATCGTTATGCACTACATATCCATCAGACCAGGTATAAGAATGTTCAAACCAATGCCTGCTTTTGACTGCTTTAAAACAGGCGTTTGTACTCTGTACACGTATCTTCAAACAGCACTGTAATACAAAGGTATCCCAACTTTGCTCTTTCTTAGTAACGATTGTTATGGTGTATCAAAACCCATCTTTAGGAATATCAAAACAACCATCTTCAAGAGCTCTACTCAGCTCTGTCCAGAGGGCATTTAGAGTGCATGTTCTCAAAAGAAAGCAACGTTCAAGAGCCATTTGGGATATTTATATATCTTTTTTTTTCCTCTTCACTGTCTCTCTTTTAACAGATAAACAAGAATGAAACAAAATTAAATGCAGAAAAATACAGTATAAATATATACACTTTTGTTTTTAATAAGAATATTTCCACATCAGTTCCTTAGCGTCATATTCTTCAGCAGATTTCCCATCAGACTGTAAAGACAGACAGAATAACTATGAATTCTGCATTAACCCAGTATCTTCCAGGACTACATTTTATCAGATTACAGCCAAATCTAATCAGAAAGTCACATTCTTTCTTAATAAGATCAATCTTGTTTTATACTTTCTCATCCTGGACTTATATAAGGATTAGATCATCCAAACTGAGTGGACATGTGAAGAAATGTTCCAGGTATGTTAACTGCTTCCCCTCTTCACTAGAGATTAATGGAGAAATAACTCGTTTTCATTCTCTCTTTCTATGGGACGAACACCCTCTACTCTACAATGCATTTGCACTATTGATAATGTGGTAAGGAAGGGGAAATCACATTTTGCATACATCTTTACATGCTTTATATATATGTAGTCATTTACCCTCTAGATATTTAAAGGATTTACTTTTAGTTTGCAGAATTTGCTGCGAGTAACTGCTGGTACCTGCAACAGTAAATAGCCTGCATGACACAACATAGATAAAATGATCCTATAAACTTCATCAGAAACACACACTCCTAGGTCAGATGCTAAATAAATAAATAAAAGTCCTGGTTTTATAATTTATTGTTCACACTATTCAACATCATAACATCACGTAAGGCTCTGGGAGTTAAAGAGTTAATGTTCCAGTTCTGTGGACTGATGAATTTCCAGTTTCCTGGTTCTCAGTAGAGGAAAACTGCATACTCCAGAGGACTTTTGAGTTCCCCTTTTACACTCAGAGGAAAAGATAAAACTTCATGCAAGTTCTGAGACAGCCTTTTTTATTTTGCTGCTCATCTCAGCAGTGCATGCTGCCTAGCAATCTTGGCTTCAGCTTTAGAGTGTGACCTTTGGTTCCAGACACTCTCTCACTTTGATTTATTAGCTTCAATTCCAATTATATCACGTTTTGCATTCTGATATCTTATTTAGTAAATTAGTTTTCCTCCTCAGATTGTTGCTGCTGTTTCGTTTTTAGGCCCATCTCCATACCCTCTCCCTTTTCCTCCCTTTCCCAGGGCCTGTGGGTTTTGCACTGTCAAAAGTTGAGTTACTCATTTCCTTTCTAATGGAATACTAGAGAATGTGCTTAGGGAACTTCTTAAGGAGTGGACTAAAGGACTTCCACCTGCATCACAGCAGTTTAACTGCAATTTCCCTGCAAAGCATGTTATTACCAGACAGAATAAGTTGAACTTGCATGTTTGCCTTTAGTCCAAAATAAGCTTGCTAGTCGAGTGTGAAGGCAAAAATACATTTAAATGAGATTTTTCATAAGCAAACAGGACTCAGCTAAAAGCCCAGTTAAGCTTTGCAGCAAAGTAGGGTTTGACAGCTGAGTACGTTTATGTACTTCAGGAGAGAACATAAGGGCACAAGTAATACCTCAAGCTATCAGCATGGATTACAGCAGGAAATGTACTTAGATATATTCTGCTACTTGAACACTCTACTGTCTATTTTCCATAACTAGTTTTATATATGATAAGTAATTTAGAGAGAATGTGTACAGTCCAACAGTTTTTTGTTTTAAAACAAAAGGAGCATGTCATTGGCATCAGTGAACTTGAATCAGACCCTCCAGGAATAAAATAAAAACATCTAGTAAATTTACAAGAAAATCCATATCATTTATATATAAGTTCCTCTGTACTGATAACAAATTGCTCTTGATCACAATACCATCTGCACAATTTGTTTATTGTTGTTATGCTACTTGGATCATATTCATCTTCAGTTTTTACAAAGTTCTTTTCCTTCTATGTATTTTTTAATTTAAACTGTCTGACTACATTCATACTAAGTGTAGAAAAGAACAGCAATTTTGAGGTTTACATTCCTTTGAAATGTGTAAGACTAATTTTTTAAACTTAAATTGGACTAAAATGCCAAAATATTGCAACTTCGTGATTTAAAAAAAAATCAAATTTTTGTTAAAATAAGATTTTAACATCCTATTTTTTCAGAACTTTTCTTTAAATTTTGATTTAGATTAATACTATGTGGTAATGGTGGTTTATGTAAGATAGTTCAACTATTTTTCCATGCATAAACCAAAACAACCTTTTTTGGAAGATATAATTTCTGTATTTCTAATATCACTACACAGCATCACGAATTCAGTAGCCTATTTTTCACTTCTTTGCAAGAGATTATACAAAATTGAGAGCTCATTATAGTACCCAGGGAAAATAATGGAGTGTCCCATTAATGGCAACAGACTTTGGATGAAATTCTGGTTTTCTCATGAGTGACTTGGAGAGGAAAGGACATTAATTCTCAAACGTCCTCCTGAAATCTCTTCCATATAGAAAAATCTGCTTAAGATCATTTCATGAGTTACAGTGGTTCCAATAATAAGTTCTGGCCTTGCTTCAAAAGACAAAATTTTGGAAGAGAATCTGTCTCTCACGATGTTCTTAAAGTCAGTTTTTAGTAGCTGGTGCCAACTAATCTATTGCACATAAATTGAATTGCAGTTCTCCAAGGAGATTTTCTGTTAGGTTCCCCAGTGATTTCTTAGTTGACAGCATAGTCTATGTCAAATTTAGAGTGGAGAAAAAAACCTAGCCAGCCTTAGTAATGTTTTAGTAAAAAAAATAAAATAATGTGTTTTGTTTTTTATTCAGGTTCCTCACTGCAATGCAGACCCAAAATTATAAAAATGCAACATGGAGATGTGAGAGAAGCATAAAAGCATATATATATATATATGAAAGTATGAAAGCTCTGAGTCTTCATGAACTGTTTCACTATTGCAAAATCCCTGTTGCCTTGTCCCTTTTTAAACCACTTCTCCGGTCTCATTCCTTGGTACCTTTGGTACCAAGATACAACACACGGCTTCAAACAGGAAAAAAACCTCTTCTCTGAATTCAGTACACAGATTGTTTGCTGATAGAAGAATGTTTTGCTATAGTTAATCAGGTAATGTTTACATTACATTTAAAACATAAATAGCTGTGTTCTTCAGGTTCCAAGTGTTCCACTTCTGCAATTATTTATGCAAGGTGGTCTTGAATTTGCTAGGAAAGGAAAGGCTTTTTTTTGAATGGCATTTCTTTGTTCAGCCCAAGTCAACAAAATCAACTTTTTCAATGGCATGATATCTACAACGTGTGGCATCATGTTGAGCAATAAAACTGGGGTAGTTGGCTGGTAGGGGCAACTGCTTCTCAGGGTACTAGTTGGGCACTGTTGTCAGTGGTAAGAAAATTTCATTTTCTGACCTATTAATAGTTTTTTTCTCAACTCACAAGTTTTGTATTTGTCTGATTCTCTCTCCCTTCCCACTTGGATGGAGAGGAGCAGGTGACAATGTGAAGCAAAGCTGCTGATGGGTTTAACTACAATGATTATCTTCTTACTGCTACAGACACATGCTGAAGTATCACAAATGAGTTATTTAAATTACATACGTTTTGGTAATTTTTACAATTACTGGTGATTAGCATTACTAGTACTGCCTCCTACGTGATTATGTCAGACCATGATACCAGAGGAAGATATTGATGGTATGGCAGAAGAGGTTGAACCTTCCCACCAACATTCCATTACATTTTGTTGCTCTGTGACAGATGACAGCAGAGGGGCAGTCTGACAGAATAGCATCTGATGTGGACATGTATATGAAGCAAAGGTGTGTCACTGAATTCCTTCCATGTGGAAAAAATGGCACCCATTGACATTCATTGACATTTGTTGAATGTTTATGGAGACCAAACAGTGGATGTAAGAACAGTGTGGCAGTTGGTGGTACCTGTCAGCAATGGTGACTGTCACAATGGATTACCTCCACTGGTGCAGACCTTTATAAGCATGACATGCAAGCTCATTCATTGGTGGCTGAAACACATAGCTAACAGTGGTGACTATGTTGAAAAATAGCATTTCTGCAAAAGAGCATCTGTTCTATCAAGTAGTGTTGTTGTGTTCTTTGTATCTGCATTGTTTTCCATAGAAATAAACAGGAGGCATCACTCTCAGAATCGCTGATGTGTATAGAAGCCTGCTGCTTCTACACATGAAAGCTAAAATACCATAAACATGTTCTGTAGTTGCTCTCAGTCACTGCTGCACTCAAAACAGTGCCAAGCAAAACAGAGACAAAGTCAACTCAAGTTTCTATGCTGTTCATATTTAAGACTGGCCAATTACAAATTAACTTCACTAAGGAGAACAGTGTGGTGCTGACAAAAAACATATTTGCCAGTGTAAAGCTCCTTTAGCTAAGAGACAGTGAACAGCCCTAACATAAAGCTGGGGTTGGGGGGGAGAAAAAAAAATAAGAAAAAATAGGAAAAAAATAAGAAGTACGGAGAACAAATAAAGGTTCTTTATGCACTTGTATATCGCACAGATTATTTTAGGGACTGATGAAAAAATTTCTAGTTTTCTTGTCAGCAAGAGACAAACACAGGATGCTTCTCCACCACTGCAAGTCAGCAGTACAGCTCCTGATTTCTGGTACTGTGTCTTGCATGGACACAGTGGTCACTGTACCTCCTTCACCATCAAACATCACTTCAGTTGTTAGCAGGAGTTCTTCTAAAGCACTGGCAAAGGATGCATAAAATGATCCTGCAGTTGGGCTGTTTTGAGTTATACATAGAGTGCAGTTCGTGTTCAATATGCAGTATGTATATATCAGCTAAATTTAAACTAGAGAAGATCTTCTGTAAGTGTAGCTGTAGCAACAGAGGGTTAGGCAAGGGGTGGAACACTTCAGTAGCAACACCATCTGAAATGTTGTGCTGCCGTGTCCAAGACATTAGCAGTTTGAAGGGGACTCAGATATGGCTTCACATTAGCCAACACAATCTCCTACAGCTGTAGTCACTGCAGAAATAAGAAGAGGTACACTGAATTCATTTATAGTGCATAAAAGTCTTTGCCTAAGGATAGGGACCTCCAGTGAACCTGCAATGAGATAAATGTTTATCTAACATCCGAGCACAGGTCAGCTGTAAGCCATTTGTGGGGCAGGGTAAAGTTCCTGAACTACTGATCAGACAACATTAAGCGTCTGTAACTAGAGAACTGATGTTGTGACCTCAGTTCAGGTGCCATATCTTTTTTGCATATTTAGAGGAATAAAACATTACTTATTAAAATGTTAAATGCATTTATAAGTATTTAGCTACTGCATCTGCATAACTGTAAGCACTATTCCAAGACCTGTGATAGGTTTATTATGATAACCTAATTTCATCAAAGTAAAGGATCTGATGAGGGCCATGGAAGCGTGGCTTTGCCTGCTTCAGCTGCATAACTTGTATTTGTTTTTCACTTTGGTAGAGTTATTGCAGATATTTACTTCCTATTAGAAAATAATAATCATCATCACAGAATCATAAGATCATAGAGTAGCTTGAGTTGGAAGGGGCATCTAAGATCATCCTGCCCCTGCTCTGGTAAGTTTATCCTTGCCCTTTACTTTTAAAAAGCAATCTTGTTCTTAAGAATTAAGAAACATCACAATAGTAATTGTTCATACTAATTAAACAGCGTTTTTCACCTTTTTTCTTTTTTTAAATACTGTAAGTTAAATATAAGTTATNAATATAAATAATAATAACTTAAAAATAAATCTCCCAATAAACTGAAGCGTTTCCCATATTCCTTGCACTTTTAATGTTCTACTGAGAAGAACGAGAAAACAAACAAAAACTAAGAAAACTGAAAGCACCTAAACTGAAATTCAATGAGTATTCATGGGGTTAGCAAAGATTAATCACTGAGTTACTAGGGGAAGACCATCTCAGCAAATGCTAGGTGTCTACATTTAAATGTGTACAAACCTGTTACTTGTCCTACCCTCCTTTTGCAGTCAGTAGAGAGCAACAGGCCTCTGGAAGTAATTTTATGTTTTCATCTTTCTCTAAAGGCTTATTTTATTTCGCTACCAATTTTAGCACAGCAATCTCTAATTTGCTCTTGTTCAGAGAGGACTTCAGTATCATTAAGTTTGGAGTTGTCATGTATGAAAGGTTGCACTTCTTGCAGATTTTTCACATTAACAAAAAGCAACAAAGAGATAGGAAGACAACTGGGTCCAAAAAAGAACCACGCTGTGGCCCTGGTGAGGCCACATCTAGAGNAGCCTGCTGCTTCTACACATGAAAGCTAAAATACCATAAACATGTTCTGTAGTTGCTCTCAGTCACTGCTGCACTCAAAACAGTGCCAAGCAAAACAGAGACAAAGTCAACTCAAGTTTCTATGCTGTTCATATTTAAGACTGGCCAATTACAAATTAACTTCACTAAGGAGAACAGTGTGGTGCTGACAAAAAACATATTTGCCAGTGTAAAGCTCCTTTAGCTAAGAGACAGTGAACAGCCCTAACATAAAGCTGGGGTTGGGGGGAAGAAAAAAAAATAAGAAAAAATAGGAAAAAAATAAGAAGTACGGAGAACAAATAAAGGTTCTTTATGCACTTGTATATCGCACAGATTATTTTAGGGACTGATGAAAAAATTTCTAGTTTTCTTGTCAGCAAGAGACAAACACAGGATGCTTCTCCACCACTGCAAGTCAGCAGTACAGCTCCTGATTTCTGGTACTGTGTCTTGCATGGACACAGTGGTCACTGTACCTCCTTCACCATCAAACATCACTTCAGTTGTTAGCAGGAGTTCTTCTAAAGCACTGGCAAAGGACGCATAAAATGATCCTGCAGTTGGGCTGTTTTGAGTTATACATAGAGTGCAGTTCGTGTTCAATATGCAGTATGTATATATCAGCTAAATTTAAACTAGAGAAGATCTTCTGTAAGTGTAGCTGTAGCAACAGAGGGTTAGGCAAGGGGTGGAACACTTCAGTAGCAACACCATCTGAAATGTTGTGCTGCCGTGTCCAAGACATTAGCAGTTTGAAGGGGACTCAGATATGGCTTCACATTAGCCAACACAATCTCCTACAGCTGTAGTCACTGCAGAAATAAGAAGAGGTACACTGAATTCATTTATAGTGCATAAAAGTCTTTGCCTAAGGATAGGGACCTCCAGTGAACCTGCAATGAGATAAATGTTTATCTAACATCCGAGCACAGGTCAGCTGTAAGCCATTTGTGGGGCAGGGTAAAGTTCCTGAACTACTGATCAGACAACATTAAGCGTCTGTAACTAGAGAACTGATGTTGTGACCTCAGTTCAGGTGCCATATCTTTTTTGCATATTTAGAGGAATAAAACATTACTTATTAAAATGTTAAATGCATTTATAAGTATTTAGCTACTGCATCTGCATAACTGTAAGCACTATTCCAAGACCTGTGATAGGTTTATTATGATAACCTAATTTCATCAAAGTAAAGGATCTGATGAGGGCCATGGAAGCGTGGCTTTGCCTGCTTCAGCTGCATAACTTGTATTTGTTTTTCACTTTGGTAGAGTTATTGCAGATATTTACTTCCTATTAGAAAATAATAATCATCATCACAGAATCATAAGATCATAGAGTAGCTTGAGTTGGAAGGGGCATCTAAGATCATCCTGCCCCTGCTCTGGTAAGTTTATCCTTGCCCTTTACTTTTAAAAAGCAATCTTGTTCTTAAGAATTAAGAAACATCACAATAGTAATTGTTCATACTAATTAAACAGCGTTTTTCACCTTTTTTCTTTTTTTAAATACTGTAAGTTAAATATAAGTTATTGACACAGTCAAACAATCAGAACAATAATGAACAGAAGAATGTGGTATTTAATTCAACAGTTGATTAAGGGCATGGGCATGACAGTTTCTTGTATGAATTTTAAGACTTTCAAGTAGGTATAAAGCCAGAGTTCTGCTAACTTTCAAAATCACATAATTAATTATTTTTAATTAAATATCATGGAGGTAAATCTCACTGCTGATTGAAAACAGCAAGGAGAGATACATAAAACAAACGCATTTAAACAGACCAATATTTAGTTTGGACATATTTCAGTTTACTCTTTGCTGACATAAGATAGAAGGGTAAAGATCATTAGAAATATATGNAGTATCATTAAGTTTGGAGTTGTCATGTATGAAAGGTTGCACTTCTTGCAGATTTTTCACATTAACAAAAAGCAACAAAGAGATAGGAAGACAACTGGGTCCAAAAAAGAACCACGCTGTGGCCCTGGTGAGGCCACATCTAGAGTATTGTGTCCAGTTCTGAGCTCCTCACTTCAAGAAAGACAGATCTCCTACAGAGAGTCTAGCAGAGGGCCACAGAGATGGCTGAGACCTATAGCATCTCCCATACGATGAAAGTTTGAGAGTGTTCAGCTTGCAGAAGATTAAGAGGGGATCTCATCAACATTTATAAATATCTGAAGNTAGGAAAAAAATAAGAAGTACGGAGAACAAATAAAGGTTCTTTATGCACTTGTATATCGCACAGATTATTTTAGGGACTGATGAAAAAATTTCTAGTTTTCTTGTCAGCAAGAGACAAACACAGGATGCTTCTCCACCACTGCAAGTCAGCAGTACAGCTCCTGATTTCTGGTACTGTGTCTTGCATGGACACAGTGGTCACTGTACCTCCTTCACCATCAAACATCACTTCAGTTGTTAGCAGGAGTTCTTCTAAAGCACTGGCAAAGGACGCATAAAATGATCCTGCAGTTGGGCTGTTTTGAGTTATACATAGAGTGCAGTTCGTGTTCAATATGCAGTATGTATATATCAGCTAAATTTAAACTAGAGAAGATCTTCTGTAAGTGTAGCTGTAGCAACAGAGGGTTAGGCAAGGGGTGGAACACTTCAGTAGCAACACCATCTGAAATGTTGTGCTGCCGTGTCCAAGACATTAGCAGTTTGAAGGGGACTCAGATATGGCTTCACATTAGCCAACACAATCTCCTACAGCTGTAGTCACTGCAGAAATAAGAAGAGGTACACTGAATTCATTTATAGTGCATAAAAGTCTTTGCCTAAGGATAGGGACCTCCAGTGAACCTGCAATGAGATAAATGTTTATCTAACATCCGAGCACAGGTCAGCTGTAAGCCATTTGTGGGGCAGGGTAAAGTTCCTGAACTACTGATCAGACAACATTAAGCGTCTGTAACTAGAGAACTGATGTTGTGACCTCAGTTCAGGTGCCATATCTTTTTTGCATATTTAGAGGAATAAAACATTACTTATTAAAATGTTAAATGCATTTATAAGTATTTAGCTACTGCATCTGCATAACTGTAAGCACTATTCCAAGACCTGTGATAGGTTTATTATGATAACCTAATTTCATCAAAGTAAAGGATCTGATGAGGGCCATGGAAGCGTGGCTTTGCCTGCTTCAGCTGCATAACTTGTATTTGTTTTTCACTTTGGTAGAGTTATTGCAGATATTTACTTCCTATTAGAAAATAATAATCATCATCACAGAATCATAAGATCATAGAGTAGCTTGAGTTGGAAGGGGCATCTAAGATCATCCTGCCCCTGCTCTGGTAAGTTTATCCTTGCCCTTTACTTTTAAAAAGCAATCTTGTTCTTAAGAATTAAGAAACATCACAATAGTAATTGTTCATACTAATTAAACAGCGTTTTTCACCTTTTTTCTTTTTTTAAATACTGTAAGTTAAATATAAGTTATTGACACAGTCAAACAATCAGAACAATAATGAACAGAAGAATGTGGTATTTAATTCAACAGTTGATTAAGGGCATGGGCATGACAGTTTCTTGTATGAATTTTAAGACTTTCAAGTAGGTATAAAGCCAGAGTTCTGCTAACTTTCAAAATCACATAATTAATTATTTTTAATTAAATATCATGGAGGTAAATCTCACTGCTGATTGAAAACAGCAAGGAGAGATACATAAAACAAACGCATTTAAACAGACCAATATTTAGTTTGGACATATTTCAGTTTACTCTTTGCTGACATAAGATAGAAGGGTAAAGATCATTAGAAATATATG
>VXAB01012920.1:75435-117056 GCA_013399175.1 Odontophorus gujanensis
GAGGACTTCAGTATCATTAAGTTTGGAGTTGTCATGTATGAAAGGTTGCACTTCTTGCAGATTTTTCACATTAACAAAAAGCAACAAAGAGATAGGAAGACAACTGGGTCCAAAAAAGAACCACGCTGTGGCCCTGGTGAGGCCACATCTAGAGTATTGTGTCCAGTTCTGAGCTCCTCACTTCAAGAAAGACAGATCTCCTACAGAGAGTCTAGCAGAGGGCCACAGAGATGGCTGAGACCTATAGCATCTCCCATACGATGAAAGTTTGAGAGTGTTTAGCTTGCAGAAGATTAAGAGGGGATCGCATCAACATTTATAAATATCTGAAGTGCAGGAGTCAAGTGGATGGGGGCAGGCTTTTTTCAGCAGTATGCAGCTACAGGACAAGTGGCAACAGGCATAAAATAGAACACAGCTACAAACAAATATACAAAAGAATTTCTTCACTGTGAGGTTGTCAGAGCACTGGAACAAGCTACCCAGATAAGCTGCAGAGTCTTTTTCCCTGGAGATATTGAAAACCTGCCTGGATGCCTACCTACAGTATGACCCTACTGTAAGGAACATGCTTTAGCAGAGAGGTTGGACTCTATGTTCTCTAGGGTTTCCTTCCAACCCCTAAGATTCTGTGACTCTATACTCTGTTCATTAATTTAATGTCATTATTCTGAGATCTGGCTCACTTATTATGAAAACAGCAGGGGCTGAACTATGTATGAGTAGCTCTTCCAAATAACTTCAGTGACCAGACAAGTGAAGGAGACGTGTTCCGTTCCATGTTTTATTACAGTTGAACAAATACTTTTGTCTTGAAGAAAAGCTATTGTATATTTAAAAATGTATGGCTCTCTACTGATAGCAAAAAGACGAAGTAGGTTCACAGNTACTGATCAGACAACATTAAGCGTCTGTAACTAGAGAACTGATGTTGTGACCTCAGTTCAGGTGCCATATCTTTTTTGCATATTTAGAGGAATAAAACATTACTTATTAAAATGTTAAATGCATTTATAAGTATTTAGCTACTGCATCTGCATAACTGTAAGCACTATTCCAAGACCTGTGATAGGTTTATTATGATAACCTAATTTCATCAAAGTAAAGGATCTGATGAGGGCCATGGAAGCGTGGCTTTGCCTGCTTCAGCTGCATAACTTGTATTTGTTTTTCACTTTGGTAGAGTTATTGCAGATATTTACTTCCTATTAGAAAATAATAATCATCATCACAGAATCATAAGATCATAGAGTAGCTTGAGTTGGAAGGGGCATCTAAGATCATCCTGCCCCTGCTCTGGTAAGTTTATCCTTGCCCTTTACTTTTAAAAAGCAATCTTGTTCTTAAGAATTAAGAAACATCACAATAGTAATTGTTCATACTAATTAAACAGCGTTTTTCACCTTTTTTCTTTTTTTAAATACTGTAAGTTAAATATAAGTTATTGACACAGTCAAACAATCAGAACAATAATGAACAGAAGAATGTGGTATTTAATTCAACAGTTGATTAAGGGCATGGGCATGACAGTTTCTTGTATGAATTTTAAGACTTTCAAGTAGGTATAAAGCCAGAGTTCTGCTAACTTTCAAAATCACATAATTAATTATTTTTAATTAAATATCATGGAGGTAAATCTCACTGCTGATTGAAAACAGCAAGGAGAGATACATAAAACAAACGCATTTAAACAGACCAATATTTAGTTTGGACATATTTCAGTTTACTCTTTGCTGACATAAGATAGAAGGGTAAAGATCATTAGAAATATATGACTGCATTTTTCCAGATAGTCCAGTGATGCTTTTTAATAGTTGCAATCTTATTAGTAGTTATGAAAATTGAGGTAGAAATCAAAACAATGGAGTATTTTGAAAAGCTGAGTAAATACAGGAGTTGCTAACCATAAAATTTAAATGATTAAAAAAAAAAATCACCACTTAAAAATAGTTAAAAATAAATAATAATAATAATAATATATAATAAATAAAAATATAAATATAAATAATAATAAAAATATAAATAATAATAACTTAAAAATAAATCTCCCAATAAACTGNGTTCTGAGCTCCTCACTTCAAGAAAGACAGATCTCCTACAGAGAGTCTAGCAGAGGGCCACAGAGATGGCTGAGACCTATAGCATCTCCCATACGATGAAAGTTTGAGAGTGTTCAGCTTGCAGAAGATTAAGAGGGGATCTCATCAACATTTATAAATATCTGAAGTGCAGGAGTCAAGTGGATGGGGGCAGGCTTTTTTCAGCAGTATGCAGCTACAGGACAAGTGGCAACAGGCATAAAATAGAACACAGCTACAAACAAATATACAAAAGAATTTCTTCACTGTGAGGTTGTCAGAGCACTGGAACAAGCTACCCAGATAAGCTGCAGAGTCTTTTTCCCTGGAGATATTGAAAACCTGCCTGGATGCCTACCTACAGTATGACCCTACTGTAAGGAACATGCTTTAGCAGAGAGGTTGGACTCTATGTTCTCTAGGGTTTCCTTCCAACCCCTAAGATTCTGTGACTCTATACTCTGTTCATTAATTTAATGTCATTATTCTGAGATCTGGCTCACTTATTATGAAAACAGCAGGGGCTGAACTATGTATGAGTAGCTCTTCCAAATAACTTCAGTGACCAGACAAGTGAAGGAGACGTGTTCCGTTCCATGTTTTATTACAGTTGAACAAATACTTTTGTCTTGAAGAAAAGCTATTGTATATTTAAAAATGTATGGCTCTCTACTGATAGCAAAAAGACGAAGTAGGTTCACAGATCTATGGCTGTGTTTACTCTGAACTGCATTTTAAATTTGTAAGTTACATTACAAATGGTGAAAATTGCTTTTGACTTTCCTAATTAAATATGACAGTTGAAAAGGATTATTTTTAAAGGAGACCTACTTTCTACAAACGTATCAGTTCTGAAATAAAACTGAAAATACAAGTTGCATGAGGTTTTCTAGCTCAAAGTATTTTTCTTTTTTTAACAAAAATGTACTGAAAGTAATTTCAGCTAACAAAAAGTTGAAAATGAAAAAGGTATAAATTATTTTCAACCTACATTTACCGATTTGCTATTACCACTGACCCTTATTTCTATTATCTAATCAGAGGATCAGAACTGCTAATATGTTAGAGCATTCAGCCTTCATTCGAATGTGACCTTTTTATGTGATTTGTACACTTCCAATTTAACAATAGTCTGGATGAATGGATATTACGTCTAGATGGTATTCCTTAGGCTCTAAATCAGGTGAAAGTGCTTTACTTTTGGAAGTACTGACTGACTAGTTGGAGGCAGGTGTTCATCTGGATAATAATTTGATGTGCCTCTGTCCTGTGTGTTCAGCTTTTGCATGGGAATATTTGACAACAGAGTTAAGCAAAAACATGTCCCAGATTTTACTTGATGGTACTAGCCACTCCTATGTTGTGTGGATCTAGTAGTCAGCATATTTTACGGATTCCTAACACATCAGGCATATAGACTTGACACTGTCTTTGATATTTTCTTTTTCCATTAGTTGCTAATAGAACTAAAAAAACATTTTTCATTATTTCCATTAATGTCCAACTGAGACAGTTATTTAGCCTCATTACATTTGTCATGTTTAATGTTGCTATGGCAGAGCTTGGACTAAGTTTATTTGGTCACAAAGCTTCCTACAGTTGTTGCTTTGGTACCTACGGTTACAAATCAAGTATCAAGAATTAGTTAAATTTGGCAATGTGTTTTGCAATTTTATTAAGATAAAATCAGTAATACTTTAGAGCCCTAATGCACAACAGGAATACACAGAGTGAATGACAAATGACAGTATACATTTCTTTGTTTGCACAGTTTTTATGTTTTATGAGAGATTTGCTCTGGTCTTTCACTTGATTTCACTTAGTGGATCAAAGAAGCTAAGGACCAGTTAGTGAATATTCTATTTAACCTGTACACATCCCTCAAATTCTAAAACTAACTTACATGGAACTGCACAGTGAAAAATACCCTTTAACCTTCCAAATAAAATGTCTAACAAATAATGTTGTTTGGCAGACTTTGTGAAAACCTTTTGTAGCATTCATTCAGTTGATGTTAGCAGACTCGCTGTAGTAACCTGGAATGCATCAAATCAGGTAGAGCAAATAGCTTTATGAATCTAACCAGATCACTTCATTCCAGGTATCATAATCAGGAGTAAAATTTCTGCAGTTGATATGGCACTAATCCAAAAGGTGAAGTTTTCATCATTCCTTTGTTTTATATTTTTTAATTACAAGTCCTGAAAAACTACAAGACAGATCATCACCTTTATAAGAAATGGAAATTCAAAGTACAAAAAATTTAGATAGTGAAACAATAAAATAAAAAAAATGCTTGTAATTAAGGATCGCTTTTCTCTTCATTCTGAGCTTTCTTCTGACCGATTCAGATGACAGACTATCATATATACCTATTATACAATTTAAGTGTTGAAAGTATGTCTGTGGTGAAATCTATGTTGGGCTTCTACAGTAGGAAAGGCTCCACAAGACCAAGGTGGAATCAAACTAAAGGTTATGTCAATAGAGAATATACTGTAGGTTTTTCAGATCTCTATGCCAGACCCTGCTCAGCTTATTGCTGCATGTAGAATATAGTTATGTAAACATAAAATTGTCCTTCATTAATTATTTCTACTTCAGTGTGACTATTCATGCCAGCAAGACAGAACTGATACATTCCATGTATTGACATATAACTTCTGCTGCAGATATCTGTATCTTCTTTGTTCTTTGTATCAACCTTATTAACATGTTTATGAAATTTAGTTTGAATTTTTAAAACCTGATACATTTGATCTCTTTGTCTATGTGTGCATTTAAAAATAAGCGAACCTCAAAAATCCCAGTGAATTTTCTTAAGATTTTGGATCAACAGAATAAAATGTTTCTGGCATCTGTTCAGAACTTCAAAATCAATTTCAGCTGCTAAGAAACAGCATACTAGTCAAATGGAAAACTAAGTGGTAAAAATTATTTTCATGATATAACATCATGAGTTTCTTCTAATTTAACTAAAATATAAAATGCTTTCCATCAACAGTATTGTCTGACGTTATTTTCCTATATACTAGAGAGAAGATGATACTTGCACAGATAATTTGTGGAATCATCAAAGTTAACCTTTCTTCAGTAAAAAAAAGGCATACTTTAAAAAAAAAAAACTGTTGTGTGGGTTGCTAAAAGCTTTGTACATTATGGTTTTGTGACAAAGCTGAAGCCTTGAAACAGCTTTAAAGTACAAGAAGCTTGGCAGTGCTTCAAAGCTGAGAGAGATGGCACAGCATGAAGGACTATGTCCCCTTTTCCCCCCACACTGAAAATGAAAAGACAAAGGCAGAAAGATGTGTTTTAATAGAGAAAAGATTAAAACTGTTTTTTGCCAAGCTAAAGAAAAAAAGCCATGAGTTTCCTTGGTTTAAATACAAAGAGCTAGAATGTGACAGAAATGATTTTTTGAAGAAGAGCATGGTTGACTGAACGGTCCAAGTACAAAGCTGAGAATTACATGAATCACTGTGAAGAGGTAATGGCACATTGATACTATTTGGAAGAGGTTCCCTCATATTTATACATCACTACTACTTCTTCAAAATTTTTGAATAATGTGATTTTGCTCAGTTGATACTTTCTAAACAAATTAAACAATTAATACTTCCTCCTCTGGCTGCTTTTATTAAGGGACATTCAAATCCGCTTTTATCAATAGAAAAGGAAGCAATTAAAGGAAAAAAAAAAAAAAACCTTTCAGATGTGCTATTAGAAGTAAAAGGGACCCACAGATAATGTAATTAAATGATACAGAACTTTTAAAATATATACAACCACCTGTCAAATAGTTTATGTACAACTTTGGTGAGGGTAATTGACTAGAAGACCTCTCCAGTGGTTACAATCTGGTCCTTTTCAGGTGTTAACAGACATAAACATATATCATAAATATTTAGGTTAGTCTAAGTTGGTTTAATTATGTTAAAATGAGATCAGCATTAAAACATGCTGCAGGAATCTACTCTGACTTTCAAACTTCTAAGACATTGAGTATTTCTACATCCAGAACCAAGGAAAAGATAACAGAAAATAATGGACAACGTACTCTGTGCACAGGGTAATCCTAAGAGCCCAATCCTGTAAGAAGCTAGATGGCTGTGATTTGAATATGTTACCATCTAGAGAGAAATACATTTCAGGAAATCATACCATCAAGGATTTCAGGGTAGGGAGATAGAAGTCTAATCCTAAGCTTGTGTTTATTCAGTGAAAAACTCAATCTCTGTGCAAGAAGACAATATTCTGAAGCGATAGAAAATGATGTTTAGTGAAGGGTCTCTCTGCCCGAAGCACAGTGGGAATGTGATTTATTACAATTTCAGCTTTACTTCCCATGTCTCACTGGGCCTGCAACACTTTTATGACTTTCCTAATAGTACCCCAATAAACCATCATACACATTAATGTTGTAAAAGGCCATGTCTTCACAGCACAGTTCCTTAAAATTTGGCTGGAGCTCCTGCTCACTGCAATACAAAGCCCACAGGTCGAAGCATCATCCTCCAAATGCCTGCAACATCTTCAAAAGCAGGCTGTACTGTAGAACTCGTCTGCATCACAGAAAGCCTTATTGTATGGTTGTGACTTTACAGATGAAGTTCAAATCCATGATATGCAAAATCAAAATAAACTCATATCCACATTTTTCTAAGTAAATGGCAAAAATAAATAATATTCATGATAATTAATAAAAAAGAACAGAACATTAATATGAACTACAGAAGCTTATCTTTCCGCAATAGCAAATAGAAGGAAAGAACTCTCAAAACAACAAAGTTGCAAACTATGGTATTTTTACCCAATCTTAACTTTGAGAAAGTATAAGGATAATCATAGAAATCCAACATCATTTTGTTATTATCTAATGAAATATATTCCAAACTACTTTCTCTCTCTCTATCCCTTCTGAAGGAGGCTGTACTATTATCATTTGTTCGTAATTACCCATGACTTGATATCATGATGATGCTTCTCCACTGCAGCAGCCAACACATTTCCCAGCATAACATTCTTAGCACCATAACAAAGGAGTATGGCTTATATGAAAAACGTTGCTTTAGGATGTTGCATCCCTTCCTGCTTTAGTAAATCAACTACAGCCTACACAGCTAACACCAAGGAATCTTTGATTCTCCCCTGAAAACAATTTATGTCACCTTTTTATCCCTCCTGATTCCAAACACTGGCTACTTTTCTCCCTTTTTCAGTAATCATAAAAGATTACCAAATCTTACAATAGAGCTCTGCTTGCAGATGCTTATAAAATTCATGAGAATTAGAAAACAGAATAGCTGCAACATTTAAGAAATTTTATACACTGACAATTTTATACACAGAAAATGCTAAGTAAAGGTTTCACAAATGAGCTGATTGTTCTGTCTGCTGACCATCAGATTATCAATATTTTAAAATTCACTAAGTGAGTAACTATATGATTTTGATGTAAGAAGGTAGGTAGAACAATGAGTCTGTATATGAGATTGGCAAAGATATCAATCCATATCTCTCCTGTTATGGAAAACTAGCAGATACACATTTGCTTAAATGAACTATACCCATATCCATAATTCTTGAGATCACATAACTGTAAAACATTTATGCATCATAAGTAAATAATTCAGTGCTTATGTTTATGAAAATGTTAATCCTTGTCTGACAAGATTGCATTTTCTGAACAGATCTGGTTATCTAAAAAATAAATAAAATAATCGCCTTGCAAGTGTAAAGACATTTGGAAACAAATAAATCTTGAAAATTCTTTTCTAGGTTTTTTTGAAGGAAAGAAGAAAAGAAGTAGTCTCTCAGTTAGAGACATTATCATCTTTATTTATTCCCCATGTAGGGCTTTTTCACATTTTCCATGTTTTCTCTTCCTCCCTTCAACATATCCACAGAGCATTCTTAAAGAACAGACTAACCGAGAGGACCAAGTTCAGCTTTTTCAGACAGGTCTGAAGTGATCTCTCTCTGTGCTAATTAGGAGGAATCTTGAATGTTCTACTATGGCATGAAGCTTGCTCTCAGATTTAACAATATCAGAAGCATCAAGCAAGCTTCAAGTCCTTTCTTTTTATTTATTTATTTATTTTTTCTCTCCAGACCATGATCTCTACAGTTAAGGGTAAATGTGTTTAGCTTGGCAAAATTTTAGCAGAGAATCAAATTTTGTAAATCTAAGATAAACTGCAAATCTGCTATTTCCTGGTAGTATGACAACATAGCAGTAATAAAATATATCATGCAAGTCCATGTGGTTTGGCTGGAACAGAATTAGTTTTCCTCAGATTAGTTTACATGGTGCTGCAACTTATGTTTGTGAACAAAATAATGTTAATAACGTAACAATAATTGAGCCGTAGTTGAACAGTGCTTACAAAGAGTCAATGTTGCCACTACAGTGAGTAGACTGGGGATGTGCAAGAAGTTGGGCTGTGATGTGAACCAAAAGAGTATTCCACATCGCATGACCAAATGATCTCCTGCAGAGGGGCTTAAAAAATTATATGCCAAATTCTTGTATTAATTAAAATTATAATTATAAATTACTTCTCAATCAAAACTAAAGGTAATTATCTCATGAGAAAAGAGATCACGTTTTCTTTCTATAGATAAAAATATAAAGAGANTGCAAATCTGCTATTTCCTGGTAGTATGACAACATAGCAGTAATAAAATATATCATGCAAGTCCATGTGGTTTGGCTGGGACAGAATTAGTTTTCCTCAGATTAGTTTACATGGTGCTGCAACTTAACAACGTAACAATAATTGAGCCGTAGTTGAACAGTGCTTACAAAGAGTCAATGTTGCCACTACAGTGAGTAGACTGGGGATGTGCAAGAAGTTGGGCTGTGATGTGAACCAAAAGAGTATTCCACATCGCATGACCAAATGATCTCCTGCAGAGGGGCTTAAAAAATTATATGCCAAATTCTTGTATTAATTAAAATTATAATTATAAATTACTTCTCAATCAAAACTAAAGGTAATTATCTCATGAGAAAAGAGATCACGTTTTCTTTCTATAGATAAAAATATAAAGAGATTGGTAAAGCATGATAAATGGTATTTTCTCCATTGCCAGCGAGATAAATATTTAACAAAACTCTTTATGTACTCTTTTCTTCCAATCAACTTATATTTTAACAATACCAAGATCGTGCTTTAAATTTAATTATCTTCTCATGTACATCATTCTTACTGTCTTTTTCTGTTCAGAGTTGCACTTTGGATATATATATCTTTTTTTTTCCTTGTTGAGAAATGAGGTAATCAGCTGCAATTATTTCCCTGACAGTAAAATAAAATTTCTTTCATTATTACCAATTCAGTAGTAATAACATATAAAGAGAACAAACAACACTTAGTTGGGCAAGGACTCAAACACTGATTTTCATTTTCCAGAACTTTTCATTAACTTTTAGTTACTTTCAGAAGATGTCAGAATTATTCTCTTTCTATCTGTGTTACAGCACTACTGACAAAATAAAAAAGAAAACCTGAAATCTGATATTAACAGTTTTATGTTTGAAAATGCAAAACACTATAGAAAAATAAACATAAAAAAATCCAGCAAGAAACTAGGGCTCAAATATTTGCTCATAAAGATCCCAACTCTCTGCAGATCTAAATTACTTCAGAAACTTTGAAATAAATAGTTTATGCAAATTTATGCTCCAAAATCCAAATAAGAAAAATTGCACGCGACATAGACTGCAGATGTTGACAGATTATTTAGTGAACCAGGTGCACAGCTTTTCCAGATGAAACTAGAAGAACAAATCTGATACAAGCATCAACTCAAAATGTGAATGTGAATACTCAAAAGGAAGATCTTAAGTTTGTATGAGATTGTATGACTATTAAATATTTTCTGTTACTGTAAATTATATGTAAATTTAAACATTTTAGAGCAAGTGAAAATGATCTCTGTTAAAACAGTTTTTATTTTTTTTGTTTATCACAAGTCTATTCCTATTGGTGAAACTGGGACAACCCAGCAGAAATAACAAGAAAATAAGAATGGTGTATCAGTATTCAGTAATCTCTCTTTCCACTTTAAATAAAGACAGTTTTAAGTGAAGACCTATGTATAAGAAATCATTGCTTTCCTTGTGTCTCAGGCTATCTTTTGTTTACAGCAACTAAATGAACTAATTGCCCTTCACTCTTATCAAATTCACACCCCTAACAATATCTGCGCATAAAAACAAATAGAAGTATGTCACATACTACCTTTAGTAAGTTTTTCCTGATTGTTACAGATAGTATCTGAGGGGTCAAAATATAAATACCCTTCATACTTTCTTCTACTCACCACAAATTATTTTTCTCCATGTAGACTGTTTTAATTAACCTAGAAATCATCTGCTGAAGTTTACCTCCTTCTAACTTTATTACTGCTTTCAGAGCATGCAAGAAAACTCACTACTACAGAGAGAGGTCCTCAGGAGTCAAAAGTGCAAAGCATACTCTATAACTAAGGCCTGGCTTGTTAAAGTTGATTCTCAACAAACAAGAAAATGTTCTTAATAACAAGGCCTTAATTTCTGCTTATCGGATATTAAAAGAATTGAGAAAGAGTAAAGCTTGCTGTGTAGGGCATGGCTTTTTCTTCAGCCCTGTGGAGTAAGAAGAAATATCTAAGCAGTCAATAAACAGCTCATCAGGAGAAAGCATCAAGTTGCATTTCAGGGATCTATCCTGCTGGCAGAAGTGAAAATCTATATGAGGACACCTGGGAAATGGGAAGAGTACAAAATTACTCTGAGCCACTGCACTTGCTGATAAATGGCACACTTAGAAAAAGACATTACTTTCTTCTACCACAAGTAGCTCTAAAGGAAATCTATAATAAGTTACATTCAAGATCATGTTTCTTATTATTTAAATTCTCTCTCAGTTATAAAAACTTACAGTGATATGTACATAGCTTAAGAATCAAAGAGAAACTCAAGCTGTATCCCAGTCCCTAGAGGTGCTCAAGACCAGATTGGATGGGGACCTGGGCAGCCTGGTCTAGTATAAAATGGGGAGGTTGGTGGCCCTGTCTGTGGCAGGGGGGCTGGAGATTCATGATCCTTGAGGTCCCTTCCAACCCGGGCCATTCTGTGATTCTGTGACACAAAGATTTCTAAGTCTACAAACAACAATATACACAGATGTAGGACAGTATGCCAGTTACTGCTGTCGGAGACAGAAGAGAATAAAGCTTTGTTTCCCGATCCTCCTCATCCTACTACTGCAACAACCTGGCAACTCAGTCTTTTGACTAAACTAATCCAGGGACACAACAATGCTTCTGTGTTTTCTGAGTACACACTTCACCAGTTTCCTATACTATATTGGAATGAAATCTCTCTCTTCACTCCCACAGATTGATTTCATAGTAGATAAACTATATGTAAGGTAGTAGAAGAACCAGGAATCCTGGAGTTCACAAGGGGGCTAGGTCTGCAGATCATATGCAGAACTCACATATATGAGTGTTCATTAATCTTTTAAAAGAGAATGTTATAACAACAACTGTATCTTGTGAATTATTTTAGCATGACACACTTTGAAAACAAAAGAGTTTCAACAGATAGTTGGAACCTATTACTCACTAAAGTGTACTGAAATTAGGACACCTATTCTAGACATTACATACTAAACAGTAAGTATACAAACACCCCAAGAGAAACTTTGAGAATATTAGTTTAGATCACACACAGTTCAACTTCTACAGACAGAAGGAGCTGTTTTGGTAGTATTACGAATGAAGAAATGCCTGCAACAGTAGCGTAGCAAAATAGAAAAACAAGTGGAACAGTTCTGATGATCAGAAATAATCCATCCTCAGACAAAACTTATCAGTAATTCCCTCCCTATCATGTAATAACTTATGCATTTTATGACTTTTTAATACTGTGCTGGTCAAATGCCTATATACTGTAAACATTATCAAATGGGGTCTAGAGTAAACTCTAAATGAGGTTCCATCATTTGGACACACTACATCTTTAAGCAGAAAGCAACACACATTTCTTAAACAAAAAACAAACAAACAAAACCATACATTGAACTACAAAATTTGAAGGCTCCTTGGATTAAATGCTTTCAGGGTAAGTGATTTAGAAGTGTTTAACATACAAAAATTTTACAGTTCTTGGTCTTTATGAATACCTAACTGTTGAACACACCTATTTTCTAGGTAGCTACTGTTTGTTATCCTGGAAGGCAACTCATAGCTGCCTATAAAATCAAGTATAACTGGCTTCTAAAACGGAAAACAGAGAAACAAAATCAAAGTTATCATCACCTGTAAAGAATACTGCAAGGAGATAACAAAGAAATATATCCATTACCATATTTTTTCAAATAGACAAGTTCCGAAACATATGAACAACTCTAAAGTACTACTTTAGAACCATTTAGAGAGCTTCAGGGCTCAAAATCGCTACAGATTTGGTACAACTCACAAAATCTGAAACCATGAAAGAAAACTGGTTTAGACAGTAGTATCCAAATTTATTTTCCTTGAAATGTTTTTATTTGTTCATTTCCTCTTTTTTTCTTTTTTGCATAAAATCTAAATGTCAGAGTGAAGTTGTTTCAAGTTACTATCTGTATATTACTGTATCTTCTGAAATTGAAGCAATAATGGTCAAAAACATAGGAATTTCAAAGTACTGCATTGTTTCTTTAACCATTGTGGGGGAAAATAAGTTTAACAGACAAATTTGTGGAAATTTCATTTTTTAATCTCTCATTAATTTTGTTTATACTTCTCTCCTAGCTTTTAGAGCTTAATTTCATTTTAAGTGAGTATCTCAACTTACCATTCCAAATATCTGCCCTGAATCGATTTTACAAAAAAAACAAAAGTTACATTTCTGACACAGTGGAGCTGGTGTGATGATGAAAGTGAACTACTGGTCCTTAAAATGTGACACTGAAACATTTATCACAAATGTCTAAAATTCAGTCACCTTTACAGTACCATCTGTGGTGGAAAAAAAAATAAACAAACAACAACATCAACAAAAAAAAACAACCTGTAGAGTGAGAAATTTGTGTATCGAAGCCATAGCACTGCGAGAGACTTGCAGCAATACTTAAGGAGAATGGGAGAAGAAAGAGAAGCTTCTCAATATAGTGAAGAGATTTAACATGGAAATTAAAATACATCCTCATTTTGAGAAATTTCATACATGATTTAATAAATTCATGTTGTTGAAAAAGACCTTCAGTTTTCTGACAGAGAGGCTATATCCACAAGATTTAATGACTAAGGAAAAAAAAATTAGACTTAAGCATTTTTAAATCAACTTCTGTTTAATATGGAAGGATGCATTTGAACAAGGTTGCTTGTAATAACAGTGAGGGAACACATCTGACATCAGCAGTCCATACAGACCTGTGGCTCTGAGCAGGCAGCACTTGTTATTTCACAGAAGCAATCCTTCAATGAATAGCAAGTGGGTGAAAGATGGGAGTGTATTTAATTTTTATTTTTAGTTCAGATTTATTAGAGTGGTTGGCGGTGTTAACAAATGTGAAGAGATTAATTCAGTGGGCAGAACTAACTGGTCCCATTTCTCAAGACGTGGGTTATTGCTTATTCTTACAGCTACAAGGGGACAACCAAAGCAGTACATTGTTAACTACCCCAGGGTGAAAAAAGAAAAAAAAAAAAAAGTGACACAGTTTCAAATAATGCCTGTAATAGATTTTAGCAGAAGAAAGTTACTTGGCCCCTTGCAGAGTGGGTCACTATGCCCTGCAGTAGCCTACCTCTTGTGCTAGAAATTGACACGTATTAGAATTGAGAGAATATCTTCACATACAGTGGAGCCGACAACAGTTGAGGTTAGCGCACTGGGTGCTTCTGGCAGACTTACTGTATGGAGAACAGGATGAGGGCTTTATTTATTTATTTTTACCATGATGAACTTTAAAGGAAGTAGGACGTTTCAAGCGACTGAGGAATCTGAATTGTAAAAACACAACCCTGCAAGATGGATTAGTGGGCAGGTAAAGGCAAAAGACATCTGATAAATTGCAGAGCTATGTGGGGAACTTATTTATTATATGACTGTGCAATTTGTCACAGGGCTGTCTCATTTTTCACCTCCCCATGTGAAATGCATATATTAATATTGCACATTGCTATCATTTGCTGACAGCTTATGATCCTGTTTTTGAAATTCATGCATCACTATTCCCTGTGCTCTCCTATCACAGGAAATCCTACCCAGTTACATCTCCACACAAACAGTGAGAAGTCACTCTTGATCCAGTTGGTGTCACATCTTATTGCTCTTCCCAAATCAACAGAAAATAAAGTTTATCTTAAACCACTTTAGTGGATGAGAAAAAAAAAATCAATAGTTAATTGTTATCAACCTGTTGCTCACTGTATCATGATATAGATTGAATTAGTAAGAACAACACCATACCTTCACCCAGCTAAAACAATCTTGTTGACAACATTTTACAGGAATACCTTTTTAACATAAATGATGATTCATGAAAGCACTTCTTGCTGTTGCTGGTTGTTGTATGATCGTGTCAGCTTTTAGCAAGATCTCGCTACTACTCTTCACCAAACTAGCTACAACAGGTTGCAATGGTACATTCTTATGATCGATTTTGTCTGCACCAAATTACATGGCATTTACTTTTGAGTCAGCTAAGGCTGTCATATGGAAACTGAATCCTGCTTTCATTAAACTAAAATACAAGTCATAGTGGACTTCTGATATAATCATTTTAGTTACTATGTTAGCTCTGTCACCTAGTGAGAAAGATACAACTCTGGCTTTCTGTTTCTCAAACTCTCTTAAGGATGGCAGTTTTATGAGAAGAACAGCTCACAGTAGTTACGAGCTCCAACACAAACTCCACTAAAAAAACATTTCTGGATGCATTTCTTGTACCTACATGATATTTGAAGTTCATGTGGAAAAAGAAAAGTGTTTCTTGAAGCAAAATAATGAATACCGAGTCACCAAATAGAAGAGCAAAACTGAACTGCAAGTGAAGTTCTCAGGAAACTCAACAGAAGTCTGGAAAAGATGCAGGAGTCGAATTTCTCCTTGTGGATAACTGGCACCACTAAAATGTAAATTGGGCAGAAAGCTGCTACTAGAAGGAAAAGTCAATTATTGGTTTTCTAGCATACCTTTAGGAGCTAAATGTTTCAAACATAAAGAAGGCAGATGTATCCTGGGCATCATCAAAAGAATCATGACCAGCAAGTCAAGGGAGGCGATCCTGCTTCTTTACTCTGCCCTAGTGAGACCTCACCTGAATTACTGCTTCTGGATGTGGAGTCCTCAGTACAGGAAAGGCACAGACCTTTTGGATGACCACCCAGAGAAGGACCACAAAAATGATTGGCCTGGACAGGCTGGAGAGTTAGGCAGAAGGAAACCAGATGAGGTTTAACAAGAGCAAGTGTACAGTCTTGCACCTAGGAAGGAATAACTGCATGCACTGGTACAGGTTGGGGGATGACCTGCTGGAGAGGAGCTCTGAGGAGAGAGACCTGGGTGTCTTGGTGGATGATATGGTTGGCCATGAGCCAGCAGTGTGCCATGGTGGCCAAGAAGGCCAATGGGATCTTGGGGTGCATTAAAAAGAGCATGGTCAACAGGTTGGGGAGTGATCCTCTTCCTCTACTCTGCCCTGGTCAGGCCTCACCTGGAGTATTGTGTCCAGTTCTGGGCTCCCTCATACAAAAAGACAGGGATCACCTAGAATGAGTCCAAAGGAGGGCTGAATGATAAAAGGGACTGGAACACCTCCTTTATGAGGAAAGGCTAAGAGACCTGGGTCGGTTCAGCCTTGAAAAAAGAAGACTCAGAGGGGATCTGATCCACATCTATAAATATCTAAGGAGCAGGAGGCAAAGGCATGAGACCGAACTCTTCTCAGCAGTGTGTGCAATAAGATGAGGGGAAATGGCCACGAACTGATGCATAGGAAGTTCCACACAGATGTACATGGGAACTTTTCCACAGTAAGGGAAATGGAGCACTGGCACAGGCTGCCCAGAGAGGCTGTGGAGTCTCCTCTGGTGACATTCAAGACTTGCCTGGATGCCCACCTGTGCAACCTGGTCTAGGTTTCAGTGCAAAATTACCGGCCCTCTATTTGTATACCCCTTGAAGATTTTCTTTGAACCATAGATTAGCAAAGGCCAAGGGTAATTTAAAGCTGAGCTCACCAGCATTCTCATTTTTTGGCATTATGATAGTAGGCAATACTGTCCAGTTGCAGCTTTTGAGAGCAATACCTAGAGTCTTTCTGAAACTAATTAAAATGGGGTTTTTGCATGCCACTATTTTTTGTCTTTGCTTTGCTTCCCCCCTTCAGTTCTCTTTTATTTTGTCTTTAGGCAACTTAAATATTTTATAAGTGTAAACAGAAATAATGCCAAAATTGTGTGATTCTGTTTCTTCATGTGTCAGTTCCTTAACATACTGATCCATTAGATTAACAGTCTGTAATCCAAATAAAATAGAAACACACACTCACTGCAAACTATCCTTGGTTTACAAACTTCTCAACAGTTAAACAGACCTCTAATCTAGTGTAGATTACTCATTTAGGAAAAACTGCTAAATGTACGTAGGCTGCTTCAAAAGTAATGTCGCAATGATTTTCATGAAATCAACTACAGATACACAGTAACACCTTTTAATAGAGCAAATTCTCAGCTACAGAAGTCTATTTTTCAACACGGTCACCACCATTAGCTGTGCATTTTCAACAGCAATAACAGCTTGTATGCTGGATAGTGGCCTGGGAGCCAGCCAAGGTCCAACCCACCATGGCTTCATAATACTAAAGAAAAACTATTGCTGGTAGTACACTGGTAGACCAGAACACTTAGCAAAAATCCTAAAAATGAGATTTGATTATTCTGTGAATCTGTGGAGCAGTGATAGAAGCCCATATATGATGTGCAGGGAAATATGAGCACTCTATACACAAGAGATTTGGGAATAAAAATTAAGTTATAATTTAGGCTGTGGCCTGAAGCTGTTCTATAGAGATCCCATGTTGATTGTAATAATGAAGGAGCTGCAGGGTGTAATCATGGAAAATAAATGTCTCTTTATAATAACAAACCATTTTTTTTTTTTCTGTTGAAAAATAAACCAGGAAGGAATCCCAACATTGAGATGAATTTGCACACAACACAAAAAAACCATGAACTATTTCTTTGTTTTTACTGGAGACAAGCAATGAGGGTTGTATGGTAAACCATAGAAAACAGAACATTATGAGATGTCAGCCAATGAACAAAAGAGCTCAACAAGCTTGTTCTCATTTCTTACAGAGCTAAATCTCTAATTTCACACAGAAGTTCTGAGGCTGAGATTCGTTGTCAACATTATTTTAAATACTAATTACACTTGATTTTCTGACTTGGTTATTATAGAATAAAGGGTACAAAGAGATCAATGTATTTATCTTATCGTAGTGATGTTAAGGATAATAAAATAATGATAACAGTCTGTAATCACTGCTACAAGAAGATAATGAATTTTAGAAGGGTATTCCATTATTTTAGCCAGAACATCAAAGCATGAGTAGATCAAAGCTATATTTTTAAGATGAGTTGACTAATGTAAAAATAAATTTTAAAATACCATGGAATATTATTGCTAAAAATATAGAATGATATTGAAAACTGAGACACATCCATTTAAACAACTATATTTTGTTAATGTGCATGTAAATGAATGGATAGAATAAAAAAGTCCAAAGTACAGAATTTAAACAGACCAGTATTTGTATTTTATACTGTTGCCCTGAAATGCCACAGATGATTACACTGAATTCTGGACAACTAGATGAAGCCATAGTAGAAGTTCTATTGCACAAAAGTTTACAGTTGACTTCAAGAGTTGTATTTAGTGTTTTCTTAGTTCAGTTGTCTATACCAGAGTAAGCAGTTAACAGAACTCTGAATAACACACCAAAGAGATCTATTGAAATAAGGCCCTGCTTAACAGCTAGCTGCTATCTACTATATAATTCTAATTCATCTGGAATACCATGGTATACATTTACTTTTTTATTCTGTTTAATAATGCTACTTTTTACTGGAAACTATTAAGTCTTATGTACGAACTTCCACTCTGAAAGGAGGTTGTAGCGAGACAGGGGTGAAACTGGTGAAAGAATGAGAGGGAACAGCCTTAAGTTGCTTTAGAGGAGAAGGTTCAGGCTGAATATTAGGATAAATTTATTCTCTGAAACAGTGAGAAGGCACTGGAATCAGGCTGCTCAGGGAGATGGTGGAGTCACCATCCCTGGAGGAGTTCAAGAAGATGTGGCACTGAGAGACATGGCTTTGCAGGCTGATGGTGATGGGCTGATGGTTGGACTAGATGGTATTAGCAGTCTTTTCTGGCCTCAATGAGACTATGCATTTGTAAAGTTGGAACATAATCAGCTGTTTACTGAGTAAGATTTCTTTTTCAATGAACTCTGTGATTTGTGACAGATTTGGTCCCAGTTCAACAGGAATCTCATGGGCTTCACTGGCTCTGCGTTTTATTTTGTGCGCGTCAGATTCCACTTAGAGACCTAACATTTACTGGCAGTAATCATGACTGGACATCATAAAACATTTCACACTGCTCTCAAAATACAGTCACTACAGCTTGCACTTAGCATTTTTCAGCAAAGCAATTTTTCTGTGTGATATGATACTTTGAAGCAGTGTCCTTGTGAAGACTACTATCACTTGCAGCAATTTCATCTATGTAGTCATAATAAAATTTTATGCTTTGAAGAATATTGCTGCTTCTGTTTGCTATCCATGAAGAATTACTCTCA
Organism: Odontophorus gujanensis; assembly: GCA_013399175.1. Classification (NCBI taxonomy): domain Eukaryota; kingdom Metazoa; phylum Chordata; class Aves; order Galliformes; family Odontophoridae; genus Odontophorus; species Odontophorus gujanensis. Next base: position 94,364 of record VXAB01012920.1, read on the forward strand.
ATCTGTTGTAAAGTTGGATCGTTTTATCTGTTTGAGCCTGACATATTTCACTCAAAGCATGGACAGTAGCAGCATCAATTACTCTAAATAGTTCTTCATGAAACTTCTTGCCTAATTTTTAAATTACTTTGAAAATGATCTTCAATTAATAAACATTCAAATTCAAGATAATTTTTTGGAGCTGACATTACACTTCAACAATTGTTTTCACAGTATCTTCACTGACAATAGAGTATACTTCCTTGCTTCCTTCCTCTTTTATGCATGTTATGACTGAAAATTTTAATCACAATGCAACTTTTCTAGCCTGGTAAGAATTACTAGAACAGTAAAAAAAAGAAATATTAATAACCAAAAGAGAAACATTTAAGTGTGAAATCATCAGATGGTGTCCAATGCAATGTAATTTCCTGAGAATCAGGAAACAAATGCAACAAACTATAACTCAATGGGTTGAGAAGTAAACTACTTACCAGGACAGAAAAGAAAGAAAAAAATAATAGTAATGTTAATTAAAAAATAAGAGATGTACAGTGTAATTGCTCACTACCTGACAATTGATGCTCAGCCAACCCCTGGGCAGCACCTGCTCTCCAGCCAACTCTCCTCAGTTTTTCTAAGTTTTTTTCACAGGATATCATATGGTATGAAATAACCTTTTGGCCAGTTTGGGGCAGCAGTCCCAGCTCCCCGCACCCCTCCAGCCCCCTTAATGACAGTACAGTACAAGAAGCTAAGAATCTGAAATGTCCTTGGTTCCGTACAGCACCACTCAGTAACAAATGAAACATGGATGTGCTATCAACGATTCTGTTCCCATGTAAAACAATTAGCAACACAGTTTACCAAGAGATCATAGTTTTAAAAGCCCCCCAAACTTGAGATTTTACCTTTCCAGAATTATTTTTAGTAGTTTTTCCAGTTTTGGAGTCAACTCTCTCCTTCCACACTTCAGAAAAAATACTGACATTCTATTACTATGACACTATTAAAAATTATATTTCATGAAAATATTTTTAACAACTCCAGTTCTCAAGGCTTTAATGCCTACTGTACATTTACAGGTTTGCTAGATCATGTAAATTGCACGGCCCCTGGCCATTTTCAAATTTCTCTTCTATTATAGTGAAATAATAGTCAGATTTGGAAAAAAAAATAAGAACAAACAAACAAAAACAGCAAGCATAAAAAAGCAGCCTACAGCAGAGCAGGACTGAGGAAAAAGAAAACTCACAACCATCAATATTCTCCTCTCCCATCTGAAACAGAACTTGAATGCTCACAACTCGCCTCAAGAAGGTGAGTGTAACACTCAACGGATGGATATAAGAAATCTTATTTATAGCAGTTTAAACAGAAAGACCATAGGGAATGAGCTGTAGTATTACATGTTAGCATCATTCTACTCAGAATAGCAATAACTGTTTGCAGTACTATGATTAGACTAGTCAGGCTTTGATTACATTCCTCACAAATATGAAGTGTTCTTCAGACCACATACTGCAAACAGCACAGCAAACTATTCTTATATTAAACTGATTTCTACAAAATTATAGATTTCTTAATTGCATTAATAATAGTCCTTAAAAGTCATCTGCTTTTGAAGCAAAGCTGAAATATTTTTTCATGAATGGCAAAATTTGCATGGTGTTCAATGTTTAAATATAGGTACCCATACCCAACTCTTCTTTAAACTATTGTGGCAATCTAAAGTATTTCCTACACAGGTTAACGCCATATTAATATAAACCTATGTAGATGATGCTACAAATTCTCCAGAAACTGCAATGAGCAGCAAATCACTAAGATACAACGTTAGAATTTAGAAAAATAAATTGACACTGAATTACTAAACATTGGTGCCAGTAATAATTATTTAGCACCAAGGTTTGGGAACACCAATAGGACATGGAGTGGGAAATGCTTTATTGCATCTCTTTCATGTACTTCCCAAGTTGACAGTTTTTCATAATACTTCTGTTACTTTTATCCATAAAGTTTTACCATTCAAAAAGTCATCTAGGAACTGGAAGGTCAGGTCAGTGGTTGGCTTTGGTGATCTTGAAGGTCTTTTCCAGCCTAGTCGATTCTATGATTTTAAGTGATTTAAGTGAATACTAACAAGCAGGTCACACTGATCACTTCATCATCAGTTTAATCAGTTAAAAAGTAATGCTTTGCCTCTGTCATTGTGCTTACAATTTTCCAAGCAAATTCACTGAAGTTAAAGGGAAAAGGTGAAATTTCTGTCTGTGAACTAGTGGGAAACAGTTCACCAGCTGCCCAAATTATTTTCAAGTACTTGGCACATCTCTAGATAAAAATTATCATGGTTCAGAGGATTTGATGTAGACAGGAACATTTGTCAAACTATAACCAAACTTTTTCAATTTACATTAGTGAACTTATGAAGCTGAAATAGGGCAGCCACTTGCACTAATCTATTAGTTAAAGAAAAAAGCTACAATGCATGACATGCTTTCAAATCTATCTATATCTGTAAGCAGATGTGTATATTCAGGAATGCATTTTAAGCATCATTAATATTGATACAGAAAGATAATGCAGTCATCTTTCATAACCATAGGTTTCATGGCTGCAGTCTGCCTGAACAACCTTCTTTAGCTTTTAGTGTTCATCAGTCTTGTAGAAATGGTTCAGCTTTTTCATTCATCATTTGGGTGAAGTGTGCTAAAACTTTTTTTCTTTTTTTTAACTCAACTAGTATATTTTCATGGATTGTGCTTTCTGAACCCACTAATAGTAATGATGTTATATGGTTCATTCCAGTCCTTTCCATGGGCTGTTGGTCACAAAACTTCCACTTTTTTATCCCCAAACAAAGAAACCAGTAACCAAGCACAGATGGAAAAGGACCTCTCAGAAAGTGAAAATAACTCTAGGATTTTCTTACACATTTTTTAGCAGAAGGCTATGTGCTTTACTCACGAGAGTAAAGGCTGAAGTATTTTGTATTTGCTATACTGGACATTATTTTCAGCTGCCTATTTATTGCATTCTGATAGTTATGTGAACAGAAGTGGAGGCAGAACCTTTCTGTGGCTTAGGAGGCTCTCGGCTGTGTCAAATTACTATCACATTCTGAGATATGATGTATCCTTCATCTCCCTAATCTCAAAGGATTTTTTGGCATGGAGAATCACAACGATCACTATATCTTGAAGTGCTTTAAATGTTGCATTTGTGTGGGGGAAGGGATTAACCAATTTGTTTGGAAATGGCTCAGATTACTCCCTCTACTCCAAGAGCTGAGCTGTTGATATTCACAAGCACTTTTTTCCTTACTGTTTTCAAACGCAGTTTGTCCAAATAAGCTGAATGTTTTAAGACTGCTAAATATCTATTCTTCAGAAGGGTATAAATATGTCTTTTATGATACTGTCTGAGCTGGAAAGCACAGCACAGACAATACCAATCAGGAATGATTAAACTGGTACTCTATTCAGGACTTCTGTGACTGAGAATGACTAAGAGTTCTTAAGGTTGCAAGCTAGAGTAGCTCCGCAAGGCTATTCTAGCAAACTCCACTGAATTATCCAATTCTTGAGTACCTACATTGTCCCAATATGTTATCATATCATTATAAGAGAGAAAGCATCTTTTCCTACATCCAATTATAGAATACAGAATAGTTACTGATAGTAAATAATATTAATCACTCAGTAAAAGCAACCATCACACTGCTCATCCAAATAAGGTGGGAAAGCAATACCTTTAAATAAAATTGTTGGGTAATGAAAATCTCCTAAGTATAATACAAAGAAATAAGAAAAAAATTCTAGGCACTCTCTACAAAGACTGACAAGGTAATCAATGAAAAAAATATTAACTTGCCTACTGCACACAAAGTATGGAAATATTTTGAGTACGCTTCCCAGATGGTGACACAATCTCTTTCAGAAGAAGCTAAGCACCTCAAAACTCCAAGGAAAACTCCTAGAAGACACACTGTTGTCTCTCATTGTGTAGAAGAACAAGATGATAACACAGGAGCGCAAAGGTCCGATTCTCACTTTATCAACAGTAGTATAAAGAGAGAGGAAAAAAAAAAGTAACTTTTTTTTCTTTTTAATTATTCTCATTTTCATCTCTTCACATATTTTCACACCATGCATACACCTTTCTTTGTCCAGGTGTTTTTCAGCTAGATCAGACACTGATGTCTACAAACCAGCAATGCAGCCTGCAGAGACCTAGACGACATTAATTTAAAGTCATGTTTGGCTTAAGTAAGCCCTGACTACAGTCTCATAGACCAAATTAATTAATCCAGACTGGTTTTTGAAAGGTATGACATTATGAATAACCTCCAGGTACATGGCTTAAATGCAAAACAGTCTTGAAGCTTGAATCCCAGATCTCTGTTTGAAGATGAAAGAGCAGAATCTTAATTTCACATCTACAGATACATTAGAATTATGTTATTCAATATTCAAAAACTTTAATTGGTGGGACTCTCAGAGCAGCCACTACAGATAGCACATGACTTGCAAAAGTGCATCTTTTAAAAGAGCCTGAACAGGAACTAAGAAAGAATCTTCTTTAAAAGTATGTTAATTTAACAGATGGTTTAAAGGCTAAAATGGATATTTCCAGACAATGATAAAGGATATGCAAATTATGTAACAAGTGAAAAGAAATATTGCTGTATAGCAGGTTATGTTTAACTTACTCTTGCAAAACTGAACAGACACTGCAAGGTTGGTTGGTTTTTTTTGTTTGTTCTGTTATTTTCACAAACAGCAAATAAGTTGTAGAATGCCTTTGCTCCAGTCATGGTGGAAACCTGCTAAATTTGCTCTGAATCTTATACTGTGATAGTATAGCGAACAGTACTATTAGTGGAGAGTTGATCAGCAACATGTATAATGGGGAGAGATCAGAATCAATAAGGACTTGCTTCTGACACTGTACTGCTGAACACCACACTTCATGCAGCAATACTTTAGCTAAAGTATCCTCAGGATTGCAGGCCAACTAGTATTTTAATGCAAGTAACATATTAAGAAAGCACTCACTGCCAGATGTATCATTTATTCACAAGGATTCCAAGTTGTAGACAGCAGCAAAGAAACTTATTTCCCGTAGACTTTGGTAGAACACAAACAATGTTATGACAAAATGTTTATAGAACTAAACTTCGTGTTTGTCAACGGTTTACCGGGCAGGTTCGACCCGGTTCCATGACAACTGTGCGGGGGACCCACGGACCCACACCCCAGGAAAAGGGAAGGGGGAAAGGGAGAAGGGAGACGGGCCTAGAAACAAAACAGCAGCAACGGTCTGAGGAGGAAAGCTAACTTACTAAATAAGATATCAGAAAGCAAAATAACACAATATAATACAACATAATTGGAATTGAGGCCAATGAATCAAATAAAATGAGCAAGAGAGAGTGTCCAATAAACCAAAGGCCTTACGCTAACGCTGAAGGCGAGATGGCAGCGAGCACCTGCTGCTGGGTTGATCCCAAAGGAAAAAGGAAGTGTCTCGTGACACACAAACAGTTGTGTTGTTTGTTTTGGTTTTTTTTATCTTTCCCTCTGAGTGGAAATACGTAAAAAAACAAAGCAATGCAAAGTCTTCCGGGGAACGTAGTTGTTCTCTTCTGAGACAGATATACCCATAACTATCGATGATCCACGGAACTAAAGCATTAACTCCTTAAATCTTAATGCACTACATGATATTATGATGTGGAATACCAATACCAAAAAAGCATAAAACCGTGACAAAGATCAATTATTCTTGTAACTTTACATACAAAGTAAAATCTATTACTGTGGATCAGAACAAAGGCCTACTTAATCCACTGTTCCAACTGTAAGAACAATATTGGCTGTTCAGGAAAACCAAAAAAAGGAAAAAAAGAAAAGTTAATCATACAGTGGTACCTTCCCATGAAATCTTCTTGAATTCTAAAGATCTGATTGAAGAAATGCATGAATCAGAGATGCACAGATTGTAATCTTCGAGCTCACAGACCTTCACAAATTATCATTTCATTAATCTGACAAGAACAAACGCACTTGTAAAAAAAAAACAAAAAAACAAAGAACAGCAGACATCCAGTATCTAGATTCCACAACCTCAAGTAGTAAGCATTCTGTAGTTAGAAAGTTATCTGTGCAGGTTGGAGATCTATTTATGAATCTTCTGAACAAGGAATTCCCATACTATTACCTCTATTTATAATCACATTATAAAAAGTAAACATGCTTACCCCCTATGTGGATGTAGCTTGGTGTCTTACCATACTTTCCAGAAACATATTTTAAGTAAACTAACTGGCACTAAAACTTTCATTCATCAGTTTCCAAAGTGTAAACACAATCTACCTGAAACCATCCAGCTTTCATATGATCTAACTTGATTGTAGCTGTTATTCAGTCTAGCCTGTCCTCTTCATCAAAATCTTCCCCAATCTTCTAAGAAACATAGTACCACAAATGTCTAACGTTTACTTCTTTGTTTTAGAAGAACAGTGAAAAAGGAAGCATTGTTATTTGATAATGTCTGGACTGTTTTTTAGAAAGTTTCACAGTGATCACTAATTTAAAAAAGGTTTTGAAAGAAAACAGGAACTGCTTTTAGTAGCAGGGAGAAGAGTGTGTGAGACAGCTGATCGCAACTAACTGGTTCTGGAGGGATGCAAAATGTCAGACTTCTTGGAGGGAGAGTGTTAGAGCAGATTTGAACCACTTCTCCCCACCATGATTGATCCTCCAGAGATATGAACTCTGACATGAGTTGAATTGAGATTTGAAAAAGGGCCACTAAAATTCTTGGAAAAGCAACAAATTAAGACTGTTCTTAGAGTTGTGTGAGGAAAGGAAGTTGCTGAAATTAAGACAAAAAGGCAAACAAGAATACTGCTGCCAGTCAAATCCACATCTTTGATTATATAACCAAGGAAGAACACAAGAATAAATAAGCTGTGACATAAGTATACAGCCTAATCTATTCCTACCCCCATCCTGTCCTCTAAAAGTGAATAGAAAATGACAATCAAAATTAACTTATTTCAAATTCCCATGATGTCAGAAAGGTTATTTGTGTACCAGAAGCATCTAAACAATTAGTAACTAGATTAAACATAGTAGTGAGTTTGGCAGAGAAGTTGAAGAATTCTTTAAATAATCGTCGCCTCATGATGCAATTCCCTGCAGCATTTCCACAACTCATTCCTTCTTATTTCCTCAACATTGTTAAGCATGGTACGTTTGCTTATCTAGTAAAATAGCTCACACCTTACTTAATCATCTGCAGAAAGAATTTCACCTTTCCCTTAGTCCTGTACACAGAAACTGAAATGAGATACAGCTCAACAATATAATACTTTTCACTATCATCGGAAGAAAAATTGAGATGTTTTGAAACTCCAAAAGAGTCAGTAGACCATTAGAATTCTTCATGTAACAAAAGATCAGCCAAGATGCATTCAGTTAATGCCTGGATCACCTATTTCCAATCTCCTATCGGATAAATTCTTCTTGCTAAACCCTCAGATTAACACAGCTATGTCCAACACAAAGATTGCTACCAAACTGCATGCAGATAACCACAGCTTCTATCTCTTTCTGCAAACAATTACATGTCATAGTGCCCTGTGCTTTAGTTCTACCCTTATTTTCAGAGGCTTGTATTTTGCTGAACTTGATTGTCTGGAAGGGCTCAAGATATCTGGCAATGATAACTAAATTCAATTCATTCCTAAAATAGAAAATAACCAACCAACTCAGATACTAAACGCTAATTATTCATGTCCTAAATGATACAGATCTACAAGATGATAATTTTTAATTTTCAGGTCTCAGATAACTTTTGGTTTGGAGTAGGAGGAGGTCAGAGTCCAGAGCTCCTAGCTTTCTGATGACTATGATAATTTCCAAAACAGGGGTAACTACACTGAAAAGTTCACCACAGTGGCATTTCATCTCTTCACTCAATCTAATGGTACACTTAGTTTTATCTTGTGGTGCTGTTTTCTTCCATTTTGTGTCTCATTTTGAGTTTTTATAAAGTTTTGGATTTTCTCCAAGTTTTATAAAGTGATTAGAGAGCACCATTTGATCAAGAACAATAAATCACAGAAACCTCTAACCACCCCTATCTGTTCTGTCATTAGAAATGAAATCATATTTAAAAGTTACTAACAGTGTTATGCATGAAACAATGGCGCCTTACCCCTCCCTTCAGGAAACAAGGAACGTATATATCAACTTACAAACTATTACTTTTTAACTTTGATATAACTGAAGTAATTTAGAGGTGGCATAAAACTTTCTAATTGGAATTTTTTTTTAAGTAATAAGTCATAAAAATTACAGTAACATTTTGATATATTAAAATTCCTTTATTACAGAAGACTATTCTAAAATACCACCAAGTTCCTCACTGTCTTACAGCTCCTGTTTTTTCCAAACATTCAGAAAAGTGGAATAGAGAAGAAAAAGCACAAGGGTTGAAAGGTTATTTTCACAATTGCATTCATGCACATTTATGCACTGAAGAAGGAAGAAGGAATCTGCTTACATTTAGTGTACAGATAAATTGTCTTTAAAAACACTGGAAGGAAAGGGATTCCTTCTAAAGGGACCTTGATGGCCTTGAGAAGTTGGCCTATGCCAAGCTCACAAAGTTCAGTAAGGTCAAATTCAAGGTCCTGCATCTGAGCAAGGGCAATCTCAAACATGAATACAGGCTGGGTAACAAGGGAATAAAAAGTAACCCTAAGGAGAAAGACTCAGGATCTAGCAGACAAAAAGCTGGAGGTGAGCCAGTTGTGTCCACTGACAGCCTGCAATCACAGAATCGCAGGGGTGGAAGGGACCTCCAGAGATCATCTAGTCCAACCCTCCTGCCAAAGCAGGCTCCCTCGACCAGGTTGCACAGGTAGGCACTCTGCCCTCACCAGGACTGAGTAGAGGGAGAAGATAACCTCCCTTGAACTGCTGACCACACTCTTTTTTAATGTACCCCAAGATCCCATTGGCCTTCTTGGCCACCAGGGCACACTCCATATCATCTACCAGGACACCCAGGTCTCTCTCCTCAGAGCTCCTCTCCAGCAGGTCATCCCCCAACCTGTACTGGTGCATGCAGTTATTCCTCCCTAGGTGCAAGACTCTACATCCGCTCTTGTTAAACCCCATCTGGCTCCAATCTGTCCAACCCAGTCTAGGTCTCACTGAATGTCAGCCACTCCTGCCAGTCTTGTATCATCAGCAAACTTGCTGAGAGTAAATTCTATCCCCTCATCAAGGTCACCTTGTTTGTCAAAGCCAACCAGATCCTGGGTTGCAACCAAAGAAAAGAACCCAGCAGGTTCAGGGAAGTGATTGTTCCCCTCTGCTATGTCTTTTTCTGAACTACTACATCCAGGCCTGGGGGTCCCCAGCACAAGAAAGATATGGAGTGTCTCAAGCTGGTCCAGAGGAGGTCATGAAGATTATCAGAGGCCTGAAGCACCTCTCCTGCAAACAGGCTGAGGAAGTTTCTTCCACCTGGAGAAGTGAAGGTTACAGGCAGACCTTACTGAAGAATTTCAGTGCTTAAATGGAGCTTACACGAACAATAAGGGACATCTTATCATGGAGTGCAGTGACAGCACAAGGAGTAACAGTTCTAAAGTAAAGAATGTAGATTAGCTGTAAGAAGAAATATGTGACTGTGAAGATTGTGAGGCACAGGAACAGGTTACTCAGAAAAGTTGTGGTTGTTTCACCCCCAGAGGTGTTTAAGGCCAAGTTGGATGGGGTTTTAAGCAACCAGGTGAAAGGTGTTCCTGCCCATGGCAGGTGGTTTGGAAGTAGGTGATCACTACTTAGGGTCCCATCTTTTCTATGACTATATGATAAATGTAAACGTATATTATCAACAGTTTACGAAGATACAATATATCCTAACCCTGGTCCTCACCTACTTCATAAAAAGTCAAGGATATTGCTTCAACAAGGAATACTCAAGAAATAAAAATGGAAGTAGTGTTTGGTAGCTTTATAGTTCCAGACACCTAAGATCAAGATGGGAACTAAAGAGCTGAGCACGGAGCCTTAGGAATCATTTCTGTTGTCATCTCACCTTAAAAAAAAAGTAAAAAGCAGTAAAAGGTCAAAAAACATTTTATTTAAGTGATTAGTTACTGAGCCCTACTGAGTGCTTCATCACTGGTTGAAGCAATTTAGATTAAAAACAATCAGGATGAAATGACTGCTAACTTGAGAATAATATATTGACACCTTCAAGGCTACCTAAGAAACTCAGATCTCTTATCTTTTTAGATCATTTTCAGAGTACTACATCCCTAAAAGATTTGACCATCAGTATATTTACCACAGAACTGACATATTAGCTGCTCTAAAAAATAATACCCAAGGGAATGCACTGGAGACTGGAAAACTCACAAGATCTTCTACGGCTGAAGATGCCTAGAGCAGACTGTCAAAGACTTCATTCATAGCCAAGAAATCATCTATTCCCATGATGAGGGTGGGGGAGTAAGAAGAGGAACATTAATAATAACTCCAAGCGTTTGCCACATCACAAAAATGTAAAATGAAACAAGGTGTTTTAGCATTAAACATTTTAGAAGAGGAAGGTCCATAGCAAGCATCAGAATAACTGTTAANAATCACAGAATCGCAGGGGTGGAAGGGACCTCCAGAGATCATCTAGTCCAACCCTCCTGCCAAAGCAGGCTCCCTCGACCAGGTTGCACAGGTAGGCACTCTGCCCTCACCAGGACTGAGTAGAGGGAGAAGATAACCTCCCTTGAACTGCTGACCACACTCTTTTTTAATGTACCCCAAGATCCCATTGGCCTTCTTGGCCACCAGGGCACACTCCATATCATCTACCAGGACACCCAGGTCTCTCTCCTCAGAGCTCCTCTCCAGCAGGTCATCCCCCAACCTGTACTGGTGCATGCAGTTATTCCTCCCTAGGTGCAAGACTCTACATCTGCTCTTGTTAAACCCCATCTGGCTCCAATCTGTCCAACCCAGTCTAGGTCTCACGGAATGTCAGCCACTCCTGCCAGTCTTGTATCATCAGCAAACTTGCTGAGAGTAAATTCTATCCCCTCATCAAGGTCACCTTGTTTGTCAAAGCCAACCAGATCCTGGGTTGCAACCAAAGAAAAGAACCCAGCAGGTTCAGGGAAGTGATTGTTCCCCTCTGCTATGTCTTTTTCTGAACTACTACATCCAGGCCTGGGGGTCCCCAGCACAAGAAAGATATGGAGTGTCTCAAGCTGGTCCAGAGGAGGTCATGAAGATTATCAGAGGCCTGAAGCACCTCTCCTGCAAACAGGCTGAGGAAGTTTCTTCCACCTGGAGAAGTGAAGGTTACAGGCAGACCTTACTGAAGAATTTCAGTGCTTAAATGGAGCTTACACGAACAATAAGGGACATCTTATCATGGAGTGCAGTGACAGCACAAGGAGTAACAGTTCTAAAGTAAAGAATGTAGATTAGCTGTAAGAAGAAATATGTGACTGTGAAGATTGTGAGGCACAGGAACAGGTTACTCAGAAAAGTTGTGGTTGTTTCACCCCCAGAGGTGTTTAAGGCCAAGTTGGATGGGGTTTTAAGCAACCAGGTGAAAGGTGTTCCTGCCCATGGCAGGTGGTTTGGAAGTAGGTGATCACTACTTAGGGTCCCATCTTTTCTATGACTATATGATAAATGTAAACGTATATTATCAACAGTTTACGAAGATACAATATATCCTAACCCTGGTCCTCACCTACTTCATAAAAAGTCAAGGATATTGCTTCAACAAGGAATACTCAAGAAATAAAAATGGAAGTAGTGTTTGGTAGCTTTATAGTTCCAGACACCTAAGATCAAGATGGGAACTAAAGAGCTGAGCACGGAGCCTTAGGAATCATTTCTGTTGTCATCTCACCTTAAAAAAAAAGTAAAAAGCAGTAAAAGGTCAAAAAACATTTTATTTAAGTGATTAGTTACTGAGCCCTACTGAGTGCTTCATCACTGGTTGAAGCAATTTAGATTAAAAACAATCAGGATGAAATGACTGCTAACTTGAGAATAATATATTGACACCTTCAAGGCTACCTAAGAAACTCAGATCTCTTATCTTTTTAGATCATTTTCAGAGTACTACATCCCTAAAAGATTTGACCATCAGTATATTTACCACAGAACTGACATATTAGCTGCTCTAAAAAATAATACCCAAGGGAATGCACTGGAGACTGGAAAACTCACAAGATCTTCTACGGCTGAAGATGCCTAGAGCAGACTGTCAAAGACTTCATTCATAGCCAAGAAATCATCTATTCCCATGATGAGGGTGGGGGAGTAAGAAGAGGAACATTAATAATAACTCCAAGCGTTTGCCACATCACAAAAATGTAAAATGAAACAAGGTGTTTTAGCATTAAACATTTTAGAAGAGGAAGGTCCATAGCAANAGGCTCCCTCGACCAGGTTGCACAGGTAGGCACTCTGCCCTCACCAGGACTGAGTAGAGGGAGAAGATAACCTCCCTTGAACTGCTGACCACACTCTTTTTTAATGTACCCCAAGATCCCATTGGCCTTCTTGGCCACCAGGGCACACTCCATATCATCTACCAGGACACCCAGGTCTCTCTCCTCAGAGCTCCTCTCCAGCCGGTCATCCCCCAACCTGTACTGGTGCATGCAGTTATTCCTCCCTAGGTGCAAGACTCTACATCTGCTCTTGTTAAACCCCATCTGGCTCCAATCTGTCCAACCCAGTTTAGTTCTCACGGAATGTCAGCCACTCCTGCCAGTCTTGTATCATCAGCAAACTTGCTGAGAGTAAATTCTATCCCCTCATCAAGGTCACCTTGTTTGTCAAAGCCAACCAGATCCTGGGTTGCAACCAAAGAAAAGAACCCAGCAGGTTCAGGGAAGTGATTGTTCCCCTCTGCTATGTCTTTTTCTGAACTACTACATCCAGGCCTGGGGGTCCCCAGCACAAGAAAGATATGGAGTGTCTCAAGCTGGTCCAGAGGAGGTCATGAAGATTATCAGTGGCCTGAAGCACCTCTCCTGCAAACAGGCTGAGGAAGTTTCTTCCACCTGGAGAAGTGAAGGTTACAGGCAGACCTTACTGAAGAATTTCAGTGCTTAAATGGAGCTTACACGAACAATGAGGGACATCTTATCATGGAGTGCAGTGACAGCACAAGGAGTAACAGTTCTAAAGTAAAGAATGTAGATTAGCTGTAAGAAGAAATATGTGACTGTGAAGATTGTGAGGCACAGGAACAGGTTACTCAGAAAAGTTGTGGTTGTTTCACCCCCAGAGGTGTTTAAGGCCAAGTTGGATGGGGTTTTAAGCAACCAGGTGAAAGGTGTTCCTGCCCATGGCAGGTGGTTTGGAAGTAGGTGATCACTACTTAGGGTCCCATCTTTTCTATGACTATATGATAAATGTAAACTTATATTATCAACAGTTTACGAAGATACAATATATCCTAACCCTGGTCCTCACCTACTTCATAAAAAGTCAAGGATATTGCTTCAACAAGGAATACTCAAGAAATAAAAATGGAAGTAGTGTTTGGTAGCTTTATAGTTCCAGACACCTAAGATCAAGATGGGAACTAAAGAGCTGAGCACGGAGCCTTAGGAATCATTTCTGTTGTCATCTCACCTTAAAAAAAAAGTAAAAAGCAGTAAAAGGTCAAAAAACATTTTATTTAAGTGATTAGTTACTGAGCCCTACTGAGTGCTTCATCACTGGTTGAAGCAATTTAGATTAAAAACAATCAGGATGAAATGACTGCTAACTTGAGAATAATATATTGACACCTTCAAGGCTACCTAAGAAACTCAGATCTCTTATCTTTTTAGATCATTTTCAGAGTACTACATCCCTAAAAGATTTGACCATCAGTATATTTACCACAGAACTGACATATTAGCTGCTCTAAAAAATAATACCCAAGGGAATGCACTGGAGACTGGAAAACTCACAAGATCTTCTACGGCTGAAGATGCCTAGAGCAGACTGTCAAAGACTTCATTCATAGCCAAGAAATCATCTATTCCCATGATGAGGGTGGGGGAGTAAGAAGAGGAACATTAACAATAACTCCAAGCGTTTGCCACATCACAAAAATGTAAAATGAAACAAGGTGTTTTAGCATTAAACATTTTAGAAGAGGAAGGTCCATAGCAAGCATCAGAATAACTGTTAATTAGAATCAAGTTATTTTTCTGTAGTTTAACAAGATCTGATTGGATGACAATAGAACTAAGAGAGGGAATAAAGAAGAGACGCATGCACTTCATGGAAAGAGAGAAGAAATAGGAATGATTGGTTTCTGTTCCCCAGATCTGAAAGTCTCTCATTTCCATTTAAGTCAGTGCTTGTAGACCAACTACTGCTTTTTGTGCAATGGGAAAATGGAAGTATTTTCATGTAGAAAATCCAGTTGCTTTACTAAGACACTGATTAAATGACATTGTGTCAACTCTTCAGCAATGTAAACCACTGGAGAATAATTTTAAAATAGGTGCATGATTTTAATCCACATAACCATTTGCGCTACAGTTATTTGTAATGACAGTTAGTCATTTAAAGTTGACTTCGAAATTGAAGACTTAGAAAGTGCAAAACCCAAACACTCTTTAGCTGTCAGAAGAGGCACTACAGCTGAAACACAAAAGGTGTACTTACTACAACCCTGGTTTCCACTATCGAGAAGCCGTCTACCATATTCACCAGTATTTAAAAGGGAAGGTGAGTTTTTAAGGTCCCAAAGTCAATTTATTTGCTCGTTAAGACATTTTTTTGCTGAAAGATCCATGTAATCAGCAAAGAAACTACCAGAGAGTTTAACAACTATGACATAAGGAATAAACAGACACAGCTAACCTACAAAAATAAAAAATGCTCTTAAACAATGAGGAAAAATCGCAGTAAAATTTGGACAGGACTGGATGTTTTCAAAAACTTCAAGTGTTGTTCGAATTGTTGCATTTTTAGTACATACCTGTTATAAATGGAAATATTTCTCTATGTCGTAGGAACATTATTCTATTGGCTATTCTATGAACACAACAGACAGTACCAAGTGCATTTATGAATGCCTTATGCGTGTTATCATTTAAGTTTACATTGTGCATCATGTCATTGTGGATATTTTTTTGGACACGTACCAAAATGAGATTTCTTTCAGAAATTGATAATCTTGGTCTCACTTTGAAGTGCAGCCAGATGTTTAGCTTGTCAATGCTTGAGTTACTTTTACTGTGGGGGATTTGTACAAAAGACAGAATAAACTCCAAAGCTGGGTAATGAATCCAAACTATAGTTTTCAGTGGTAAATCAAAATCAACTCTTGGAAACGGATACACTTCTGTACTAAGTCACTAGTTACTCAACAGAAGAAAGCTGCTTCTTGTTCAAGGAGTTGACAAGATAGTAAATAACAAACAACCCTGTAAAAGAAAGGAAGACGAAGTAGAAGCTATCAATTTGGAAGGTAAAGGAGAAGATATATTTTGGGAGATATTCATTAAATGGTGAATAAAAATAACACATCCTCAAGAAATTTTTCTGGTGTTGCTGGAAGGTGAGGAAAATATAATGCCATTTATAAGTTTTGAACCAGTGATCTCTACAGATATGATATGAAACCAGTCAGGCTTGTCTATTACCTTGTGACCACATTTATAAATATTCAGTATTTACATTTCTACTAGCAGATGTCTCATGATGAATGAAAGTCTTTTACTATCCTGCATAGTATAACTTCACCTTTTTTCCTCCATCTCTCGTGAGCCTTAACATATTCTTAGGTTGAAATTTACAGTTGTTTCACCTACCTCCCCACTGCTGGTGCTCATTTCTGGTAAGTGAATCAATTGAAAATGAAGAGCAGCATTATAAAATCAAAAAAAGATCAAAGCACGTGTGTCTAATGGTTAAGAGTGCAGTACAAAACAATAATCCAAAATATTTTCTGTGGAAAAACTGTTTCTGTAAGTTAAAATAAATGCACATTTACCATACTCAGAAACTCAGTGCAGACAAATATTTTTTGAAGTATGCTTTAAAAAGTTTGCTCTCTCATTCAGTTCAACAAGAAAAAATAAGCAGATGGTAGCACAGTATGCGCCTCGTGGATATTATGATAAGATATCCATTGCTGAAATGTAAAAATTACCTTGAGGCTACTTCATCAGTATAGTAAGATATGCTGTTTGAAATGTAGAAACAAACATTTAGAATTATAAGTTCACTCAGCATGCAGTGGAGTTTTCAAAGCAAATTACAGTTCAAGTTCTGAACAGACTTTTTATTTGAACAATTTTTGTAATATCGTAATTAAAAGACCCCCTTAAAGCAGCTATTAGTTAAGCCTCCTGACTTCTTTTAATATACCAGTAGTAAATATTACAGCTACAATAAAATATGCAGTACCTGAAAACCACTATTATGAGATCTTCTGCAACTTGAAAGTTAAGAAACGTTAAACCAGTAAAATGCAGAACGACTTAGTATCTTCAAAACCTCATCAGTTTAAAATATATCTGCAGAAGGCCAAGAAGCTGAAATACAGACTTTGATTGAAATGCAGACTATACGTTTTCAAGTCATGTATATTAAGTCTATTTTTTTCACCTGAAATCAAATGACTAGAACAAAATAGTTTCAGCATCAGATAACAAAGGCAACAACAGATGAGTTCTTCAAGAAACAACTGGGGCTATTTATCCACAATATATACAAAGAATATCCCCCTACTTGTCTCCAGACATTTTAAAGCTACCTTCCTTCCCTTAGAGGGTTAAGCCTCTGGGAGAAAGCTACTACTGCGATTTTTAAAAGCGTTTAAGAAAAAAAGGTTGACTGCTGTGAAAATAAACATGGGTTGCACTTGCATGGTCTTTTACTGGCAGGTGCTACTGGCTTTCTGCATTATGGCGTGGCTGAATGTAAGCCAACAGCAGACCAGAGGTCCAATTAACGTGGCACTGAGTTTGAGCTAGTAAGCCTTGCTGAGAGACAAGGCTTTTCAGCTTGTACAGCACTCAGGCTCAGTGCCATGCTAACGCAGCTACGTGGCTTCCAGTTCAGAGCTGGCTTGCATCCAGTTGGTTCAGAGAGCAAGCAAGGACAGCTGTTATTTGCTCTGTGAATGGGCCAGACTGACTAATGATGCCATAGCCTGCAGGAAATGCAGATCTTGGACTGAGAGTAGGACCATGCTTTGAACAAAACCTTTTGGTTCTGTTAGCTATAAGTACTAAAGATCAACTGAAGGAAGCCTCTCTGTACTCACAAGGCACAGTGAAAGTTAAAGTGAAGAACTGTACCTATACTACTACTTCTATAAATCTTGATTAACAGAAACAAGTTATGCCACCCTTCTGTCACACTACCAACATTAACTGCCCTGTACGCATGGCAGAAAATGGCACAAGTATTTCTGTGCCTTCTGACTGGCACAACACACAGGAAAGTTGCATGTGTCTGTGACAATGTTCAGACAACAAAAATTTCCAAAATTTGCTTGTACTGCCATGTTCATAGTTCACAAAACATTTGGATTACCAATCAAAGCGCAGTATAGGGGTTGCAGGAGGCGTGGAAATTCAAACAATGAAGAATATGAACCTACACTTCTAGCTTAGGGGCACTATTTGAGATAGAAGAAAGAAATTAAGGCTAATGTCGTTCCCAGTACAATTTAAAACCTTAAAAGCATACATATTAGGAGGTTAACTGAAACTGTACAATTTCCTCTCTTCATAAGCAAAAGACAATGAAAATACCACTTTTAAAAAAAGCTTTTTTAAGAAAAAACATGTTACTATGTATTAAAATTCAAAGCATAAACACACTATGTCTTCAAATAGACTATCAGTAGCAGACCACACTAAGTGATGGGTCCTTAAGTCAAAGCTTGGGAATCACAGAATCATTTGGAGCTGGACGGCAACCCTTAAAGTCCATCTAGTACAACTTTGCTGCAATGAACAGGGACACCTACAGCCAGTTCAGGTTGCTCAGCATCCTATCCAGCCTGATCTTGGTTGTTTTCAGGGACAGGGCATCCACTTATCTGTGTGATATACTATTTATGGAGTTCATGCAGCTTGTAACCCTCAAAGCTGGATTGCTGCATTTTAAGACCAGTTCTAAAGGAAGGGGACAATGTTCAGAAACATTGTTCAGAAAGAAGACAAGCGTTTATGCAGGAAGGTGCCAAACCTGCTCTGCCTCAGAACTAGCAGCTAGTAGACATACAGCAGAAAAAGGGGCTTCTTTTGGCAGGATGGAGATCTCATGAGGAGTTGTTACTGCTTCTTGGAACTACACTTCTGAAAGACAATCTAGTAAAATTATCACCCAACCAAGGAAATGAAGTTTACAAACGTGAGATAAGGGAAGCTAAGCCCAGGGATTCCCCTTCTGAAAATAAATAAAACAACAAAAAGGAAGTGGCTAAATGCAAAGATTCATTTAGTAACTTATCTTCACTATATGAAATGTGGTACCTTTCACAAGGTGGAACTTCTACCACATCTGATACTAAACTGAAAGTCATTTAATACTACAGATAAGAGCATAACTTAGGCTAACTAAAACTGAAGTTTATAATGAGGATTTCTTTTATAGTACTTTAATACCACTGTTCCAAATGGATGTCAAGCCATCTACAAAATGGCAAAATTTAAACCTAATTTTAACTGTAGGCACTTTCTTGCCAGTTCTCCACAGACAGTTCATGGACTNAGCGCAGTATAGGGGTTGCAGGAGGCGTGGAAATTCAAACAATGAAGAATATGAACCTACACTTCTATCTTAGGGGCACTATTTGAGATAGAAGAAAGAAATTAAGGCTAATGTCGTTCCCAGTACAATTTAAAACCTTAAAAGCATACATATTAGGAGGTTAACTGAAACTGTACAATTTCCTCTCTTCATAAGCAAAAGACAATGAAAATACCACTTTTAAAAAAAGCTTTTTTAAGAAAAAACATGTTACTATGTATTAAAATTCAAAGCATAAACACACTATGTCTTCAAATAGACTATCAGTAGCAGACCACACTAAGTGATGGGTCCTTAAGTCAAAGCTTGGGAATCACAGAATCATTTGGAGCTGGACGGCAACCCTTAAAGTCCATCTAGTACAACTTTGCTGCAATGAACAGGGACACCTACAGCCAGTTCAGGTTGCTCAGCATCCTATCCAGCCTGATCTTGGTTGTTTTCAGGGACAGGGCATCCACTTATCTGTGTGATATACTATTTATGGAGTTCATGCAGCTTGTAACCCTCAAAGCTGGATTGCTGCATTTTAAGACCAGTTCTAAAGGAAGGGGACAATGTTCAGAAACATTGTTCAGAAAGAAGACAAGCGTTTATGCAGGAAGGTGCCAAACCTGCTCTGCCTCAGAACTAGCAGCTAGTAGACATACAGCAGAAAAAGGGGCTTCTTTTGGCAGGATGGAGATCTCATGAGGAGTTGTTACTGCTTCTTGGAACTACACTTCTGAAAGACAATCTAGTAAAATTATCACCCAACCAAGGAAATGAAGTTTACAAACGTGAGATAAGGGAAGCTAAGCCCAGGGATTCCCCTTCTGAAAATAAATAAAACAACAAAAAGGAAGTGGCTAAATGCAAAGATTCATTTAGTAACTTATCTTCACTATATGAAATGTGGTACCTTTCACAAGGTGGAACTTCTACCACATCTGATACTAAACTGAAAGTCATTTAATACTACAGATAAGAGCATAACTTAGGCTAACTAAAACTGAAGTTTATAATGAGGATTTCTTTTATAGTACTTTAATACCACTGTTCCAAATGGATGTCAAGCCATCTACAAAATGGCAAAATTTAAACCTAATTTTAACTGTAGGCACTTTCTTGCCAGTTCTCCACAGACAGTTCATGGACTGCAAAATACTACTGAACAAAAAAAAAAAAAAAAATCACTAATATCACTGCACCTATTCCCACTCAATCTACACTTTAAAATTGGCTTTCTACTGTCTTGAAATTTACAAGTTTTCCTAAGCAGTTGTTTGGAAGAATTTCTATGGATTGAAAGAAAGTCTTACTGTATAATCACAAATGTGGACAGTAAAAACCCAAGGACACCTGCAGTCAGTCATGCCCACACAGATGCACAGCTGGAGCCACCCAAAATCTCATATTTGTAACACAAAGTATATGAATGCCAGTAGGACTCAAACTGATTGTTTTCACCCCATGAATAACATATGTCAGCTCTCTCTTAGAGGTTGCGTGTGGGTCTCCCAGAGAGGTCAGTGTCAACGGTTTGCGGGACAGTTTGACCTGGTACTGTGACAACTGAGGCAGGGGACCTGCGGGCTCACACCCTGGGGAAGGGGAAGGGGAAAAGGGAAAAAGGAGAAGGGAGATGGGCCTAGGAACAAAACAGCGGCAACGATCTGAGGAGGAAAGCTAATTTACTAAATAAAATATCAGAAAGCAAAATAACATAATACAGTACAATATAATTGGAATTGAGGCCAATGAATCAAATAAAATGAGCAAGAGAGAGAGAGTGTCTGATAAACCGAAGGCCACACACTAACGCTGAAAGCGGACGGCTCCAACAAACACCCACTGCTGAGCTCGATCCCAAAGGGAAGAGAGACGGTCCCGTGACTGCAGACGGTTTTTATCCTTCCCTCTGGGTGGAAAAACATAAAAATACAAAGTATCACACAGTCCTCTGGGGAATGTAGTTCTTCTCTTCTGAGACAGGTATACCTGGAACTATCGATGATCCACGGAGCTGGAGCATTAACTCTTCAACTCCCAACACACCACGTGATGTAATGATGTGGAATATCAACAACACAACAAAAACCACAAAACCATGACAGTCAGCCTTGGCAACATTTACAGTCATACCTCCTCCTACAACCGTGGACTGAGTCCTCAGCAGACTTTTTGGATGTACATCCATTCCATGGATCAAGCGAGTTGCTCACGAGTTGTAACTGAACCTGAACTGTTTTTAAGTTGTCAGCAGTCAATGGACTGGATAATTCAGTAAAGTCTACCCTTCAGAATTCAAGTTTCTCACAAGGCTGAGCATTTCTTTGAATGGCTTCCAAGTCCTACTACTCATAACCATACTTCTGCTATTTTTATCTTTTATACTATTAGTCTCTTTAGACTTGTTCATTCAGCCTTCTAAGCAGATCTTAAAAAGGACAGTTCATGGCCCTGAGTCAAGCAGTGTAGAAATAGAGCAAAATCAGCAGCTGTTCCAGAAATTGCTGGTATTGCAGGCATGTACTCCTTTGGATGTTTTTTTTACTCATAAACTGTGCCTTACTCATGTAACTAATTACACAGTTTTCTTCTACATTTTTGTTTGTCATGATACGACCTCTCACCTTCAGTAAAAGTTCATGAAGAAAACGAGGGTTTTACACTGCTCATTTTAATTGCTAAATTAAAAACCTTCACTAATTAATGCGGAAGAAAAAAGCTATAAGAAAAAATATATAAACAGAATGAGGTTACATAACAGCATTAAAGCTGCATTTATGACTTCGTGAATGAAGTCATTCACTTGAAGAATCAAGTACTTCTACAGTTCTTAAAAACATATGATTGTCTCTTGAGCACACCTAAAGGTTGGGTTGCTCCCAAAATCTGAGATGTTAGGATATCAGGAGCCAAGATTTCAAAACTGCTTCTCAGTCAGTGATGACCACTAGTGAAAAGCATTAGGTAGGCAATGTGAAAGCTCAAGTTATAGAAATATCAAAACACCAAGTCCATAAACAACAATTACATTTTCTCAGTTCTGAATCAGTTCAAGGTGGTAAGTGGAAGGTTTCCTTTAATGAACTGGTATGAATTTTTAAAAGTAATCAAACTAAAATAAGACCCACCAGTGGAATTAAAAGAGCTTGTTAGTAGATTTTGGAAATCCATATATTTTGTGAAAATCACAAAACAAAAATAGATGACTCATTAAATACCTCTATTCATACACATCGTTTTTGCAAGCATCAGTACTATTCTGAATGAAAAAAAGGATTCTACTGACTATTATAATTTCACTATTTGCATGTAAAAATTAAATAACCTGTGAACACCCCAGGTCTGTCTTTGAAGTTGACGTTCTCTTTGACATAAGTGTGACTCCAGTGGAATAAAAACACTACGTAGCACTTACCTAGAACTTTTCATCTTCAAAGCACTCTGCAAACATCATAATTAATGTTGGCAACAACCTGGCAAGTCTTACAAGAGGCATCCTCCCCAGGTAATACAAGGAAGAAACAGGAGTTGCTTACCGAAAAAAAGAATAATGTTTGAGAGTTTCCAATAGTTTGTTTAGAGCTTTGGTCAAATTTAATGACAGCATTTTTAACAATATTTATTGTTGTTATTGCTGCATTATAGTTTACTTTGGTCTCAAATCATGAAAAATAAAAGAAAAAGAAAATTTATTTGCCGAATATACAAAATATCATCCTAGTTCCATGGATGTGATATAGTAATGAAATCATATTTCACAATACCTACGTACGCATACAAAAGCAACAGATGCAGGATCACTAGTCAAATATGAATGTGTCTAATTACTGCAATTCCTTTTTTCTTTATTTTTTTTTTAAAGCAAGATTTTCTATTCTTTGAAGTACTGCTAT
>VXAB01012920.1:117749-143173 GCA_013399175.1 Odontophorus gujanensis
ACAAACAGTTCATGGACTTCAAAAAACTACTAAAAAAAAAAAAAAAAAAAATCACTAATATCACTGCACCTATTCCCACTCAATCTACACTTTAAAATTGGCTTTCTACTGTCTTGAAATTTACAAGTTTTCCTAAGCAGTTGTTTGGAAGAATTTCTATGGATTGAAAGAAAGTCTTACTGTATAATCACAAATGTGGACAGTAAAAACCCAAGGACACCTGCAGTCAGTCATGCCCACACAGATGCACAGCTGGAGCCACCCAAAATCTCATATTTGTAACACAAAGTATATGAATGCCAGTAGGACTCAAACTGATTGTTTTCACCCCATGAATAACATATGTCAGCTCTCTCTTAGAGGTTGCGTGTGGGTCTCCCAGAGAGGTCAGTGTCAACGGTTTGCGGGACAGTTTGACCTGGTACTGTGACAACTGAGGCAGGGGACCTGCGGGCTCACACCCTGGGGAAGGGGAAGGGGAAAAGGGAAAAAGGAGAAGGGAGATGGGCCTAGGAACAAAACAGCGGCAACGATCTGAGGAGGAAAGCTAATTTACTAAATAAAATATCAGAAAACAAAATAACATAATACAGTACAATATAATTGGAATTGAGGCCAATGAATCAAATAAAATGAGCAAGAGAGAGAGAGTGTCTGATAAACCGAAGGCCACACACTAACGCTGAAAGCGGACGGCTCCAACAAACACCCACTGCTGAGCTCGATCCCAAAGGGAAGAGAGACGGTCCCGTGACTGCAGACGGTTTTTATCCTTCCCTCTGGGTGGAAAAACATAAAAATACAAAGTATCACACAGTCCTCTGGGGAATGTAGTTCTTCTCTTCTGAGACAGGTATACCTGGAACTATCGATGATCCACGGAGCTGGAGCATTAACTCTTCAACTCCCAACACGCCACGTGATGTAATGATGTGGAATATCAACAACACAACAAAAACCACAAAACCATGACAGTCAGCCTTGGCAACATTTACAGTCATACCTCCTCCTACAACCGTGGACTGAGTCCTCAGCAGACTTTTTGGATGTACATCCATTCCATGGATCAAGCGAGTTGCTCACGAGTTGTAACTGAACCTGAACTGTTTTTAAGTTGTCAGCAGTCAATGGACTGGATAATTCAGTAAAGTCTACCCTTCAGAATTCAAGTTTCTCACAAGGCTGAGCATTTCTTTGAATGGCTTCCAAGTCCTACTACTCATAACCATACTTCTGCTATTTTTATCTTTTATACTATTAGTCTCTTTAGACTTGTTCATTCAGCCTTCTAAGCAGATCTTAAAAAGGACAGTTCATGGCCCTGAGTCAAGCAGTGTAGAAATAGAGCAAAATCAGCAGCTGTTCCAGAAATTGCTGGTATTGCAGGCATGTACTCCTTTGGATGTTTTTTTTACTCATAAACTGTGCCTTACTCATGTAACTAATTACACAGTTTTCTTCTACATTTTTGTTTGTCATGATACGACCTCTCACCTTCAGTAAAAGTTCATGAAGAAAACGAGGGTTTTACACTGCTCATTTTAATTGCTAAATTAAAAACCTTCACTAATTAATGCGGAAGAAAAAAGCTATAAGAAAAAATATATAAACAGAATGAGGTTACATAACAGCATTAAAGCTGCATTTATGACTTCGTGAATGAAGTCATTCACTTGAAGAATCAAGTACTTCTACAGTTCTTAAAAACATATGATTGTCTCTTGAGCACACCTAAAGGTTGGGTTGCTCCCAAAATCTGAGATGTTAGGATATCAGGAGCCAAGATTTCAAAACTGCTTCTCAGTCAGTGATGACCACTAGTGAAAAGCATTAGGTAGGCAATGTGAAAGCTCAAGTTATAGAAATATCAAAACACCAAGTCCATAAACAACAATTACATTTTCTCAGTTCTGAATCAGTTCAAGGTGGTAAGTGGAAGGTTTCCTTTAATGAACTGGTATGAATTTTTAAAAGTAATCAAACTAAAATAAGACCCACCAGTGGAATTAAAAGAGCTTGTTAGTAGATTTTGGAAATCCATATATTTTGTGAAAATCACAAAACAAAAATAGATGACTCATTAAATACCTCTATTCATACACATCATTTTTGCAAGCATCAGTACTATTCTGAATGAAAAAAAGGATTCTACTGACTATTATAATTTCACTATTTGCATGTAAAAATTAAATAACCTGTGAACACCCCAGGTCTGTCTTTGAAGTTGACGTTCTCTTTGACATAAGTGTGACTCCAGTGGAATAAAAACACTACGTAGCACTTACCTAGAACTTTTCATCTTCAAAGCACTCTGCAAACATCATAATTAATGTTGGCAACAACCTGGCAAGTCTTACAAGAGGCATCCTCCCCAGGTAATACAAGGAAGAAACAGGAGTTGCTTACCAAAAAACAGAATAATGTTTGAGAGTTTCCAATAGTTTGTTTAGAGCTTTGGTCAAATTTAATGACAGCATTTTTAACAATATTTATTGTTGTTATTGCTGCATTATAGTTTACTTTGGTCTCAAATCATGAAAAATAAAAGAAAAAGAAAATTTATTTGCCGAATATACAAAATATCATCCTAGTTCCATGGATGTGATATAGTAATGAAATCATATTTCACAATACCTACGTACGCATACAAAAGCAACAGATGCAGGATCACTAGTCAAATATGAATGTGTCTAATTACTGCAATTCCTTTTTTCTTTATTTTTTTTTTAAAGCAAGATTTTCTATTCTTTGAAGTACTGCTATATCTCCCCTACTTATTCCTACAGTACTGCAAAAACTTAGGACAGTCAGAAAAGACATCTGTAGGCAGAAGAAAACTTAAATGTAAAGATACATAACAACACTTTCCATGGATTCAATCCATGATACATTTCAAATCCAGCACTGAAGCATACAATGGCTTTTAATGTGTTCTTGCTACTGTTATTGGAATCACCCGTATTTATAAATAGTAAAATGTATAGGAATAAATTAATTTCACAAAGCCTCTATTTATATCCACAGTTGACTCAGTTTCAGACAAGAAGCAGAAGTACAATTTTCAATAACTGCTGTGTGGACAGAGAAATACCCCATCCAACTCAATACAGACAGGATACGCAAGGCGTTGGATTCAGTAAAGGAACAGGCATTTTATGCAGGTTGCCCTTGATTTGTGAGTCACATCTTACCCAGAATGGAACATCCCAAAAAAGCATATGAAAGCATTAGTCCTTCATATCAGAGGACAGACAGAGGAGGAGGTGATGCTGGCACAGTTTCATCTAATGGCATAAACATGGACACCTTCAGTGCAGTTTAGCAGATATTTTTAACACTTTCACCTGCTCCCTGGTAATATCTTAGCCACAAGCCTAACAGTTGCTATTGTAGACTGTATGATATCATTTCTGTCAGTAATTAAGCATTATTCAGGTCACACAAAATAAAGGTGGTAATGAATACTGTTAGCCACTTGCTGGCTATGAAGTGTCATACGTTTTACACCACAATATAACAAGTTCTTAATAAAATAAAATAAGAAAATATTGATTAAAGAAAGAATAGATCCCACTGTATCCCACACATTCAACAAGTTTTAAATTACTGTAATCAGACCAGGAGAGGAAGGTGCAAATGTGGTGGTGGAACATTACCAGTCTTCTCTTTTTTTTTTTTTTTCCAGAAGCTTGAAAATTAGTTTTGGAATCTATCTTGTGTTTTGATATTGCATACTACAGTGTATGTTTGCTTACTTTTTTGTATTAAGCATGTATCGAGTGACTCAGCTTTGCAAATTTTACATAAATGCTGGATGTTTCAGATTTTGTGCAATTTATACAGAAGTCATGAAGAAACTATATTGATAGAATCACTTGCTTTCTTTTGCTTCTTTAAATCTTTACCTTCTAGAGAAAATAAACAGAAAAAAGCATAAGAAAACAAACAATAATGGACTAGCCAGATCATACTGTAATTTCAGCCACACGTACAAATGAAACAGATGTTTATAAATCCAAAAGAAGCAGATCCATTGCATAGTGAAAAACTAGTAATGGAAGTCTATGTTTTAAGTAGATGTATCTCTGTATTCTCATTTGAACTATTTGCATGCAGAAGTAATACAGCATTAACATAATTGCTCTGCAATATGGCGTAATTGCTGGAGCAATATAAAACTCATACATTCAAAAAAACATTTGTATACATAATTTTGGCAATAAAGTCAAAGGAAAAAGACAAAACAACAACAGAAGGTCTCGAAGATTTTCTGAAGGAGGAGGGTTAAAAACCTGACTTCAGCAAAGTCAAGACACCACACTTGAGCAGTGCATGCCCACAGGTAAGCTGGGTGCACAGCTGGAGAGCATCAAGATAGAGTGGCTGTACTCCAGTCCATCACTTCCTCCACTGGGATACTTTCTGCATGTGCAGAGAGAAGTCTGTCTTCCCATACCAAAACAGCAGTAATACCAATAGTATCATCAAAAAAAAAAAGTAAAATAAAGTCTATAAAAAGAACAAGTTGTTATCCTAAATTTGTCATCTAAAGGAGGGTTGTAATGACTGTGAATGGTGTGGAGGGGAGTACATCTGGCAAGTGGCTGAGGCCCTTGATTTGTTCAGCACACAGCAGAGGAGCTGAGGGTGGGCCTCATGGCAGCATGCAGCTTCTCACAGGGATCAGGACAGTGGACAGGCTCTGGTCTCTGGTGACAGCGACAGGGCCCGAAGGAGTGCCATGGAGCTGTGTTGGGGAGGATTCAGAGGGGAGCTAGGAAAAGATTCTTCACCAGAGGATGGTCAGGCCCTGGAACAGGCTCCCAGGGCAGCAGTCATAGCCCCAAGCTGTCAAGAGTTCACAAGAAGTGTTTGGGCAACATTCTCAGACACAGGGTTTGAATGTTGGGTGGTCCTGCATGAAGCCAGGAGTTTGGGTGATTGACTGAGTCACTTCCAACTCAGGATATTTTATGATTCTATGATTTCCAGTAAAACTAGGCCTGCTTTGAACTGATAAATGTTTGCAATTAGCTGAAGCCTGAATTTCTAGATAAAAGAACATAATATAACAAATCAACAAAATGGTCTTTGTACAGAATTTCTCAATTCAACACATGTATAATCATCAGTCCCAATAATATACAGCTAAGACGATGTAAATCTGACTGCCATAAAGACAAAGGGAAGCACTGGTAAGCACACATTTAAATGCCATGTCCTAGAAGGAGGCACACATCTCCTGCCCATGCTTTGTCCTGGCCAACAGCACTGCAGCAGTGAGCCAGAGCCCTCAAGGAACACTGCAGCTAAGCAGTTCTCTCCTGCCATCTGAGAAGTGCTAATGCATCAAGGTGGAACACCACGCTGTCATGGTCTTGCAATGGGGAATTGTTTTTGTTTACACTACAGGTTCCTGTCAGCTCAGAATTGTACAATAAGTCATGGCATGGTTTTAATGCACAGGCTGATCAACAAGTAGGTGAAATATGTTGGAAATGCATGAGCTCCTCTCTTCCATCACCACTGCAGAGGCACTGCAGAAGGAACAGAACTAAATCTACTTCAGAAAGAGAGAAAAAGCACAGCCAGAGCCTTTCAAGAGAAAAAATTTGCAGGGCTTTAGGTACTTATCAGTTCTTCATCCACTTCCTACGTGTATACACCGGGCCATATTTTAGCTGGTTTCAAACTCCTTGTAAGCACAGCTTACATTTTACAGCTGAGAACCTGTCTCTTTATATCTCATTTAGTTCCTTCACTGCAAAAGCTACAGATTTGCAGCCTGCAACAGCTACTGGAAGTCCTTCTACACCTGAGGGGTGTCCTGTCATCACCTACCCTGTGCCATCCCTGCATGTCTGTGCAGAGTTCCTTCCAATGCAGGGGTGACTGCAGGCCTCTCTGAGGGTCCCACACCAAGGTAGGTTCACTGAAGCACCCCAATATGGGTTCTTCATGTTGCTGCATACCATGAGCTGCACATAAGCCTCAGCAAGGCCACAGAACAGCAGCAATGATTCTTAATCACTGAGTACTGACTTGCTTAAACATACACCACAATGTCCCTTCCAGAATCTACATATCTGTATTACCCGTACACTATCATGGGAACAGGATAATTCACTTATCCTGTTCATAAGAAATTCCCCAAGATGCTCTGAAGAACAACCTTCAGGAACAACTCTGATATGGACTTCATGATTTTCAGAATACTCCAAGAAAACACCCTTCACTACTAAACTGGATCTAGCTGTGCCAGCTTTGAACAAATAACTGCTCCATATACACAACGCTCAATGAAAATCAAGTTATTTGTATGCAGAGAATAAACTGATGTATGAGGAACATCAAGAGGTCACAAGCAATACATCTTTAAAAACAGCATGCCATAAAACATTTTTCTGGAGTATGAGTTTAAACATCTTTGTATGTTTGTAAGCATAACACAGATATGGAAGATAGTGTAAAATTAATTCTAGCAATAAAGATCTTACATAAAAACCAGGAAAAAAAAAAAAAAAAACCTGAAATTTCATGTCTAGTCATCTGAAAAAGCAGGAATGGAAGATATAATGATCCTAAAATAACATTTGCCATATTTGGAACATCTGTTCCAGTTTGCGTTTATAGTTCTCCTGTGTTTTCATCATTTCCTTCCATCTTATCACATGCGATTCAAAACAACACTGAAACAGAATTTCTAAGATTTCAAGGTAAAGGGAAAGAGGAGACATATATACATCTCCGCACTCATTGCTAAGAATCAGAACATGCTACAGGTAATGTTTACCATTCAAGGCTCTTTCTTTAGAGCAGCATCTCTGCTCTCAAGTCAAAACCATCTCAGACTTTCTGGTCCTTCTAAAGGCACTTCTTTGGATCCTGCTGAGAACTCAAAAAAGATGTCAACAACAGGAACAAAAATAAAAAATAAAAGCACACTTTCAGATGCTTGCATTTCCATTGTGTTTTGAAGCACTTTTCTGTCACAGAATGTATTACACTAACATAATGACATAAGAATATCCAGCTGTGATGGGGACAGAGAAGATGACTGTTCTTTAAAGGAATTTGGAAGACATATCCCAGCTCATTTTGGGATTACTTCTTTATAGGAAATTAATAGGTATAATGCACTGGGTTTGTCTATTAGGTAGGTAATTGGATTCCACAACTGTGATGATACTGTTGCTTCCTTGTGTTAACATCGTATAATCTGAAGAAGAAAATGTGAGAAAATGAAAAAGACATGCCAACAATGACAGACAATGGCACAAACCATACAGTTAACACAGCAAATGCCTCGATTTCAACTAAACCATGCTATTTATACAACTGTTGTAAAAGTTGTTGATTTAATTATGCACTAATGTACAATGGAAAAATCAGGAACTTGAGACAGCTGCATTAGGTATGGTAAAAGAGCAGCCAGAACCACACACTGAAATTACTGCAGACAACAGATTTGATATTTTTTCAAGTGGAAAGAGCTAACATTGTTACACTTGTTGACCATAATCTTCCCAAGGCTGAAAATTTTCTAATTTAATAGGCTTGACCACATAAATTGCCTTTGTCAGAACATGATTTGTATGAACACATTTCCACTGCAGATAGTGGATATATATGTGCCAATTTTACAATCTGGAAGCCTCATTATAAACAGAAAAGCAGATATGACATGCAAAACAAACATATGAGGTAACTAATACAGAGCTACACAGTCCCAGGTGTAATTTGTATCACAAAGTGACTGCACGAAGTTAAAACGATACAAGCTAGAAACTTCTTTTTTTTTAACGTAATACTAAAATATTAGAAATTGACATTGGAATGATGTTCCTTTAAAAACCTTAACCTGAAACGTTACACAGAGTTTCACCAAAAATCTCCAAATGAAAACTGCAGTATTTTTAGCCAAGTTTCTCATTGTACACGTGTTTAAAAATTTCATGAATATTTGCATATGTTGTTTGAGTGATCCTTTAAACAAGCAAGATAGCCAAGATTACAGCCTATTAGAGCTGCATCCTGGTGAATGCAACCATCTCACCAGCTACTTCATTTGCCTTTTGTGGTTAAGGTGTTTTTCATTTTATTTATTTGTTTTTTACAGACAGGGTTTGCCTCAGTCACTCATAGCACATGAAACACAGTTTCACTATTTGCTGATTTGTTGTTCCCCTCCCTGACACACACACAAATTCCACAACAACACTGTAAAACATTTCAGTAAAAAAATAAAAATAAAAAAAATTGCTTCTTTATTCGAACAGAAAGTAAACCCCAGTATGATTTCTCTGGCCAATGAAGGCTAGGCAACAGCCAGAACACTGGCAGATGAAAGGCACCACTATTAATCATGGAAGATAAACACTTCCTTGGACAATAAGCTACTTTCAAAAAAACAAACAGAAGTCAATTTACTTTGAGGTATTCCTATGGGACAAAATAGAGGAATTTGTTTGATAAATTATTCATCATAGATCATTCACACAATTTTAATTACGATACTCTTCCCATAACAGTCAACACAGAACAGTCAACAGAAAAGCTCTGGGGATTCTACGGCTCAAGACAACTGACTGCAGGAAACAGTTTTCACCTTTGTATTGACAGCATGTATGGAGACTAGATCTGATGCATAAATGTTGGTATCACCCAGTAATCGTTATGGTTCATCGGAAAAGAGCAAGTGATGATGGAAAGAAATTAGCAAGCTAGGGATATCTCCCATGAGCTGCTGGGTGAATGCACATGCAATTAGAAGCATTCAGCCTTTTACAGGGTATGGTCCCAAGAGCTGGAACAGAAGTGATGACAGACAGCCTTTTCCTTCCAGAAAGTAATGCATGAACTTCTGAATACTGCAGCGGTCCCCACTGGACAGAGAGAGAAACACGGATGTTGTGACTGCCACTGTCACTGATCTCAATGAAAGGTGAAAAAGATGACATTTTTCCAAGAGCTGGAAGAGCTATGCTTCCCACAAGGAATTAGTGAAAGTCCTCACCTTCTTACAAGCAGAATAACCTTAGCACCAGTCAGAAACTTTCAGTCTCACATCAGTGACAGTACACCTTCCAAAAACTGGCTCAAAGCAGTGCTTGACTGAATTTGAAAGAATAAAAACATCGCAGTAAAAATAAAAACTTATGAAACCTTCATAATTAGACCATTGTATCCCTTTTATACTTTCAGTAATAAATTCTTTCCTCTTACTTTATGAAGCGTTATAAACTAGTGCATGAGAACAACTGACAGAAAGCAAGGTAAGAGAGAAGTTAAGCCCCAGATGAGCACTGCCAATAAATTTTTCTTCTTTCAGGCATAAGAAGATTCAGACATAAGAACAAAGAAAAGAAAAAAAAAAAACGATTGAGAGATGATACTCAGAGAACAAAACCAAAAAATTAATTTAAAAAACCCTTTCAGAAATCTGTCTTTTATTTTTAGTTAGTTGACTATTCTGAGAATAAGCGTAAAGGACCAAAATGAACAATCACCTAAAACACATGAAGAAAAAAAAAAAGACGAAAGAAAGCAGAAGTACTTTAATTGTGCTTTTTGTATTTGTGTGCACGCATGATTCACTTTTCTTCATTAAGTCTGACTAGAGCCTAAGAGGATGAAAAATTTATCTATAAACACAGGAAACAAACAGGGCTGTCTATTTCAAGTGTTACAGATCATAATTTCTTGTCTATATTTATATGGTGCAGGGTAGTGTCAGGGCAATACAAACATATTCAATGGAAAGTATACACTTTTTAAATTACAGCAGAAGTTGAGGCAACTGTACCATCTCATTACCGAAATACTTGGACAAGTTTCTTTTTCTTGTTCCTTACTTCAAATAAAACCCTCTTTCCCAGAGCCCTGTCATGAAGTACTTATGTGGGGTACAGATTAAACTGATTCAAATGCAGTGCAAATGAGAATAAACAAAAAGCTATTGCAGAGGCACCTGAGTCTGCTCAATTCTGGAAGAGATACAATACCAACTTAAGACAGAGGGAGAATGGTTGATTTATCCAACCAATTATCTTTCTCTAAAATATTTTTTTCACAAATAATAGTTCCCCATTCTTCAGCTAGATGTTGGCAAGACAGTGCCAACCCTGAACCAGATAGCCCATGATCCTGAGATATTACTGAAAGAAATAGATGGTATAAAGGTGTCTGAAAGCTTTTCTGAATAATCATCTCCACCTGTAACCAATTTACTCAAGACCACTGGCAATGTGTGGCAAGAGAGGTCCAAGCGCCATGACCACACCCTGTTCTGCCCTGAAGTCTCTATTAGCCAGTAAGGTCTTTATGACAAAGACATTTTGTGTCTACTTCAGTCTTAGCAATGCGAGGAGCTGTTATTTGCAGTGCTGCACCCTACCACCCAAGCTACACTGACAGTGCTCCCAGGAGTCTTTATAGCAGACAACTTTCCTGCTGCTGCTGCAGCACTGTGGGTCTCATGCCTTGCACCTGCAAAGCCCAGTATTGCTCTTCTGGCATCTTCTTAGGGTAAGAAATTACCAACAGCAAGCAGATTGCTCCTCTTTACCTCCCTCCTTCATGTCATATTTGAAGGTTTCAGTTTATGCTAGAAAAAAACTGAAGGTAGTCAACAGCAGACATAACAGCTACTACTATCTAGTACTAGACATGCACAATAATTAAGAAGTGAATTAATATGCAACATCTGCACCCTATTAGAATGTTCCAAACAATGCTAAGCATACAATAAACACAATCAATGCGGAATTTTAGTAGTTTCCAATGAAAAGCACTGAGGGAAAAGCATCCTTCATCAGCAGCATCTGCACTGAAGACCATCCTGCCTATACTCATCTGAAGGAATCTGCCTTTGCTATTTCTGTCATTCGTGTGGGGACAGTTCTTACGGTTTTCTCGTTCTTTTCCTCTAAGAAACTTTTAGAACACAGTGATGTATGCCATCAGCTATAAACACTGCTAATACATTCTAGCATATGCAAATCTGCTTCTACATTCACTATTAAACTGCTGTCAGGATGCCAAAACATTCTATAAAATCTCTAAAATCCTGCTGAAGATTCACCTATACAACAATACAAAGGGATGCTTTAAAAGGATCCACAGCTGCATTTTAACAAAGCAGATTGTTTTCACGCAATCCTCCCCACACAGCAGTTACCAAACATTCCACTTTAATTTCAAGCTGTAATCTGTTGTTGAATTCATCCACAGTCACTAAATACACTCCAATGAGGTGAAGAGGAGAACTTCAGAATGAGTCATAAATTACATCAATTGCTTGGGATAGGATGGGATCATCCAATGAAGCACTCTGCTACTGATAAATCCAGCACTTCATTAGCAGAACATAGAATCAGAGTCATTTGAGTTGGAAGGGACCTCTAAAGGTCATCTAGTGCAACACCCCTGCAATGAACAGGGACATCCACTGCTAGGTTAGGTTGTTCAGAGCCCTGTCCAGCCTCACCTTGAATGTCTCCAAGGATGGGGCATCCACCACTTGTCTGGGCAACCTGCTCAAGTACTTCACTACCCTTATCATAAAAAAGCTTCTCCCTTATGTCCAAACTAAACCTCCTCTCTTTTAGTTTGAAATCATTTCCCCTTGTCCTGTCACAACAGACCCTGCTGAAGAGTCTGTCATCTTCTTTCTTATAGCCCCCCTTTAGATACTGAAAGGCTGCTATCAGGTCTCCCTTCATTCTTCTTTTCTGAAGAGCCTCAGCTCTTTCAGCCTGCCCTTATAGGAGTGGCCATCCCCTGGATGGGCTCCACAAGGTCTATCTCTCTATCCTGCACTGAGGACTCCACATCAAGGTGCAGTTCTCCAGGTGAGGCCTCATCAGTGCAGAGTAGAGGGGCAGGATCACCTCCCTCTACCTGCTGGCTGCATTTTCTTTTGATGCAGCCCAGGATACAGTTGCCATTCTGGGTTGCAAGGACACATTGCTGGCTCATATCCAGCTTTCCATCCACCAGTACCCCATAGTTTTCTTTGGCACGGATGTGCTCAATCCTTTCATCTCCCATCCCGTATTGACTGTATGACAAACATTTGTCGTTTCAACTCTCCTTGGAAGCCCTTCATCAGACAAAGTCTTTATAACAGAATAATTTCATCTCACCTCTCATCATACTAAACAGATGTCTTTCTAGCTCACCTCCAAACAATTTGGCTACCATTGCTCCAATCACAACAGGCATAATTGAGCAACTAAGACTGCATATGACCTGGAGCAGAAGCAAATTAACAATATTCACTTGCTATCCTCTCTCTCCTTAAGTGAAACTAGAATCATGATTTGAATTCAGAGGTGACCTACCTGGGTCACAGGAAGCCACAAACACAAATCCAATGCACCGGTTCTGCATGTGACTCTATCATTTCCTTTCTTTGCAAAGATACGCTTTGACTCCTATGAGTTCATCTATGTAAGAAGTATCCTGATAACATCTCTGAAGCAAGTGGACAGTGCTCTTGAAGAGGAAATGCTACCTCCTGCAGTCAGGGCCAGCAGAAGAACAAACCATTTCTGGAGTCACAGTTAGCTGACTACCTCTTTCTCACACAATACCACATCAGGACAATTTGCACTGCTTTGTAAACTTCAGCCTTGGTGCCAATGAACAGTGCATTCAGGAGCCAAAGGAAAATAAGGTGGTTATTAACAGAGAAGGAAAATATCATAACTGGGCATTCACAATGCCTGAAAGTGACATGAAGACAAATACTCTGAGACAGTTGCACAAAGTCCCAGGCTATTTTCATGCAAAGAAAGTTGACAGTCTAGGCTAGCACATAAATGACCTTCTTTGGAAAATGGTGCATATTAAAAATCCACATTATATTTTTATAAGCACAGTCAATTAAGACGAAAACTGCAATTAAAACAAGCAGTTTGTATAAATTATTCGGCAGGTTTGGCTGGTCATTCCTCATCAAGTCTGTTGACTATTTCTCTATTTTAGTTAGCATTGGAACAGCAGAATTAGAGCCTTCACTGCTTGTTTTTAGTGAAAGTATAATAGAAATCTCTGGTGACCATATAGAGAAAGACTGTCAATGAAGCATGTAAATTTTTGTCAATGTTTTCCTTGATATCCCTTTTCACTGTCACAGCTTCATTAGACTTACACTGATTTTATCTCATATTTATTGCTTTCATCTATGTTTAATCTACTCAATTAGCAAAAGATGCAATCATTTCATAGAACCACAATGCACTAGCACTTCTGTTCCCAGTTGACAGCCACTAGCCTTCTGCTACTGTACTATCTCCTTATCTTTCTCTCAAATGTCTTATCTCTGGATGTGTGGACAACCAATCCCCTGCTCCTCAAATACAGTTCTCGTAATCCCAGTGAGTCCTTTTTTCCTTTCCTGCTTTTTCCAGAAGTGACACAGCAGTCTGCCCAAATACTTAGTACCAATAGAAAACTCTGCCCTACACCAAAAAGAGATTTTTGCTCAGACGTATCACTATTTGGATAGTCAGAGCTGAGTAGGAAACTGCAAAACCTTTCTTGGTGTAGAGAAAAATCAAGTTCAAATTCAGCAGAACAACTCTCTCAGTAATAGTGAATAACTTGACTCCGTTTCATTACTGTTTCACTGGTCAGAACTAGGATTGCATATACATACTGAGATTACAAAATACCATGTATATATCCACTTCAAATAATACCTCCAGAGAGTGAGTGATTGTTACTGAGAATTCTTCCAGTATTGGGAACTTTTCCATATATGTACCTTAACACAAAGGAACAGATGCTGTTAAGTGTCCACAGTGTGAAGATTATTCTTGGAGTTACTGAAAAACACCTCTAAAAAGAATGCAGCCACTGGTCACAGCCAACACAAATTAATGAACAGAAAATCGTTTAATGAATTTAATCTCCTTTTATGACAAGTTTATATAAGAAGGATATAAAACTATCAGGGTGCATCCGAAGGAGGCTTATGAAGATGCTGAGGATATAGACAGCAATGTGTGTGAGGAGTGGCTGAGGTCCCTTGGTTTGTTCATCCCAGAAAAGAGGAGGAGGCTGAAGAGAGGCCTCATGGCAGCCTAGAGCTCCTCACAATGAGTAGAGAAGCACCACTGATCTCTGTTCTCTGGTGGTAGCAAGAAGAGGGAAATGCAGGGAGCTGCATTTTATCAAGGAATTATATCAAGGAAAAGTCTATTTGATTGTTATGACAAGTTTCTTCACCAAGAGTGGTCAGGCCCTGGAACAGACTCCCTATGGCAGTGATTTTATGGCACAGGCTACAAGATCCTGCTTACACCCTCACTAAGCCAGATTCTTCTCCTTTGGTAAGGGGCTATAGGATGGACCTTAGATGGTAACGTTCCTGTTCTGTCAGCCCAGGTGTTCCCATAGTTCTCAGCACCCAAAGAGCATTATGGATTAAAACAATTAAACAGAATAGCATTATATTCAAGGGTAACTCAGGCTGTAATTTTTAGATAGTCAATTAAAATTCAAAGAGCTTCTTCCCTGAACAACATAGCCAAAACCATTTCCAACACATGCATTTGGACATAGCAGCGTACCAGTCCACTCTTGCTTCAAAAGCTGTCCCAGAAAAACAAAAAAAAGGAGACTGTGGTATCAAAAATCTAACCTCTAATGTTCTCTAATACTTTCATCTTAGGAGGGACCTGTAGTACCAAGGAACATGAACGTGTAGCACACGTGATCCTAGATTCACAACAGCACTAACTTTTATTTCCTTTAACTGTTTATTTCCCTTCTACTTTCTCCAGTTCACTGTGACTTTGTCAGAGTATTTTTGCTAGAAATATAGAGCTAGTGACAGAATG
Source organism: Odontophorus gujanensis (assembly GCA_013399175.1). Taxonomy (NCBI): domain Eukaryota; kingdom Metazoa; phylum Chordata; class Aves; order Galliformes; family Odontophoridae; genus Odontophorus; species Odontophorus gujanensis. Next base: position 132,599 of record VXAB01012920.1, read on the forward strand.
CTTTTCAGCAGTCTTTACTTCACTCTGATTTCAACTGAGAAAAACATTAAAAGTTCTAACATAACAATTTATGATAGAAGTATTCAATTACTCCTAAGTGTCCTTACTAGAGCATGTGGTAGAGAGGCAGGACATCACTGATTTCATTAAACTTCATATAATTGTCAAGGTTTTGTCATTTATGTTTCAATCGTTGTGTCAAATGTAGAGGTTTTCCACTGGCAAGTATAATATGGCTGCAAGCCTAAGAGAAACAAATCTGTATTTTCAGCCTTCCTGAGCTGAAGTACTTCTGTAGTGTGGAGTAGATTACATGAATGAAGTGATTATATAGACGTGCTAAACTTGTTTACAAGAACATCAGTACTAAGTGTCAAGTTGAGCTTGAAACCAAAACTAACACTGCTTTTGAAAACTGCTATTAAATCTGTACAGTTCACTGCAGTCACATTAAAGCACTGAAAGTATTACTGGAATCATTGATCTGACAGAAGACTAAGCCAAACTCATCTGCTGTCAGGTTTACCAAGGAGAAGCAAGTAATTCCCAAAGCAAAAACATACCATTGACCAGGAAAATAAGCCCAATCATTTATTTAAATTTCAAGAGACCTGGTAATCATGGAAGAAGAAATTTTGTACAAACCATTCAATTCCCTTGCATGTTCTCCTTATCAAAAAGACTAGAAAGAACATACTAGGTTTTTATTTTAAAAATGAATTGTTGGACATTTTTCTCCCTTTAATAATGTTACCAAATGTTTTTACAGATAATCCACCAGCATTGACAGTCATTCTGTGTGACAAAGCAAGTAGACACATCAGTTTCACATCAAGTGGGAAAGCTGGACTACGGAGAACAAGGAATGAAATTGCATTTTATGTTAGCGTTAGCATTATTAATTTGCCAAGTCTTTCTGCCATGGGTATTTATGGATTTGTGGATATGAAAGTGGAAACAAAACCTTTTTTCATCTTTGGACGTTAATCCTCCCATCAGAAGCAACCTTTTCTTACAAAAAGCGGAAATACTTTGTGAAAAATTAACGTGCATGAAAAACTTGTACCAAAACCAGTTCTTTGTGATAAAGCATCACATATCCAGACAACTCTGTAAAGTTTAAGAATTTCATAATGTTAATACAAAATAGCCCTCTCTACAAGATGCATGGAATATACTAGATGCGCAGTTATTTTAGACAGCAGCAATATCTTAGGAGTAAAGATGAACACTGCACTGTAGTTTCAGGTGACAACATCAACTGCTTAGTCAGTACTTTGAAGTAAAGTCTTACAGACCTTGAGGCCATGATTTGATCATAATTTCCACTGAAATAAGATCCTATCATTGCATGAAAAAAAGATATTGCTTCTAGTCTATTTTTTTCACACAGTTACTAACCCTATGGGTTTATTCTCCGTGCATCTTTTCCTTGTTCGTGACACAGTTATTAATTCAGATGTATAATTTGTTGTTCATTATTTATAGTAGAACTATAGTTGTTTAAAAAAATAGTTTTGTTCCAATTCAGTCTAGCAGTAATCTCCTTCTCTCCAACTTTCTCGCAATGCTTGGTCCAGTAACTCTGCATTTAACCTTTACTTCCCAGTATCAGAAGTCACGTCACAACTATGCAACAAGTCTTTTAGAGTGGCAATAAATTCCATTTTCTATTCTATATTCACATTAAAAGTAATTGTGCACTGAATGCAGAGCAGATAGATAATAGATTTGCAGTTCCTCATGCCAGAATTTCCAAGAACGCACAACTGAAAACATACAGTTTATGTACTGGAAAACTTTTCTTAGTGTGACTACACTGGAGGTTCAGATGTGAAACTTTTCTGACTTCAGTCATGAAGTTCTGTAGTGCATACAATACCATCTTCATTATAAAAACAAGTTTAGGGCTGGTGCCCAACATAAGCAAGGATGAATAAGAAAGATGAATGCTCAGTAGATTTCCCTCCCCTTGAAAGCCCTGAGAACAAAGTAGCACAGCATATTGGCATTTCTCAGCTTCCCTTCATCTTCCTCCTTAACCCAGGATTTTCCACAACCTCCCTTCATCCAACTTCTCCTGACAGCATGAGTCACAAATGCATGAAACAACAATTCTTATTTCTGCACTCTAAGACAGACCCACCTTGTACTGTTTTTTAGATCCTAGTAAGCATAGGAAATTCTCACATCTGCCTAAGATAAATGCTGAAGCTCTGAGTCAGCAACTACTTCTAGATTTCTGTGACAAAATAAGCCCATCAGAAATTCCCTGCAGACAAGTCCCAGGGCCTATCAAGGCTAATTTAGTTAAGAGAAAAAAGCCCCTTCATCTCCACCAAGGACCACTCCAAACATCACTGACATTAGCCAACCGTTTGCCACTGTCATCTCCCAGTCACTTCTCAAAGAAGCTACTGAGCAGCTGTCAAAAAATCTGATATTTGCAGAAACAGGTTACGTTAGAAATCCTGAAAGAATTCCAGTCAGTCAATAATCACTAGCCACAGTATAAACCATCCCTGTGGTTTAATGCTTAGGAAAGTTATTTACTCTAGTTTTCAAAGGGTTTATGGAAATATGATCTGAATAATTCATCTCCACTGGACTGTTTCTCAAATTCTGTGGTAGCATTTAATTTCATCACAAAAAAAAATTCACTGAAACCTCAAATTATGCAACTGTGATGTCAAATCAGTTTAGATGAAGTTTCTATGAAATGTGATGAGCATAAAGCACTTTGCAAGGCTGAAGTAGAATTTCTGAAAGGCATAAATAGGAATTCAGGTGTCAAACTTGATTTATGGTGCAATTTTAATGCTTAATTTCTGTTTCTTTTTCCCAGAACTGGGTCTGCATAAAAATGTTTAACATTAATATCAGTGAGACCAGTAGATACCATAGGATTTCTTTCCTCTTTGCTTGGAGAAGGTTTTGCAGATCTAAAGGCCCTGAGTACTTGGAAAATCCCATTATGTAAGGTTCACTGCTGCTTATCTTGCTCTATCAAGGCGCTAACATGAAAATGGTTTTGCTTTTAGGGATGATAAATAGAAAATGAGAAAACTACTCATTTTGTATACAAACAGAAAAAGCCATTTATACACATTCCTGAGCCACAAGTGCATTTTGTTGCTAAACAGAAAGTAATACTACATTTTCTGCAGTGGCAGGAGGAATAATGATTTTGTCATAGGAAAAACAATTTGGAAAACAGGAACACAACATTACTCTGAGCAGTATAATTATTTTTTTTTATGACAATGCATCCTCTTAGAAATACAAATATTGATGTTTAAAATGAGAGAAATATTAAGAGGAAAAATAATTGGAGAGTGATTTTGCTATTTATACTCAGAACACAAATAGAAAAGCATTTGAAAGCAACAAGGTACATTGACATAGCATAATAGAGTATATCAGAAACAAGGAACATGATTTTAAGCTTGTGCCAAACTTATTTATTGAACATACAGTAAAGATAGCTACCTTATTTGACAGCACATTTATAAGTCACATATGCCTCAAATCCTTCTAGTATGAGGTACACTTGAGAAACTATTCAGCAAATTATTCAGTGGGTAACAACAATTACATGCTGCTTAGCTGAATGCTGCAATATTACCATTCACTTTTGAATTGCAGACTCAGACTTTTGAGTTGTCTATATAAACCTGTTATTCAGCTAGATCCAACAACCAATCTCACTAATCAAACATGAAATGACAGTGAATCTTTAAATTTTATGTCCTAAGTGTTTCAATTGCAACACAGAAAGCTCAATAGTTGTTATGGTTTTATGACTTTTGTTATATTATTGTTATTCCACATCATGACATCATGTATTGTATTGGGAGTTAAAGAGTTAACGCTCCAGCTCCGTGGATCATCGATAGTTCTGGATGTACCTGTCTCAGAAGAGAAGAAGAACTACATTCCCCAGAGCACTTTGTGATGCTTTGCATTTTAACGTGTTTCCACTCAGAGGGAAAGATAAAAACTGTCTGTGGTCACGGGACCGTCCCTCTTCCCTTCGGGATCGAGCTTGGCAGTGGGTGTTTGTTGCAGCCATCCGCCATCAGCGTTAGCGTAAGGCCATCGGTTTATCGGACACTCTCTCTCTCTCTTGCTCATTTTATTTGATTCATTAGCCTCAATTCCAATTATATTGTATTATATTGTGTTATTTTCCTTTCTGATATCTTATTTAGTAAATTAGCTTTCTTCCTCAGATCGTTGCTGCTGTTTTGTTCCTAGTGCCCTCTTCCTTCTCCTTTTTTCCCTTTCCCCCTTCTCCTTCCCCGGGGTGTGGGTCCGTGGGTCCCCTGCCTCAATTATCACGGTACCAGGTCAAACCATCCCACAAACCACTGACAATAGTTTTTAACTGAGATGGGGATTACCAATACAGATTCTATTCTTTCTGTCACAAGCACTGGAAACTGAAAACTCTTGACTTGACAGTGACTAAGACTGTATAGGGAGCACAACAGACAGCTGCTGTGAAATCAGTAATAGCTCACACACAGCTCCTGTATAGTAGAAATGGATTTTCTCATATCATAGTCCTATTCGTATTGATCAGATACCCAGAAGGGAAAAACGAACATATGAATGGATGGATTTAAGCAACAAGCCAGTTTTCTTACCTCACCAATGAGAGAAATACTTGCCACACACTTTGTTTTCCCAGTAACGGGCATTTTATAAAACCAGAAAGGCACTACAGAGTTCTTGTAACATAATCAATGCTGTGAGGAAGGTTGCCTCTGGTTTACCCCACAGAGTTCAGATCAATTCTATATCATTTCAATTGTTGTTTTTTTTTAATCCATGTAAAAAAAAATCCTCAAATTTCTCTTTTTTCGTTTGTTTGTCCCTTCCCCCCAGAAGATGAACAGTTCCCCAGTTTGGTACGATACCTCTGAAACTGGTCTATTTATCAATTCTTTGAAAGGAATAGAGCAAACAACAGTAAGAGCATTCCCTTGCTAGTAAATATTAACATTCTTGAAGTTCAGCTTCAACAGAAAAAAATTACCTTTTTGATCCACCAAACAGAAAGAACATGAGGCTCACAGAACCTTGGAAAAATTGTGAGTTGCATCAAAAGAGATAGGATAGCATCAAAAATATTAGGTCACATTTGCAGTGCCTCCAAAAACCTGGGAAGAAGCGGAATAGAGAACCAGCTGCCTGCCTTCACTTGTTCCATCAGCAGAAAACAGTATCTGCCCTCCCCCTCGCTTTGCAGCATACTCTGTTGTTGTCTGACCAGCTGAGACCAGATGTTCAAGTGACCATACTCTCGCATTGTTCCCAGAACCTAAGAATTTCTCTGAAGATATTCCCTGCTATTTATTTCTCAGATAAGTAGGAAGATACTAATCAATATGAGGTATGCCACCAGGGTTTTCAGAAAAGTGGTAACATTTTTATGAAGAAATTGTAGAAAAAAATTATAGGATCAGAAGGGTCAAGGATCACCTACTCCAACTCCTAGCTCCATACAGAGCCACCTAATATTTAAATCCTATGTCCAAGAGCATTATTCAAATGCATATCATGGCACAGATACTTCAACAATGGTTGCAGATCTGCAGTTAGGTGTCATCTACTCACTTCAGTTTTCATACATAGCTTTACGCAGCATTTTACAGTTTCTGATAAATTGCTAAAAAAAGATTGGATCATGAGAAAGACTGATAAGGAAATTTGAAAATACTTAATATTAAATCTTATCCCTTGTCCCTGACAAAGTAAAATGCATTTAATAGGAAATGCTAACTTCCCTGAACATCTATTAAAAGAGAATATGCTGAGGTCTGCAATCTTTTCTGGTAGCTGAACATACATACAGAAAGGAATAACAAAGCAAATCAATGGAGAGTTCAAGTATATAACCTAGAAAGGATATTTTTAACTTAATTTAATATTTTTAATTTTACAGTTTACTTGTGAAATGTACCTCTGTATTTACATAGCTAGTACTACATTTGTTTGAGAACACTATAAATTCTGACTTCTGTTACTAATTCTTTACTAATTAGCACTAACTTCATTCAGATAAAAATGCATGACTTCTTTATGATTATGCAGTAGTTCCACATTTTAAACATACCTAGTTGTCTGAATGATTTATGGCAGTTACATTTCATTCCTTAGCTTGGAAAGACTACAGTTAACATATGCTAGGGAATTCAATTTAATTACATCATGCCTTTTACGGTCTGGGCAAATCTGTTAAAAGCCTGTGCTATGTTTATCCCAAAGATGTGTGCTATGTTTTCACTTTTACAGTAGCCTTCCAGTCAAGAAATATTGAATTTCTGCTGTATAAATTTAATTGGAATATTATAATAATCCTGTTCCAAGCATTGATTATAATGCTTATTGGCCATTGTCATTTCCTCTTGGGTAGTCTGCCAAATTCAGCTTCATAAAAATGGCAGCAATTAATTCAGCTGTGTCTTTTTTAACATAAACTGTACAACGTGTATATATTGTTAAATTCATACATCTTTTCATATAATGTTTAATAGGGCTTGGCAATTATTGAACCTAAGGTAAACACTAGGAGAATTTTTCTCTGTATTAGAATTTATCAGAATTCTCTTACTGAAAAAAAGCGTTACTAGATCCCCCTTTCTATGTGCATTCTCAGTAAAGCCAGGTTATGTAGGGTCCTCATTTATGTCCTTTGGTAAGACTACAGTTTCAAACTAAGAAAAGTTGACACTGATAGCAACAGGAGGTAATTCATGATTTCTTATCCACTGATCATACCTCCATAGTGGGAATTGTTGCCACTATGTTATACAGGACCTAACCTACATTCCAGCAATTGTAGTGTTTTGGTCATGTGGGAGGTGGTGGGGTAGGAAAGTTTTCTTGCTTGGAGTTGACCCCAAACTAGACCATAGTAAAACTCCAAGCTGAACATCCACAAAGAACAGTTATAATGGAAGTACTGGTTTGGCCACAGGTAAAACCTAAAATACTTACCTGCTTCTAAGTACTAGAATTAACAACTATCTTCCCCTCTTCCTCCAAAAATGAAGATGAAAGAAAGGGAAAGCAGACCTTATGTCAAAATAGCTGATGTTTCACTTAGGGTACCACGTGAAAGATTCAAATACTAAATGACAGCAGATGCACAAAAACCTAAAGAAAATTTCTCAAGCATTCAAGTCCTGTGCTGCTTACTAAGCAAACCATTTCCACGCATACTCTGAACTTCAAACATGTCTTTGCTCTTAACATTCACTTTCAAGATTTATAGACACACTCACTGTGCCTGACATAAATGCTTTTGCACACATTATGCTTGCAAAATCTTGTAATGGGCATGCAAATTGATATTTATTCACTCAAAGCTAGTATCTGCAAATGAGTACTGCTTCTGCAGTCATACTGGTGTATCCACTGAATTTTTCTCTCAAACTCTTTTCCAAAAAGCATTCATTAAAGAAGACACAGATTTTTGTTGCTGCCGATTTTTAAGTATTAAAAGATACAGCCACCTTGTCATTAAATACATGGTTACGCATAGTTTTACTTTTACAATGACAACAATCAGATTCAGTAGTCAATGAGACTCTTATCCAGACAACCATAGAAGCTGTATAAAGTACTGCCTGTGCGACCTGGTGTAGGGAACCTGCTTTGGCAGGGGGGTTGGACTCGATCTCTTGAGGTCCCTTCCAGCCCCTATGATTCTATGATTCTACTGTGTTTTACTTCATCTACGCCCTCAGCACTGCAGCAATGACTGTCAGTGGGGCTGTCATTAAGATTAAAGATTGTCAAGCACTGATAGATGAATTCTTGAGAAAACAAAGACTGCTTCTAACCATCAAGCATTTAGTCAGGAGCAATAACAGGAGGCATTATTTTCTCCCACTACATTAAAAATTAAAAAAATATTGGTAATATTAAACCTCTCATTCTCATTTCTTGAAGAATAACAGTAGATACACTTCTGATCTTTAAAACACACATCAAAAAACTCTTCAATATTGATAGAATTAAAATCATATTTTTCAACTGTTTTCTTACTATGGTTTAGGACAGAAATCACAACTAAAGTAAATGTGCAGTTACTCTCTGAGTAAGAGAAGAGATGCATTACCTTCTTGCTCAGCTTTTCCTATTTCATAACAGTTAAATCAGTACAGCCATTATGCTAAGAGCTATTAGAATAAGGTTGATGATTTAGTATAAAGAAAATTAATCATATTTTGCTAACTTTCCATGATACATTAAGAAAACAGCTACTCCATGTGTTAGCTTTGTAAAATGAACTTTAGCTATGCTCTGCTTTCAACTATTTTCAGATTTCAGCGCATCACTAAGTAGAGGAAATATTCACTAATAGTTAACATGGCATTTGTTTCATTTCAGAACTGCTAAGAAACAAAACAAACACTACAATTCTTCCACCTACAATTTCACACCGCTGTTTAGCCCTTGCTAATTTGAAGCCAGAATACTTACCATTCAAAATAAGTCTTATTATCCACTGCATATATTAATTTCAAATCATATTGCATGTATCAAAAAGATACAGCCAAAAGTGTCTTTGTAGTGGGAAAAGGGAGCCCCTTCATTTTGCAGAAAGAAAGTAGCTCATCTATATTATCAAGAGCTAAACATTTCTCATTTAATTAAGAGATGACCAACGTTAAACTCAGAGCAAAAGGTAACTGTTAATTTCTATCACAGTGTAGAAAGATAAAAGGGCATCAACTAAGTCTGAGAGGGTTTTCAGATATCAGTACTGGAAAACTAGATAGGAAACGTTGACTAAGCCTATTTTATACTGTACAATTATTTCATAATGTAAAGCTAAGGCAAAGCCATAAAGGTCATTCATTACCTGTGACAGCTTGTATGAAGGTGGAATAATCTTACAGTATATAAGTAAATTTTAGAATAAAAATGAATATAATGTGGAAATACCTACACAACCCTAATAACTTTGAACACACTTTTAATTTTTATTTCTTCCTTAGCTTCATGAAGAACATAGTTGAAAGAGCGGCAGTTGACTTTTCTTTGTCCATATCCTACTGACATTCTGCAAGTACTGTTACTCAGAATTAATTGATTTCTCATGCTTATTTCAAGAAATCTCAGGATGCGTGGAAAGAAGCACCATTCTGAGGTACCCTGTGTTATGTATAACATTCACGGTTGGGAAAGATGACACCATTATCATATTGGAGAGCCTTCAAATAGGAGAAACAAAAATTAAGACTTCTAGTTTTTGAATTTGTCTTATGTTATTCTGTACAATTCTCTGAAGCAAACTAAGTTTCAGACACAGTCCAGATCCCACAGCGCTGGGCTGAAGGAGTACAAGGCACAGGCCCTGGGCAGAGGAAGGTTAGTAAACCTGATGCCCCTCTGCCCTTCATATCTCCTCTAAGCTGAGCATCCATTTCTGAACCATTGAAGAGGGCACAGAAAGTACATACAATCTGCACCTCTTCTATAATCCAGAATGTAACAAAGTCCAGTGAAAACAGCAAGCTAGGCACAAGTGGGACCCTATGCCACTTTGTCAGAAATCTGAGATGAACAGAAACACACTCAAGCATAGGGTGGGGCTCTCAATATCCCACCTCACAGGCAGAAGAGCTTGCCATCTGTTCCATTCCAGTCAACTGCAGTAAATCAATGAAAAATACCTGGTGATTGTAATATTAAAGAAACCTTTCATTCATCATTCAAGGAGTAGACTTTGCATACTTGTTTCCTTTGAAATACTTCGGAAATCATTTAAACCCAAGACGATTCAGAGCAATGAAGCTACTTCAAAATACTCTACAGCTCTTCAAGAATCCCCTCTAACATTAAATTATTATCTACTCTCATTAGGTTAGAAGACATACTCTCAAATGATGAGGAATTAAATTCATATCAGAGAAATATCATGTGGAGCTTTGTTAAATGTACCTTTAAGTTTGAAGAGTATTTCCACTGTTAACACTTCAAATCGCTTTAAAGAATAAAGCATTATAATTAGAAATATAGACTGAGTGCATTTAAAAAAAGGTGAATGGCATACTTAAAGAAGCAAGAACAGTTAGTGCTCTCTTCCCTCTTCCAGGTATAAAGGAAGTGCAGATTTTTTGATATCTTCAGTTTTACTCTGCTTAAAAGCTAATGTAACTGAAGTAAAACACCTGTTGTGAAATCATCACAAGAGGCCAGACAGAACTTAACATTTGAAGTCAAACTCAGTAATGAGAGTCTGATCTTCCTTTTACCTCTGGAAGAAATTTGATGTTTAGAGTAAAAACACAGTTGAAGAGAACTAAGAATATGGGAATATCACAAAATTACCAGTTTTGGAAGATTCCAACACCAGTTCAGCTTTGGGAACTATCACGATTTCTGGTTAGATCCAGACAGTTACAGGGTATCACCTATTTCACTTAACGCATGAACGGTAATCTTAATACTGCAGCTTCCTGTTCAACATAAAGCAACTCTAATTTCTAAAATATAGCATCTTCTAACAGTACTACAGGGTAGGCTTGATCCTTAGTTCTTTCTACAAAGAGGAGC
>VXAB01012920.1:143218-205745 GCA_013399175.1 Odontophorus gujanensis
GGGGAGGGTGTCTTGGAATTAAATTCAATAACTGTTCTTTGCATCAGAAAATACTAGCATCTTAGTAAAAGAAAAAAAAAACAAACTGCTTATAGCATGGATATCTGTATCTCCAAAATAAGTAAGACAGACCATCGTTTTGGTTTGGGCACTCAGCTTGCTGTCAGCATTGACCATTGCAAAATGAACAGCAGTATAGATCTCAGCTTATTAACACATTAACCGTACATTATATTTATGCAGAGAAAAAAATCTACAAAGATTACTGCCCTATTTGTTCAATCCTTGAAGCACTATATCTAAAAGTATTGTGAATAGGGATAGATTTTCTTAGGTTTTTACTTATACTAGTCATAAAATGCCTTAAAAAGCAACAATCATAGGAAAAAAAGGCTATTTCTTCACAAGCCAGAATCCAATTACACTAGCATTAATTTGATTATGATTACAGTCTATTATAATTACACAGCCTGCTGTTCTCATGTTCTAATATATGTGTGAATCCAGCAAAACATAGCTGAGGTGAACTGATGATAGCCTCTCACATACCTGCCTGGAATCAACAACTTATTTTACTCTCAATCCAATACCAAACTCTTTATCACTCACCCTCTCATCACTTACTTCTCAGTCTTTTTTAAAAATAATCAGCCTATGCACACAAGTCTAACATGTCTTCTTTATGAAAAAAAACTTCTTTGTAGCACAGTAACATATTCATTCTGATCTTAAATTATATTGTCAAAATTACTGTTATCACGACTTTTTGTGCTGTACTCATGCAATAAAATATTCAGATGCTGAAAGAGAGTACGAAAGTTAATTTTTTTCTCTTTGAATTTCAGGTCAGCACATTCCATTCCAGTTACACTCCTTATTTTCTGCTTTCACACCATCCTATTTAGCCAATGGATGCTTGTTCTTTTCTGCCATTAGAAAATACCATTAGAAGTGAATCTGTTGTCTCCCCACTTTCCTTAACGTAGTATCATTCCATTATTTCTTTTTCCCTTTGACTTTTTCTTAACTTTTTCAACTCTAATAATTTTTTGTTGTTGTTTAGAAATGTGAAAGCTTTACAAAGCTGTGGGAATTTATTGCAAGTTAATTTGCCTTATCTTCTACAAAAACATATTGCTGAGCATCCCATTTCTTGTCTTTTACTTGTTTATAACTGCATACAATGTCTTTCTTGTTTTCAACCATAGAGGGATGTACCAACAAGAATATTGTGTTTTTTATATTAGTATCCTTTTTCTCTCAGGAAATGTCTGAATCTCATAGGGTTACTGAATTTCTCTTTATTCATGCTAATGATGAATTTTGCAACCGTTATCCATTCTGATGAATCTGTGCATACATGACAACTTACACATCTGTTTACCCAACTAAATAAAGGCTACAGAGCTTAAACAAGAGCAGTCTTTATTTCCTTGGCTTTCTTATAGAATGACTTGGGTTGGAAGGGAACTCAAGAATCATCAGGTTCACCTATCCCTTGGCACACACAGGGCTTCCAATCACTAGATCAAGTACTAGATCAGGTTGCCCAGCATCCTATCTAACCTGGCCTTGAACACCAAAAGGGGCAGAGCAATCCACAAGCTCTTCAGTAAAACTGTGCCAGCGTCTCACCACCTTCTCAGTTAAAAAACTTTACTGTCTTTTCACACTTTATTACAATATACATTTATTTTATTGTAGGATTCATTAACTCTTTTTTTTCCCTCTAAAATTTCAGTATGGATACACATGCTGCTAACTGTTCCTTCATACAATGAAATACAAGTAGTGCAGATGTGATACTTTTCTGACATTGGTTGCATCAAGTGCTCTTTAAAGTAAAAGGATTCCATATTCAAGATTCTTTCAAATACTGCTCCACTAAGGAGCTATATGTACAGTTATGAATAGGAATTTAAGCCTTTGTCCTCTGTTTCTTATAAATGTATTTTAAACATTTACTTAAGCTTTCCCTTCTTCTATTGTAGCAGAGTTCAGATGGTGGTAAACTTAAGGCTACTTAGAAGGATCCAAGCATTCTACCACTTAAAAGTCATCTTCAGAGGGGATACAGCACTGGGTAGATAAGTTCAAGAACTGTTGGTTGATTATGCATCACTGTGCTCCTGCACTAAATGACTCAGGATTGGCATTCTGCTTACAAAGTATTGGTTACAGAAAACGCAGTCCACTGCAATGCTGCATTCCCTCACAAAAGGAAGTGTTTCCCATCCCATCCCCAACATCAGTCGAACTGAAATAAATATTTCCTATACATTTTCTTTAGGTTAGAAAAGTTAGTTTTGTCTGCCACTGAAGAACTAGAATATAACACTTAAGCAAAAGTGACATGGTACAAACTGAGATAAAAATCTGCACCAAAGGAGGACCTTTTATCAATTAACAGTTCATGCAGAAGAAACAAAAAATAGGGCATCAGATGTATCAGTAAAGATTTATCCAGGTAACTACTGAGTCAAATACTAGCATTACTGTGTATTAGCACAGGAGGTTATGTATTAAAGCACCATCAACTACAGAAGTAAAAGGTAGTAAAATGGCAATCTGAGAGACTGAACAACAGCTTACCATTATTATTAATTTAGGCTATTTAGAACCACACTTGAGATCATGACATAAGAGGAATAATACACAGTTCTGACTACAGTTTAAGTTCTGAGGATATGGAGAAATAACAGAGGAAAAGCATGGCATGCTCTATGACTTCTTTTTTTTTTTTAAGTATATTTTGCCCATGTAGATCATTACACTCCCATAGCACTAGTAATTGCTTCACAAGTAAAGGTCACAGAGGGGTTGATGTGGAAGATGGGGAGGGCACATGGAGGGATATATACAGTTTAAGACAACTACTGTATGTTCAAAGCCTTGACTGTTGTAGAACAAGACATCAGAAAATTGCTTATGCAATGGATTTTTAAGTAGTTCCACAAGCGCTGTTATTCATTTAAAAAACATTCTCCAGCCATCTGTAGCTGCTAATACAAGCTATCAGCTATGAAGTTAAAGTTTGCTTCAATATTCATCCTTTCTTTCTTCCAAACTATTTCAAATTAGATCTACTCAATATACATAAACTTGTAAAAGAAGTTTGAGTTTTTTTTCTCTGCTTAATAATGAAAGAAAGTAGGAAAGCAGGGACAAATCTTGAGCTATTTCAGAAGCAATTCTCGTTCACAAGCATGAGAAGAAGAAAGGAAGATCACACGTATACTTTAGGCACCATAAACTAGACAGCCCAATGTACATGCTCCACCCAAAAAAAAAAATCCAGCACTGAAGCTTTCAGCAAGATGGTAGAGTGACTTTTAAGAAAAAAGTTCATTAAATTATAAAAGGTTAAGAACAAAGGATAAATGAAGACAAAACAGCACATTTGAAGTACTGAAAGTTGTGCCAACTTGTTTTGTTTTTTTTTAACTAGACAAGAAGACTTCCATGTGGGTCAGATAGTCTTGGAAAACACCTGTGTAGAAAACTGATTTTGGCTTGGACTACAGAGCATGTAACAGTTGAACACAAAGACAAACTGAGCATCACAAAATATTTTCACAACCAAAACCTATTAAATTGCTTAATTCTCACAGAAAGTGAGAGAAATCCCACTGCCTGAACCAAGTGAAAGATAAAACTTCTAGCTTGCAGTAGTCACCCAGAACAACACTGCACCTACAACATACTGGACAAGATGACCTCAGAGGTCTCTACATCTCTAATTTCTTTGACTCAATGAATAAACATGAATCTAATCAGAACAGGTATAGTGTTTATCTAAGCAATAATGTTTAGCTAACTGGAGTACACAAGGGAATCAACTGCTTTCATGCTGCTGATTAAACAAGATCAGAGTGCTTTAAAATAGGTTTTGGAGATTTAATTTGCAGGCCTTGATATGAATTTACATTGTAATAACCTGTTTATAACCTTGGGCCTCTGAAAAAACCTTTTGATGAAACTTTTAATTATTATTTTAAAATAAATTAGTTTGCAAAATAGGAGAACTGAAGATCTGATTCAAACTGTGCAAGATTTGCATGCTTTTAAATTGTTTTAAACCTTTTCAGACACTAGCTTAAAGTAATTTGAAAGATAAAATGTTATCTGCAATTGAGGTTTAAACCCTAGGAACATTTTGAACTATGCAATACTGTTGTATATTTTAAAAGTTTTCATTTGCTGTATTCCTTCAGATAAATTTAACATAGCTGTGAATTTACACCAAGTTATCATTTACATCACTACTATTTTAGACATTTTTTGTTGATGACATTTTTTTCCTCTACCATTCAATTACTCAGTCTTTAAAAGCAAATCAAGACACTTCCATACGTTTGTAAGTTACCTACTGCTATATTTAGGATTTTACAAAGGCATTTATGTTTCCTTAAATACCTATGCCATTGAGGTAGCATACAGGAATGCTCTTATAGAAAAGCTAACAGGTCACATCCAGTCAGCCTGAGTACACTCCATATAAATGAATGTTTACCAGTTGTGTAGGGCCAGTACCAACTTCTATTTCAAAACTCTAGAGATAAGCCCCTTTCACCACACTTTTTTTTTTTTTTTTGCTTGACTGGCAGTCAATAAAAATAAATGGGTCTAGAGAGGTAAGTATTTACTCTGTCTTCTAAAAGACGAGTAAAAACACAAACTGCTAATGGCAAATGAAGGAGAAAGAACACTACTTGACTTCTAAATCCATGCATGAACTTTTGCACAGAAAGCAGAACTGAAGGAATAGCCAGCCTTACCAGAGGTCTTGCAGCTTGTCAGCTGAATGCACTGCAGATTGTTATTTCCATCAAGTGTTGTACACTCTATGATTCTAGTCTATTACTGAGGCATCCTCTAGACTATAATGGTATTTGATATCTAAGTATGTTATTTAAAATTTTCAAGTATATTGCAGCCCTGAAGGCACTCATTCACAAGTTCTGTCTACTTAAGACAAAGCTTCTTCCATTTGAGACAGGTCTGAATGGAATCATTCAGGTGGCAGAACAGCAGTTAGAGGATGTGCGACATCATCTTTGAGCAGGAAGAGACATTCAAATACATTCCTCAGTAACATCTGCCAATCACAGCAAAAAGCATTTGGTTTGAGATCAGAATATCCTCTCCTACTAGCTCTTTAGTATATATACTCTTGTTTTTTTTCTTTTAACTCAGTAAGTGAAATTTAAATCAATCTACTTCTTTCCTACTTTACTATTAACTTATTCATATTATTACTTTTCCTTTTCTTCCCCTTCCTCTGACTTTCCATCTTCTCCTCTGCCATGCAGATTCTCATTTTAATTGGTCTTATTTTTGCTCCACAGTTTTTTTCCAAATATCCAATTTTCAATATCCAATCATCCATAATACTTGAGCAGAATATACAAAATTAACTATGTTAGCACAACAGAGATCAAAAGCCTAAGCTGAAGATCAAAATTTAAGAAAAATAGCAGATAGAAAGATAGCATAATTTTATATTTTGAAAAAGAAATCTACATCAAGAGGACTAGAAATCCTACAAAAAGAACCACCAAATGCTGCAGTAAAGAGTTTAAAAATGCATTTGAAAATAGCCAACTATAAGTCAAACAGGCTCAGGTAGCAATCCCATCACTTCTTTGTATCATCTTTGTAACAGAAAACAGGAAATTCAGAAATGGAAACAAAATAAAAAGATTAAGCAAAAAAGCTTTTAACTGAAAGTGACTTAAATTATATATTTTCCTTAAGATACTCGATTTTATAGACATGGACTATAGCTTTAAGGTTAGGAGATTGATTTGAGTATATACTAACCTCAGTAGAAGAATAAGATGACTCTGAGGTCTCAGCTCTACTCTTAATTTTTCATTTCTAAGCCACAATCAAAATATTGAGATGCTATTACCATAAACACACAATAGAAGAAAAAACTTCCACACCCAAACTCATGTTCCTTCTGATATGGATTTTGCTCCCCAGTGCTTTGTAAGTAGAGCATCCCATCAGATGGCTAACAGAAGGAACGATTTAGAGATCTGAGAATGATTCATGAAACTTTTGCACAGAAAGCAGGACTGTAGGAATGTCTAATAGTCTAATTCCTTAGACTGAAGTCTAAGGAATGCAAGATAAGATTTCTTCTTCTATCTATTTTGAAAATCATATGAATATCAAGGAACTTGTACAAAACAGGAAACAGTTTTTAGAATTGGGCTGATGCAGAAGCAAGAATTTCTGACATCGTAAATTCATCTCTTAAATAGATATGAGAAGTCAGCCCTCATTATAAAGTGACTTTCAAATTGTGTTCTTGAATAAGAAAATAAGCAGCACAGGAAGGAAGAAGAAACCATAAAACATAAAGAATCTTAACTAATCATAACTATATGTCATTCATATATACTGTTTTTTAGTGCACTGTGCTAAACAATTCCACAGAACAAACATAATAAGAAGGGGTTACTCACACAGAAAAATTTTCACAGTAATGCCAGAAATGAAAAAAAAAAAAAATCTTTACCTACTTCCAGGGTAACTACAAAGTGCAATTATGGCTTTGCATAAAAAACTGTTAAGTAAGTTATGATTTTCAATAGAAATAGACTGTTGATATGATCCTATTTAAGGCACAATTAAGTCTTATCAGCATGACATCACACTTCTGATTAGTGGTCATAAGACTATAATTTAAAAAACAAATAAACCACTTGCAATTGAGATTTAGTTTTCCTTGAAGTGCAATACAAACCCTAGAATGCAATTGTAATGAACAACTATGATTTTAAAGGCTTGAGTCAGACATAACCGTGGAATACACAGACATTAAAAACCTTTATTTTCCTCTGCTTACAGTATTTTATCACTGCTGAGTGCCTGTGCATGACATACCGTTCTGTTCATTGCTGTTATATGGTCAGTCAGCTTCTGGTAGCTGTATTCTTCCTGTATTTTTTCCCTCCACTCAGAGCATATGACTTTGAAAGCTTCTACTGACAGACTGGTTGTTTGAAATGTATGAAACCAAAACTTAAGTCTGCATTTGGAGACAACTTAAAATTTGAACAACTGTGACAGGTTGGAGCAGCTGTGTAAACCTAAATCTTCTGCTGGCCATCAGCTGCAGAATTCACTGAGTGCTTTTACCAAGTGAGGTCTCAAAGTACAAAAACAAAACCTATATCTGACCATGAAGCAAATTGCTATGCTTAAGATACTTATCCTGAGTTTCTTTTGTATACAATGGAGACTAATATGACCTACTGAAATTACTTATGTCTGGGAAACATCATAGAACAGATGTATAAAATAAGGCATTAAAATAAGACAAACTTTCCTTGTCCCTTTATACCCATTAGCTAAAAATGGATACAACAATGATTAATAGTTATAGATACTTCCAGCTGAGTCAAATGCCATGACATTTTACAGTATTTTATATCTTAAAAAAACACTACCAGATGAAATACCTCTACATCAATGCACTCACCATGGGAAAGAAAGAAATAAGGAAGATATGGAAGCCATGGCGCAATTGGAAAATCATCACCTAATTGCAACCACAGAAATGTGGCTTGACAAATCACACAGCAGTACCTGAGGGATATAGAGTATTCAGAAGAGATGAGCAAGAAAGGAGGAGGAGAGTAGGCTTCTATGTTAATAAACAGATCATGTAGAATCAGATTGTCTAGAGCTTCCTCTGAGAATCAGCCATGATCAGATCAAGAGCTTACGGGGTAAAAAGAAAAATAAATAAATCAGGGACAAGATCAACATTAGACTGATTGTCAGGAGTCTACTACAGAACACTGATTAAAATAGAGGTTGGTGGTAAGTGATGTTGTGATGTCTTCCAGGGGCCAGTATTCTTCAAACAGTAACATAGATGATGGGAACAAGTATACTCCTAATAGAGTAGCAACTATTGTCCCCCTCCCTCAACCTCACAAAAGAAAAGTTAACTGCACAATTAAATCTCAACCCTCCAGGGGCATCAGATCCTAAAGTCCTATTTCTGTGTTGGTGTCTCAGTATCAACTTCCCGATATGTGAATGTTTTCCCACAGTAAACTTTTTTTTTTCCCCAAACAGTGTATATCAACAGCAACCTCACCCAAATACATAATACATCTTTTTCCAGAAATTAGCATATTTTACGTATCACATGGTATTATTCTTATGCTAATTTCCATCACCAGATTGTCCTCAGTACTTCAAGAATAAGAATACAACACAGCTTCTGTGCTACGCTCACCCATAAAATGGAGAAACCTCACTTTCTCCCACTTGCTGAAGTTATTAACAGATTTACAAAGCTTAATTGATGCAGTTGTGCACTGCTGAATATGAAACATTCTGGATTTATAATACTAAAAGTGACTCTCCACAACATTAGAATAACTACCATTCTACAGAACTACTGTCTTTCATGCCTTGAGAAAAGACAGTTTGAAGGAAAAGGAGATCTGACAAAGTCTAAGGTTAATTTAAACAGTGGTAGGTGTATGAAATGTCTGAGGAATTTGTAATGTTAAATTTCTGGCACAAATTGATTAATAGAGGTGCAAATGGTGAAAGGAATATGATTAATAGCTTCACATGACTAATTCATTAGATTGCATATGATGCTGTTACATATTGCCTAGCAGGATCCTTTGGAATAGAGGCACATTTTTTATTCTGAAGAAAGTGCTGTGCCATGCAGTTTTCTGCTGCAATTGCTATGCATACCAGCTGTGACAAGTATAGTCTGGTATTTGGAAACTTTTACTTTGCCTCAGCCTTCTACAGTGAGGATGCTCAAGATACAGCTACTTCTGAGTAACAGCTTTCTCTACTGGAGCTTCCAATGACAGCACTACTATGCCTACATGCTAACTAACATCTTCCACTGAATAACTGATACAGAGGTCCAAAGCAAGAGTCAACGCATACAAAAGAAAAAATCACTAGATTCCATTTTAATCCAAATCTAAACACACAGATCCTCCCAGAGAATGTTTAATTGTAGTCAAAGTAAGGAGGAGGGAGCTTGTATCACAGTACGCACTGTACACCCACTTACATGGCATCTTCACGCACTTGACCATTTATAGTTGTGATGCAGAAATTCATATTTTTCTTTAAAGCTTTAGAAGCCAAGCAAAAGTCTAACCAGAAGACCTCCTTTTGTTGGCTACTGCAACATCAGAAAGCCTAGACTCATTCTGAAGAATTTACTACAGAAGCATCCATCATTATTACTGTTTTTATTTTCATTATAATTTTTCCATTAAGTAATGTTTTTGTAGATATGTTTTTACTTTTGGAAAAAAATGAACATTTCTGTTTTTACAAATATATCATTATTTTCATTCACAGATACAAAACATTCAAACTGTATTCAGGAATCTGCAGAAAAACTGTTCAAATTACTTGCCAAAATACTAATGGAACAATAACTTGAAGTTATTTAACATTCCTTGACTAGATCTCAAGCAATCACAACATTATGTCTGAATAATGTTTTGCTCATTTAAAAAGAAAAATCAATATGATGCTTATGGAGAAAAAGCACTCCAAAGTCTCAGAACACGTGTAAAGAGGGAGTGCACTGAATATGAAACCAGTTATAAAGCAGCAAAAAAATAAAATATTAAGGGAAATAAAAGACACTAGAATTAAACAGTTACCAAAGCTGAAGTTAAATAGGAAAGAAACTAAAAGCCTCATGTTACTTCATTAAGTTAGAAATGAAAGTAAAGAATCAATTAAGTATTAAGTGCATTTCTAGGTAGAAAAGGTAGCTGTGATGCTTCGCTGAATAAGTAGAAAATGGAATATGTTTAGCAAGTCAGAAAGAGGTAATGATACAGCACCACAGTACAGAGATGCAACACCATCTTAGATGTAGGGAAGTTACTCCACAACAGCATCATCCAAAATATCTGGTTCCTGGGGGAACCTGGGGCAGGAATATAAACATTCAACAAAACTTTGTTCACTAGCTAAGGTTCACATCCAATGGAAGAAAGCTTAAGCTCCACGTATATATTAAAGAACAAATGAGAAAAGTCATGGAATCCTTAGAGTTGGAAAAGACCTTTAAAGATCATCTAAGGATCTATCACTTATAAGGGCATGTAGCAACAGGACAACAAGAAATGGTTTTAAACTGAAAGAGGGTAGATTTTCCTGAAGAAATACTTTACTGTAAGGGTGGTGAGACATAGGTACAGGTTACCCAGTGAGGGTGTGAATGTCCCATCCCTGGAAACATTCAAGGCCAGGCTGGATGGGCAACCTGGTCTAGAAGGAGGAGTCCCTGCCTATAGCAAGGAGGTTGCGACTAGGTCATCTAAAAGGTCCCTTCCTACCCAAACCATTCCACAATTCTATGATCTAGTCCAATTCCCCTGCAATGAACAGGGACATCCACAGCTAGTTGCTCAAAACCCCCTCCAGCCTGGCCTTGAATGTTTCCATGGACAGGGCCTCCACTACACCTCAAGGTAACCTGTTCCAGTGCCTCATCATAGAAGACTTCTTCCTTACATCTAACCTAAATCTGAAACTGTGATAGGACCCTTGTCCTGTCACAGCAGACCATGCTAGAGAGCCTGTCACCTTCTTTCTTCTAACTCCCACTCAGATACTGAAAGGCTGCTATCAGGTCACCTTGGAGCCTTCTCCAGGCTGAACAACCCCCGCTCTCTAAACCTATCTTTGAAAGGGTGGTGTGTGTTCCATACCTTGATTCATTTTCACAGCCCTCCTCTGAATGCCCTCCAACAGGTCAACACCTCTCCTGTACTAAGGAGTCCTCATCTGGATGCAATACTCCAGGTGAGGCCACACCAGCACAGAGCAGAGGGGCAGATTACCTCCCTCAACCTGCTGGCCATGCCTCTTTTGATGCAGCCCAGAATATGGTTGATTTCCTGGGGATGTGAGGGCACACTGCTGGCTCATATGCAGCTTACCACCCACAAGCACCCTAAAGTCCTTTCTCAGAAGGATGTGCTCAATCCTTTCAACCCCTAGCTTGTACTGGTAGTAAATGTTGCCTCAACTCATGTACAAAATCTTGTACTTGGATCTGTGGAACCTCATGAGTTCTGTTCAGCAACAGCTTGTCAGTCTGATATTGACCCTATGTAAAATCCTAAACATTTTATTCAAGGTTATAACAAAGAACTTATGGTAGCGCTAAAGAATTAAAGGATTAAAATGTAATTAATGATAGTCTAGAAGAGATAAAAACATTACTTTTGATAAAAATATATCGAGCTATTTCCTTCATAGGAAGTATCAAGTTATTTACTTAGCACTCTGCTTAGCAACTGTCTTCTTATTGCATAGTATTTCAGTCAGAAGGACTCAGAAAATGCAATACATAGTAAGTAGATTAAAAAGCTGGTAAATAAGCAGAGAAGTTGCACTTCTAGCAGGATTTCAGAGATTGCTTAACATTTTACCAAAGACTTGAAATGAAATACAAATTAATCACTAATAGCATTCATAAGTGTATGGGAACTGCTGAATCACGGCCTGAACCACTGATTGGTCACCTGAGGTGAGCACCAGTCAGCCATGGGAGCACAGGTGAAGGCGGTATACCTGTGTGATTGGAAGGGGTGGAGCCTGGCTCCATCTCTCCCCAAACCCCATTTAAGGGCTAACCACCACCAGGAAAGGATCTCTTCTTGGAGGTCCCTCCCATGTGGAGTCTACTGCGAGCCTTTGTCATCTTAAAGGTGAGCCATCTTCCTTTTTGTATTATTTGTGTACCATCTATATAGACCTACTCAAATATACCATCAACTATACTATTTTTTGAGTATCATCTTTGAGATTACTTACATTACAATAAGTGATATGAGCAAAAAGAAAATTAATCTAGTGAAGAGGACAGATAACTAATGAAGTTACCTGGACTGCTTGATAATTTGAGCACAAGCTACCTGAATGAGTGCCACAACAACTAACACAAAGGTCATAGATATTATGGAGGTCAGAAGACTCTTCTCTACAGGGTCTGAAAAGGTTTTGAGGAATTGATCAGTAGCAAGTAGTATTAAAACGTTCCATGTAGCATTTAAGAGGTGATGCATTGGATGACATTAAGGGCATTTCTTGGATATCTATCATTAAGACAAACAAGAAATGGGCCTTGCTGTTTGGACCTAGTCAAATTG
The DNA here is from genome assembly GCA_013399175.1 of Odontophorus gujanensis. Lineage (NCBI taxonomy): Eukaryota > Metazoa > Chordata > Aves > Galliformes > Odontophoridae > Odontophorus > Odontophorus gujanensis. The sequence goes on from VXAB01012920.1 coordinate 155,404, forward strand.
AATTAGCTTTCACTTTCAACACACTTACTTCCTTGCACTTCATTTCTGATGCCGTATAGAAGAGTTGAATTACCACAACTACAAGATGGATGATTCCACTTTGATGTCACTGTAAATATTCCTTTTCTTAAATACTAAGAACAGCACAGTCATGGTGGTCATTCAGTGGCAATTCTAGATGATCTATCCAAACATATAAATATTTTGTATTACATAGAAGTAATTTAGCGCATTCAAAATGCTTATTTAAGCCTAAAGTATTCTATCAAAGCTCATGCTGGGACTTTCTGGACACAAAGATTAGATTGCAGTTCTAGACTGAACTCCACAGATGGAGCTCCATGACTTGAGCTCCATATTTTCCTTAGTTTTTCTACACTTGATAGTTGTACACTTCAGTGACAATTTCTCATATTAGCAGTTAAAAACCCATTTTACAATATGAAGGACAGCTAGAAATAATTCTAACAAGAGCCAGAATACAGAAACATTGCCATCATGATGGTCACCTTTCTTCATAAGGGAACAAAAGTTATATTTTAGGAAGCTTGCTTAGAATGAAGTTGATTAAATTTAAAGGATACAGGCATACAATTATGTAAGATAGAACTTCCCAAATGACTCAATACAGTATTTAGATGCAGCCCAGGAGGTGCAATTTATGTTTTATGAGTCTTACCATTTACCATACACTCACCTACTACCACCACTACAAACTACTTCAGAGAGCAGGCTATAAGCTGTCTGTGCTGCGCAATTCAGGAAGATGTTTTAAAATAAATTTCTAGAAGAATACAGCCTCATCTATACAGGTTTTATTGTTGTTGTTTGTATTGCCAAATATCCCAATCACAGAGCAGTGCTATGCAGCTATACAGCTTCCCTCACCTCAGTCTCTATGCCTTAAGAAGCATTATGTGAAGATACTGGCTTAGTTGCAGCTAGCTGGAATATTTCTTCATGCAGCAACAACTGAAGTGCTTCAACAATTCCTGTAAGCACTGCCTACACCTTTTTATTTTGTACTGTGTGGAGACAGTATCACTTTTTATTAGACAGTGTATATGTGCATTGTTATACAATGTATATGTAACATGACAAACAAAAAACTGAAACTGAAAAGATTATTTCTGTCCTTTCCAAATTCCAAGGATTGATCCAACAGTTCCTGGATACAGCACACCATACGTGAATGTACCAGAGTCTCATTGTTAAAAGTCCTGTTCGTTTTTCCTGAAGAAGTTGTTGCATTTTGCCAGCACTGAGTTAGCTGTACAATCAGCCCCAATCAAATTTTGCTGAAGAGGAAGCTTTGCAGTAGCTTAACAAGAGCATGCCATATAAAATGTGAGCTGTTTGTCAGATCAGGTAATACCAGAAGTAAGGTTATCCCCTCTTTCTCCACTGTATTTCCAATTAAGTCTACCACTAGTTGGCAAATATTTGTGTACTAAAAAAGAAAAATACATATGTGATTAAAAAAAAATGCAAGAGAAGGGAAAAATGTGTGGGCTAACAGCATCTAAGAAGCCTAACACTAGTGTGAACTGAGATCTTGTTAAGGTACAGACCACTGAACATGGGGTATATACCTCATGTTCCAGGACTGCAGTGTATAAATTAACTGCACAGAAAATACTTGAATCTCTATGTACAGTATAGATTTGTATTTCATTTGCAAACCTACCTGAAACATCTCAAGCTAAAAGCTTGCACTTGCAAGAGGACAAATTAAAACAGCTGCAAATACAGTATCACAGTCAATTTTGATCATATTTCAGTTGAGTGGCCAAAATGGGGGGAAAAAAGCACAAAAAAGTAACATGCTGTAAGTAATAGAAATAGTGTTAGTGAACAAAGTAGTTTAATCACTAACAAAGAACCATAATTACTTTTTCAGTTAAAGAGAAATCTAAAAAGAAGATACAGAATATTCAGCTTTCACAATAGAGACATTAGCACCCCTGCACACAGGGTTTCACACAAATAATCCATCTTTGAAAGGCAAAGAATTCTGTTCCCTTTTCTGCTCACCTCACACGTTTGAGCTCAGGCTTATAACCCAGCAGGGCTACCTAAGCTCAGAGTGACCTACTAATCAGGAGAATTATGGAGTAGGAACTTTAAGGTTTTTATATTTTGTATAATTCTTTCAATATTTTATTCAGAAAGGAATATTTCAGGATATTCTCCAGTGCATGAAGAATTGTGTGACATCCCATTGGTTCAAAGGAAAGGAAAAGAACTTCCCTGAAGATAAATAAATTCATGTCTTAGAAATAAAATATGTTTTGAAACTGCCTGTCCTTTTCTTCCCCATCTGTATTTCCGTGTAATAGGAAGATAAGTATTGACATTCTCTCTTCGTTCAGTAATATTTAAATTTCTACAAAAAACATGGCCAGAAAACTGAAACGCGCCACAGAACAAACCAAATGAGTCATCTAGGGAGTTTGGTTCCTCACATATGTGCTTTTAGTACATCCTAGACTCATTTCAAATTCATACTTTCATAAGAAGTCCACCAATACATTTTGTTCTTGGAACTAGACAGAAAATAAATGCGTATCAGAAAGCAGGGAATCTTTCTGCAGCTATTCATCCAGGGAAACCAGTAATGAGGGAACAAAAACCAGAAATTGAATCTCAATTCAAGTCACTAAAGAGAATCATTGATAAATCATTAGCAGTTTAAAATTAGCAAACCAACCATAATTACTGCCCAGTTGTTGCTGTTTACCCCAGTGGCAGCCCAACACCACAAAGCCATTCACTCACTGCCCCCAGGTGGGATGGGGGAAAGAACTAGAAATGAAACAGAACTCAAGTGAGATGAAGACTATTTACTAATGAAGAAAAAGAAAAGAGATTAAAAAAAAAAAGTAGCAGTACACATACATCCACAGTACAATTACTCAGCTCCCACCAACCAATGCTTGGCAACCCCTGAACAGCAGTCAGCTGCCCATAGCTTTATGACCTTCTGCATGCTGTATGCTACACAATAACCCCTGGCCTCATTCAGGCACAGTCCTGGTCCCTGTGCACCATTACAAGAGCAGCTCTGCCCCGAGGAACAACCCAGCCCTGGGCATGCTTGCATCACTCAGCAAGAACACTGGTGTGCTATTATCACTGTTTTATCTGAAACCAGGACACCAAGTAGAGCAAGAGACAGACTCGTCCTTAAAGAGTACTACACACTCGCAAGATGCATCAGGATGTAAACTGGGCATCATTTTCTTCCCTTGTTTCATGTTGCCTCAGTGTCTAGCAAAATCCTTCTCACAGTAGGTGGTCTGACTGAAGTCCAGGGTTCCAGATGCATTACTAGCACTTAATGAGAATTATTTATAGGGTTTCAAGAAGAGTGAGAGATCAATTGATTCTGCACAAGACAGCTTCGTCAAGTCATTAGGTTCTGTGGTTCTATCTAGGATCTCACTAATTAGCTCATAGGCCCTGATTAATCTATTACCTCAGTCAGTCTTTTGTCACCATTAGCACACTCTTTGAAAAGTCTGGATAGTTAAGGTGTTTGAGATTAGACTACTCTGGGAAGTAAGAAATGGATAAAATGTCAAGCTAATTCTTTTAAGTTAATGTTTTCAACGATGCATCTACTCATTACATTCTATATACCTGTGATCAATCAATTTAAAATTAAAAATATTTGTCCAATAATACTTGTAGCTATATTTCTGTGTTTGCACTAATCCTCATTTTGAAGACATTATAGGATTTTAAACATTTCACATATGAAGAACATTGGGAATGCAAATATAGACTTTCTCTTACTAATATTTTAAGTATTTAACAACAGCTCAAAGCACTGACACAATTTGATTTGATAGAAATCCATTTAAAAATGTAAATTATTCATCATTCAAGTAATTACATTCCTACTGTGTTATAGTTGCCACTTATAACTAGTCTACTCTCACAGAGCTGCTGCACTAATCACCGTTGTGTCACATTCACACTTAAATTGACCTCTGTCTAGTTTCAGTACTTTAGAGGCAGGAAATTATAGAAAGCTATATTAAATTATCTGCTTATTTTGGAAATATACAAACAACGGAAACTCATCTTGGAGGCTTTCCTGAAACAAGCTGCTAGCACCTTGAGTCTCCTCCTCCAAGGCATTTCTAACAACACATTTTTCTTTAGCTGGCAAGTTACAACAATGTATCTGTTGTCAGCCTGAAGCATAATACTGCCAGTTCCAATCCAGGGCAGGATCCTCTTGCCTGTGCCTTGGCAGAGGAAGTCAGCTGCTACACATGCTAATGTCTTGGGTCGTTCAAAGCACTGTATTGTGCTGAGCAGTACACATCCTAGTTCTCCTTTCTAGAAACTGAAGAAGAATGGAGGAGAAAGCTGTTGGTAAAATAAATAAATAAATAAAGCAACATTTTAAGCAGTCAGTATGCTCATACTTTGAAAGATGTTTCTTGCTTATCTGCTAGCATTAAATCTCAAACAAAACGCACACAGTGAAATAGGTTACCTATCTTCTGATGCCTGTAGAAAAACCATCACATTCAAATGAGTTGTTCTTATTTCTGTACAAAGTGTTTCCCTTGCTTTACAACACAGACTACACTTACAGTTTTCACCTTACTGTAAGTGGAAATAGAACGATCTATCAAACTACTATTAATTAGGTATAATTAAACATTCCTATAACACTCTTTGTGCAACTGTCCCTATCATACACACCCAAATACCACTGTGGAAAAAAATTTGTTTCTATGCTTTTTACCACAGTATTTCTCAATTATTCCCAAGCCAAATACACAACCACAGTAACTCCCCAGGTGGAGTCAGTTTATGGTGTTCTACTATTAATACTCAGAAGTATCATAAGGACAGCTCCAAAAGTAATACCTCCTATTGCATTAGGTTTGCCCATGATATCAGAGGCAGATAGTGTTGCTATTTCAATAGAGGTTGAACCCTCTGAACAATATTCAATTACATTTTATTGCCCCACAACTAACAGCAGCAAAGGGGCAAACTGACAAAATGCTTTACAGCAGTGTTTTGCTCCATGAAATAGGGTTACTGTAATCTTCATATTTGCTACTTTTTCCATGGAAATAAATAAAAGGAATTACTTACAACCTATGTAATTTGCTCAAGAATTTAGGGGTCTTAAATAGGTATAAAAAGAGCAATGCATACCTTATTTTAGTAAAATGACAGCAACATGCAGGTAGTTCACCTCTGCCTCTCCCAGGGTACACTATGCCTTGCATTCACTGCTGTATTTAAAAACAGACAGTTTAAAGTAAATAGCAACAAGTTGATATACTGTCTTTCACATGCTTAAGGCACAACCTGGGGCTACAAAACCACATTAGAAACAGTTATTGAGATGTTTGTCAGTGCAATCAGGCTTTTGGGAAACTTCCCCTTTGGGAATGTTTTCAGGGATAAAACATTGAAAGAAAAGCCTTTACACTTCACGAGTCAATAATACAATACATAGTAAAAATATTTTTGCCTGTAAGCAGTAGATTTACTGAAAATAGTTCAACAGAGGAAAATATTAAGACATATGAATAAACTATTAGGGTTCAGGAAAAACATCATCTTCAGGCAAACTTGTTCTGTAACTGCTTATGGCAAGATTGCTCTGCTCTCCCTCCCTCTAACTAGTTATTACTGATAACCAGCTACAAGGCTGGAAGGTTTTCTAGCATGTATAGTTTGCTGTTTGTAATTGCCTTCAACACAAGTGATTAACAGCAGATTTTCTATGCTATTTCTAATTTATTTAATATAGTTTTACTTCCATACTAGATTTCTCTTTCACTGCTTCTAGCACTTAGAATGACTATCTGGTCTTCACTGTTCCCTTAATTCCTTTCTTGAAATGAATTATGAAAAGTTCTCCAGACAAAACTGATAAACAATGTAGTACAAACAGGTACATACCAGAAACTTGAGGCCAAAGACTGACAGAGTAGTAACAATATTAAGTAAGGCTGTCTCATTTACCAACATAATGCTGTATCATGATGGAAAACACAGCAATGACAGTGGAGTAGCAAAGTCCTAGGATGTAGCAAGTGAGAATATGCTCAAATGCAGCAGCTGTGGGCACAGAAACTAAGGGAAAAAAAAAATCATCTCACCCTTGGAAGGCCTCAGGTGGGCAGGGATCTTCAGCAAAAAAACCTTGCCTTCAATGCCAACCCTTAAATGAGGTCTGCAAAGGGGTAGATCCTGGGTCAACCCACCTGTCACTCAGGTGGATTGCATGCACCTGATCTCCTTTGGGTTGGCACTGCCTTCCTACCAGATGCTCAATCACTGGTTCAAGCTGTGACTTTGCATTTCCACTACAACCATTAGTATTGAAGTAGAAGAAATTAAGACCTGTCACCCACAGACACCACACAGAGCTGGAAGGTTTACACATGTATGACACTGAAGTGTAGTTTGAACGGAATTTAAGATAGCTGTTGGTGCTCTCAGAAGAGCAGTGCAAATAAAGAAGGCCGTGAAAACTCTTGGTCTACGCTTCCAAAAGCAGCATTATATTCAGAAAAAGTTAACTGTGGCCCTCAATAGCAGTAAGGTTGTAACAAGTCAATGCACATAATTTTATTATTTTAATGTACTGACTATTAGACATACTTGTTGTCAAGTAGGAATTAACCTTTGTAAAAGTTTTTATATGGAGATAATTAGATATAGCAAATACATACTTTTGTGTAGGATGATCCATGAAACAATTGAAAGTGATTAAGTAAAGTGACCATATCACAGTGTGGTTACCAAGATAAAAAGACAGCAGCATCCTGTAAAAGCAGGAACTAAACATTCATCACCATGACTAGCGCAGTCGGAGAAAAGAGAGATTAGCCCCATCCTTAACTGAACTTCACACTAAAAATCACATGCACTGACTTGAAGATCCAGGACCACCTGGAAACCCTCTCAATAAGCCTGTACAATATCAAAAGTATTGTGTAATATCTGTATAATATGCAACTTAGGTGATCAATTTTAGAGTTTAAGCCTGTAGAGGGGTAGTGATTAAGTGATAAGGATGTGTAGAAACAGCATTGTGGAAAACTCCTCTGTGCACTGTGAGAGAACACCTAGCACTCAAAATTGCACAATTTTGCAGTAAATCTGTATCTTGTCTGTGTGAGAGATTGGCTAATTGCACTCTGGGTAATGAACTTGTCCATCTCACCCCACTCAATGGGTTTTGAAGGAGGTGAGTTTTTTATTTTCTCTGAGGGAATTCCATGGTTATTGGGGCCATGAAACAGTAAGGTCACTGCATCTCAGCAACTTTAACAACCCAGGAAAAGTAGCAAGATTAAACAATTATTCAGTATACTTTCCTCAAAATATTACAAGAGTTGCATGAAACCACAAGTTGGACAAATCTGGTAACAGAAAAACCAAAAGCAAATTTAATAACAGAGAAAGACACGAAACAAGAAGGTTTGTTGTATATAATTGTTACTATCCTAAGTTAAAGTAGAGAAAGAGAGAGATATGAGAACAAAGATAAAAAAAGTATATATATATTTAGTCACCACCCAGGGATCCAGCAATGAAGTCTTCAGTTTTATTATCCAATGGAAGAGGGTCGACCTGCAGCCTCTCAAGACAGATGCTTTTATAGAAACAGCAGCTCTGAGTTCTTAAGGTGCAATTATTCACACATGCTCTACCTGAAGCCAAGAACCTTCCCAAAAAAAAACTAGTGGACATTCCTGGAGGTCTCAAATGGTTGATCATGCAGAGCACCCCCACCGCTTGCCTGACCTTTGTTTGATCTTGTTCCTATACTCGCTCTGTTGGAGACTCAGGAATACGTACATTGGCACCAGCCTTCAACCACAGCCCCTTCCCCACCACGGAACCTGAGCTGCATGTTTTGAGACAAGTACCTACAGACACCACATACAAATCCTTCAGGTCCTCGGCATCATCTTTTGGTCAATATGCCCAGAGCAATTTTAGTTTGTCTGAACAGCACATTACTTAGTTTCATGTAATATATAGTCCCCTCAATAGCACAAAATTTGCAAGTGAAAAATGTAATGTGTGAAATACCATTGCAAAGAAGTGCTAAGGGAGAGTTAACAAAGCTTTGTTATTAACCAAGTCTTTTCAGTTTCAATGATTTGGGCATTTGATCACTAGTCCTAATCCCTTTAAAATCTAGAAATTAAAATACCTGAGAATCTGATGCATTTTATAAGAATATGTACTTTGTAATGGATACTTTCATGACCTGAAAAATGTTAAGCAATACAGAAAGGAATTAAGATGTAGGCCCACAGTGGTGGCAAGTATGGCAAAAAGAAAGCATCAGGCATTCTTTGACACTCTGCTTTGCAGGATGATATCAAAGCTCTATATCAAATTTAATACTAGTTTTGAGTTAGCATACTAGCAGTTAGGTAACAAGTCCAGTTAGCTGTGTACCCTAATTAAATAGGATTTAAAACATATTCAAAAGACAGAAAATATTTTTACTGTAATCTTGAAACCAAGTAGTTATATAATTTATCAAAGAGACAGCATCAGTATAGAGCAATGCACTCCCTATGAGTTTCTACATCTGACAGGCAGCACCCATATCATTAGCATGATTCTAGTGACTGCTTACTCTTCAGAATTTTTCACCTGTTTATGAAGTGTGATAGGAGACAGACTTCAAGTATGTAAAGTTGTTCCTTCTGCAAAGTGATTTGCTCCAATTGTCCATAACTGTCTTCAGAACAATTATCTCCATGTTACTAGATTGTAAAGAATTTGAAGGTGTTATGAGAGGCTAGCCACTTACAATTTTTGTTTTTAAAAATTGAAGTTGTTTCAGATTTATTTAACTGAAACTTTGGAACAGAAAACTTACTTTTTATTTTGAAACTGCACAAACTAATGACTGGCAGGCTTTTAAAAGTTGCATTATTAGCATTTTGAGTTTTTCCTTCAGATGAACTGGTTTTAGAAAAAGCTTATTAGGGTTATTTACTTTACACCAGCACTGGGTGTGTTTAATCTAATCATTCTGACACTATTCTCCAGTTAAATGCGGTTTGACTCTTTGATAGTTACTCGCTATGTCTTAGTGAAGTCAACTCCGTATAGCAAAGGCTGATGTAAATATGCCCGCAGAACAGGTATCTACGTTCAAATAATTCATGTAATTCTTTTAGCTTCTCATTATCTACCCATACGGAGGCTGGAAAGCACCGTAAAATTACCCGTTGTTTTCAAAAACAACCTGTAAACACCTCAAGATTAGAAACAAAGCCACGTCTCAGACGTGCTACAAAGCAACAGTTCCATCTACCTACTTAGTATAAAATACGAAAGTAAAGCACAGCAATTCATACTGCGAAGTAGCTGTTTAAGTGGAATTCAATCTCAGACTTAATAAATCAGCATCTCGAAAATTGGAATTACTGGTGCCACCCATCATCTTCATTGACAACAGTCTTTATGTCACTAATATATTCGCAACAATTCTACATTCTTCCTCTCTCATTTTGTACAAGAGAAATGAATATAACAGATTTTCATGCATCTTCAGCAAAATATTCCTCTTGTCTCCTAACTGACATGCCACTTCCAGGATATTTCCTTAAGCATTGCTTTTGAAAGCAGTGCCTCAGCACCGAGAACCAAACATCAAGCAGGGAACACCTACTAAATACTTCAATAAATCATATTTCGCTAATTTCCAAGGCATAAATCTATACAGACTGTTTTTTCAAATGCTGATGTACCACATACTACACTAGATCATACCCAGATGATCTGGTCTCGATATATATCACAAAGGAATAAAATAAATAAATAAGAAATAATTACTTCGGCTACCACAAATACTGGCTTCAGGACAGAACTTTGTTCTGCAGACCCCTACAGAAACATAGTTAAAAAATAAAAATAAAAAAATAAAAAATAAAAACACTATCCTGAAGAACTTTCAGACGCATTTTAAAGTGAGGGCCAGCAGACAGATCTCTCTTAGAGATATCTGAGACTAAAATGAGACTTAGTCCTTTTTACCAATAAACGCTTTAGGTAGAAACATAGACTACAGTTAAAATAAACAACCTCACCTGTCCAAAATGAGCAATTTTACTGTTCCTCCTCAGAAACCGAACGTTTTGTTCCAACTCCACAGCCCCCGCATCTTATCTGAGCTCGTGGCTGTCTCAGCAGGTTTTATCCTGTTTTGCCCGTTAGCCGACGATTAGCTAAATGATCATTGCCTAATGCCTTTCAGTATTGCTCAGGGAAGACTGCACGCGGTAAAAAGGCTCAGCACATTACGTAGTGACTGAATAGCAAACAGTTGCCCTGGTGCAAGCAGCAGCATCAGGACAACTCCACGAAAGCCCTATTTCAGGATAGCCCTTGCAGCAGCACTCACTCCTGCAAGTTCTAGAAGGGATGGGCACAGCTGAGACAAAGAAAGTAACTGAGAACAAGTCATTTATAACTTTGTCTAGGGAAGGACGCAGATGTGCTGGACTGAGCTTAAATAGAGTTCCTGACCAATGAGCAGAGGGTGTGGGTCTGCCCCACATGAGGCTGATTAGGGTAATTAAGATCAATTAATGTACTCTCTTAATTCTGCCTTGGGAAAACTGCTGTGCAACTTTTACATTTCACCTGGGAACCAATGAAAAGAAAGCAGACTCTGGTTTACTTAGCATCTCTAAAGAGAAAGAAGGAAAAATGTCTCTTTTGTTGTAGTCTTCCTGTGTTTGCCGATAAGGAATTTCAGACGAGTGATGATTCAACGTAGTCTCTGGTCTCAAAAATCCTAATGCTTTTCACTTCCAGTCCCAAAAGTATATTAGACTTATTAAGGAAAAGCATGTGTATGTTAATCTGAACTGTGTTATTCACTGCAATTAATATGTTATTATTAATTCGAACTAGATGTTAGGAAAAACTTGTTTACTCTAAGAGTTGTCAAACATTGGAACAGACTTCTCAAAGGTGTAGTTGATGCCCAATGCCTGTCAGTGTTCAACAGGAATTTGGGCAATGTCCTTAATATGATTTTAATTGTTAGTTAGCCCTGAAGCAATCGGACAGCTGAACTTTATGTTTGTAGTTCTCTTCCAACTACATTATTCCATTCTAACTAAACCTGTATCTGTTAACTGGAGAAGTAATATCTTCATTTTATGTTTTGATTAAACTAACAATAAAATCTTAGTTTCATACATATTTACAACTTTTTCTCACTCTCAGCACAATTTTGCATGTAACAATTAGTAATATAATATTCCTTCTCAAAGTAGCACTGTTTAAATGAATTTGTTGTAGAGCTATATAAAGCTAGTTGAAATAGAGGTTTCCTTCTCTAGCTTATTTTCTTTCCAATTAAGTTTATACTTAATCACTTCAGTATATCATTGTAATCACCAATAAATCTTCCTTTTACAGCAGCAGATTTATTTCTACTTTCTACTTTATTTTTAATTTTAACTAAAGAGGTTAACTATAATTTATGTGATCTTGTCCTAAGGCTATCAGTAGGGATGTCTGTAGGAAGGCTATCAGTAGGAATATAAAGGTGCACATGTATTAAGAGGAGGCAACCACTGATTTCTAAAGACTTTAAATGTTATTTTAAGAACATAAAATATATTCATTCAGAAAGAAGAAAGAATCATTTACAACAATGCTACACCTGCATCTTATAGGAAGATACACTGATAAGCCTTATAAAAGTGTGTCCTTTTGGTGCCTCTGACAGCAGAGACAAAAAAAGAAGTACGTTGATAGATAATTCATTAGTCAGATGAGTAGTCTGATCAGGTATCATATGGGAGTGTGTATCCATACAATGACTTCTTCCTATGCTGTGATGCTTCCCAGTCCTCATGGCATAATAGTGGAAGATTTTGTAAACATGGGATGAAATCTGCAATTCTGTCAGGCCTTTAAACATAGTTGAAACTTGATTATCACATGCAGTCAATAGCACCCCCACAAAAAGAAATCCAGATGTTTGCAGTTTAAGAAAGTATAGAGGTAGAGAGAGGACTGCAGAAATATTATTGAGTGTATAGGTGCACACAGAGCAAATCTCACTGGTTCCCTGTGCAGCCAGTTAAATACAGGCTCAGACAATAATCAGCGCTGTATGGAGCCTTACCAGCAATTTCATGCAGTGGCATTCCCAATATAGTAACCTTTCTAACCAGCTAAATGCAATAGAACTGGCTATATGGAAAAATCCCTATCTTAGGAGTAAGAAAAACATACTGTAAACTTACAGTAGAAAAGTGAGTTGAAAAATGCCAGGAAATGCAAATATGAGAAAGCTAAACAAAACAGAGAAGTTAGAGTTTATATTCAGATGAAATGGAAGTATACGGAGAGAACGATATTGGATGTCTTCAGTGAATTTCTTCATAGGTCTGACCTTGCACAGCTGCTAGCAATCCACCTCTACTACTTGCAGGCCTATGGAGAAAACATTTAAATGGCCAGCTCTTAATTTTACTACAATTCCCACTCTGTATGAACTTCAAGTTCCAGTTCCCCCAGCTATATAATTAAAAAAAATCTGTACTTCATTTTAGAAATTCCTAGCCCTAACAGTATTGATGAAAGGAGGAAGAAATGTAACTCAAATGTGCTCTAAAACTTCTGAGGCCAGAAGACAAATAAATACAATGATTTTCAAACAAATTGTATTTAAGTCACTTAGTATTTTTGCCTGTGCTATACCAGTTCATGAGCTTTTTGCACTCCACAGGAAATTTTCATCTGTACCCTGAAGAGCTTTGAAATAGATACAGACTATAAGCACAGAAATATCTGTATCTAATAAACCTTGTGTAAATACCACGTACACTCTTGTGTCTTCTACTCTTGTTTTTACAAGAACAATCACCTGATTATTAAAGATTGCAGTTTAGAATAAAAGAATAGAAAAACTCACCGTCTTTCACAAAACTGTTTTTCTGTTTCCTTCTTTTCAGTAACAGAATTTTAGAACTAGTATTCAATTTATGATTTCTGCCTACATAAGGGAAAAAAAATACTTCACTGATGTGCAGAAAGAGAAAATACACATATATGTATATATGGGTTCATTTAAACTGCTTTTATTTATTTATTTATTTACTGTCATCTGATAGATTAAATTTGGTTTATAACCTCCTATTTCTGTACATCCTGAAACCATGGACTATTTTTTACAACAAAATTAAAAATAGACTTGACTTTGTCTTCTGTTTTCACCTTCAGTGTGCTATTTTAGTTAAGAGAACACTGCATTTAACAGAAAGACACAGACTATTATGATTGCCCTTGCTATAAGCTGCCTCAGTGTGAAGCTGTCTGCTCACCTAGCTTTACTTTTCACTTTAATTATTTTTAATTAAATTTTAAGCTTTAATTATTAATAATGCTCAAATGAATAATCTTAATAAGAACATATGATTTTTTTTTCCTAATTTGTTTCCTAAAACCAAGAAGTCAGATTTCTTTGGCATAATGAATATATATTAGAGAAGCATTAGTGGATTTGTTATCACTTGCTACTACTTTTATTATAAATTTTTTTCTTTCATCCATTTCAAAAGATTAGGAGGACCACGGGAAAAATTCTTTTCACAGTAAGAACAACCTTCTTAGTAAATATTTGCCTGTTGCAATATAAGTAATTTATTTAATTTTGGTAGTGGGATTTGCTACAGTGAATTGCAATATGGAAATCTGTATCAGGTCTTATTCTTGGGCCGTTTTAGCATCTGCCAATAATCCTGTTTTATTTTACTGTTTCAACTTTATCTTCCCTGACTTTGGCATTATGAGTGTTTACATTGCACACTGAAGACACTTATTTTGAACTTACTCCAATCTTTTTAGAGCTGAGCGCAGCTGCTGTTAATTCACTGTTAATACCCCCAAAGTCTTCACAGTGGACATTGGGCATGTTTCCAACAAACAGATGCTCCTATAACTCAAAAATTAAGAAACATTGATTTGATTCCAACTGAAAATTAAGATTTTCAAATGAAAATGTTATGAAATAAATCCAGACCATTTGCAGTAATTCCTTTCATTTAACTGTTGCATGAAAGCTAGAGTTTTCAACAAGATACCTGAATCCCTTTCTTATAGGTGCAGTATGTGAGGACCTGAGTTTTCTAGCATAAAAGTGAAAGTCTATTCTGATAGAAATAATCTTAGCCTTTTATTTTGCAGTGCCTTATTAGATGGATCAACAAACCTTCCAAGCATGAGTGGTAAACATGGATCTAAAACAAATGATGTTAAAGCAATCACAAGTTTTTTAATCCTCACTACCAAAATCCCAAGTACTTTACCTGCACTGAGTTCTATCACACTTTCTCTATTACTTGTAGACATTTTGGACATTCCTTTAAAAGCCATTGGTACAGAGTTTAATTTATTCAGTTGTCAGCCAACTCAGTTATTTCTACTCACTGTGATTTTTTTAATCTACAATGAAAGTGTTCTTAACAACCCCTAGAAAACTTCTGAGCTGTTTCATGGAATTTTTTAACTTAACATTTTAAGCACTTGTCTGTACAGGCAAGCTGAGCTAACACAGGTAAGTCAACATCTGAGATAATGAATGCTGTGTCAAGCCTTATATGTGAAGTTCTACAAAATTTTAAATTAATCTCAAAATTATGCTAGTGTCAATAGACACAGCCTGTAAATTGGAGCTGTCTCACATCTAGTCTGGTCAGTGTCCATTGAGAAGAAATTTCTGCCTGTCATTGTCCTTTGGGACTGCACATGGCAGAAAAGGAGTGCATTGACAACGATACTCATATCATAACTATGAATGATAGCTGCATTTACAAGATGAACTGAAATACTCTGTCAGTTCTTCAGAACATTTAAATCCACAAATAGGCAATTCTTTTTGTTAGGATGTATTCTGAGAATCTACTAGACTGATGTACATCAAAGTCTGAAAAGCATTAGTCTATTCAGCTTACAGCCTAGGGGTGGAGAAAAAGGCATTGGACAGGTCCAGACTCTTAATATTAAGTCAGAGATCGAAGTCCTAGACAGCAAACCAGATGACCTATTCTTCATCATTTCCTAACTCTCTCAAGTGTCTAGAATGAATAATTACCTTCGTGTTCTGACAGAAATTCTCCATTCACCTAAATCTTGTCTTCTCAGATCTTCCATTTCCTCAGTGCTCTAACTGCAAATGGATATGCCAAAGGATACCACCACTGCCATTGCTGTTGCATGCTCCATTCTTCTCAGTGATCACCATATATCCAGGGAGAAATGAGAAGGAACAAGATAGGCACTGGTAATTGTGTTTTCCTGTTAGAATCCCACTTACTGCAAAGGCTTTCTAACCTGGGGTATTTGGTTTTTTTTGGTTTTTTTTTGTTTTTTTGTTCTTTTGTTTTTTGAGGAGGTGCTTTGCCCTTCCCATTGACAGTAGACAGTGGATAACTCAAATGAATCTAAATGAATCTTCATACTGGAATTAGGAAATCAATTTCAGCACTGTATTTTGGTACTCAAGATCTGTCTCCACTATTTTTTGGTAGGGAATTCTTTTTTATTTATTTTTTTAAGCATATTTTTCTTCCATACTCCCTGACAGAAAATTTTGTTTAGTGTATTCAAAAATATGTGCAGTTGACCATGGCCAACGGCCAAGTGTGCAAACATACTTGTTCCTCCCACCACTGCACAGCAGAATGGGAAAGAATAAGAAGACAAAACAGATAGGGAAAATAATAATAATAAAAAATAAAAAATAAAAATAAATAAAATAAAAGCCAAGGACCTTACTCACCACCTCCCACAAGCAGGGGACATTCTTCAAGCAATGGCCACCTTGAAAGGTAGCTCCCATGCTTTTTCTGCCTCAACTTTTATTAGTGAGCATGACATCAGATGTTATGGAACAACCCTTTGTTCAGTTCAGTTCACCTGTCCTGGCTGTGTCCCCTCCTGGGCTTTTTCCCACACCAAACCTACTCACTGGGGGCACACAATGGGGAAAAGAGAAGGCTCTGGTGTTGTGTAGGCACTGTTCAGCAATAGACTAAGAACAAATGTGTTATAAGCACTGTCTTAACCACAAATCTAAACCACAGCACCTCATGAGCTGCTATGAACAAAGTTAACTCAAACCCAGTGAGATCCTGTACTAAGAACATCCAGAAAATATACCTTGTGAATATTCATTCACTGGAATCTGTTAATTTTACAATACATGCTTGCATACTTATGTTTTTCTAGCACATATCATGTGATGTAATTAGCCCCCAAACTCAGAATTTAACAAATTGGGTACTGTAATTGTCTTTTTTTTTGTGTTTTTTTTTTTTTTAAATTGAATTTTTACAATCTTTGACATTGGTTCCTTACTGATTGCAACCATGTAGGCTGAGAGAAGCTAGCCACTATCTGTAGGCTACTTTTCAGCTTTTACAGTATTCAAAATTCATCATGTAAAACATTCTAGTACAGTACAAAGAATAACATGGTAGCTAGTAGTTGACATTGTCAGATAGAAGCATAAAAAATAACTTTGCTTCTATCCCTTCACATGGGATTTCAGAGATCATTTAATGGTTCCATGTTTGAAACATACCATCAAGTCAGCAACTGGCAGGCAGTGCCTGTGAAAACAGTTTTTTCAGATAAAACTGAACAAAAACTGGAAGTTAGGATCATTTACTAATAGATGGTGTTTAGCTTGGTTCTTCATTTCCTGTCAGCTGTACCATAATGGAAGCAGAGGGAAAAGTCAATAATCTATGATTACCAATGAAATGTTTTGCTTGGTTTTACCTATTTATCTATTCATTTCATAGGAAATTACGTTAGCAGAAATTAGAGAATAATTTTTTGTTCCTTACACTAAACAATGTCTCATGCTTATTTTAATAGTCAGTTATATCGAACATATAAATCCTGATACAGTAGTGCTCACAGTTTCTGTATAATAAAAATGTCCTAACTAGATTTACTCTGTTTTAGAAAGTGTTTCTCCATAGGCATATTTTCATTTCATGCAAGTGTGACTCCTGTATCCATGGCCCTAAAAACTCTGTTGCCTTAATATAATGTCTTATAAATCCACAATAGTAAACTAGTCAAAATAGACCTGTGCCATGTTACATCTAGATTTTTATTCCGCTGCCTCATAAATTCTAAGAATTCAGATTACAACTTAATAAAGAGAAGAATCTCTCTAGTCTAGATTGGCAACTAGATTATGGCTAGTTCAAGAGAATTAGAAATGCTATTAAACTAGGTCTATTTTACAGATCCCACCAAATAAATCAGGGAAACTAGTAAGTATATGAAAGGTCATATCAGTGAACAAATCAACTGAAAGGGCAATCTGTCACAAGATTTAAATAACTAACTAGCAAGTCACTGATCTTTGGAAAAAAGATGTTTTATCTCAAATCAGATACCAACCAAATAATCTCAGATACCTTTAGTTACTTAAGACTTGAATGCATCAGTCAGTATGTCCATTAATGCAGGAACAGTACACCCACAACCTCTGTATTTTGAATCATTTGCTTTGTATTGAAGTGTTCCAGTTTTTACTGGAAGAAGAGGCAGGGATAGTTCACCTAGTTCGGTTTACATTTGATGTCCTGTCTGTGAGACAGGGAAGATAGTATCATAATTTCACGTAAAAGCACATTTTGTGTGGAGGCAGGAAGTCATGATGCCTGGGCTCTCTTCAGTGTCAGCTATTGGAAAATGGTTAAAACAGAGGTGGTTAAAAAAGCATTGCCAGGATGACCAGGTTATTAAAAATCTCTATGAAGAAAAGTTAAGTTATTGTGTTTTCAGTTCTAACCAGTGCTATGAAGTGGAGACTGCCTTAAGAAAGGGCAAGCACAACCCTAAATATTCTACTAAAATTTATATGCCACACCCTATTAAATCCTTTTTTTTTCTTTTAATTGGCACATAGAGGAAAAGTCTGCATATCGGTATGAAGAGATTTTGAAGTTGGTCAGCTCCGTTTGAAATAAAATGTCATGTGAAAATATGAATATAAAATGATTATGGAGTAGAGAATCACTTCCTTTTGAGATAATTTGTCATTGTTTTCAATATCTTAAAGAAACTGTCAGCTGAGTAGATCAATTATACATCTTTACTGAAATTAAATTTTGTTTAGATCCTGCTTCCTGACTTAAAGGATTTTAGAGGCACTTTTAAAATTAGTGAGAGCATGCAAAAGACAAAGTAATAGATAAATGAGATGCTGTCATATGAAGAATCAAAACAATTAATGCTTACTTTGTTCTCTAGTAGGGTTTTACTGTACGCTTTGTGTCTCCTTTTTCACATAAACTCATTCAAGAAAAATATACCTTCACTTCCACAGATAAAAGAACAAATGGAGGATTCAGGGTTGTTTGTATTTTGTTTTGTGGGGGGCTGTGTTGTGAACTGCCGTAACTTTATTATTTTAACTCCTGTTCTAAATATAGACGTAAGAAATAGCTAAGAGGCAGTAGATACCCTCACTAAAATTAATCTAGATTAGTTTAAATAAACTGCTTTCAATAAATTTGTAAAATTTACCTGTCCTATATTTATCTAGACCAGGGCAGCCCAGTCTGCAAGAATACTGAACATGAACTCTATTTTGCATGTTTGTTCAGAAAGATCATTAGAACACATAAGCATCTGCAAAGGCAATGCTTCAATATAAAAATGTCTTAATATTTACCACCAAAAAGCAAAACTGAATTATCAGAATATTTCCAAGAAAAAAATGAGACCCTTAAAGGGGGGAAGACTCACAAATAAACTTCTTCTGTATTTTGCAGAGATATAAGACTCTTAAAAGCAATACCAGAGAGCTGAGACCTGAGCAGGATAACCTTAGATGTTTTTCTTACAGAAATATTTGTGTCATATTTGAAACACGCCATGCAAAATTTAAGGTTATCTAAAGTTGTGGATTTATTTTAAGCCATAATTAGGATTAGTATTTATAGAAAACAAACAAGCAAAAAAGGTAAGATAAAAAAAAAAAGTCTCTGCAAGAAAATTGAGCTCAAAAGGTCTTTATGGAGTTCTCTTGACTTCTTTACCTTGTCCTGAAGTATTAAATGTGTAAGAAAAAAAAATTAGCTAGAATTTAAATAGGCCAGAGTATTCCAATTGCCTGCTCCAAAAATGTGCCCTTTCACTAATGGCTTTGTATTTGCTTTATCCAAGTATATTTAGACCATCTAATAAAGGAAACAGAAGTGTCATTATAAAGGAGAAATCTTAAAAAATATAAATGGATGGGAATGAGCAAGTACTAATGAAGCCTGCTTCAGGGTTAACAGTACACATGTGACAAGTGAAGACACTCTATGTCTATAATTTAATTTTTAAATTGACTGGTCTTAATATATTGGCAAATCCCCTAAGATTTTAAAGTCACCTTCCAGCTCTTACTGTGAAGGATCATTTACTTTGTTTCTTTCCCTCTGTTTAGAGCACAATAAATTATTCACCTCATAGTGACCACAAAATGTAAAAGTGATTAAAATCTGAGAAACTGGAGATTTATTGCAATGGAATTGCAGTGTAATATACTACTTATTTGTTGATTAAAATATATATATTGTTGCAATTGTCATTAGAGTGGATTTAATTTCACTGTATCTTGGCAACTAGCAGAACAGAAGCAGAACTAGATCCTCCATCAACTTGGTCCCAGGAAAGCTCTGCAATGATTAAATAGTCCCTTAAATCTGACAGTGATAATTTATCTACTAATCAATTTACCAAGGAAACAAACAAAGAAGAAGTAAAGCAGAAATAAAAATCCTCAAGGGAAATGTATTATGGCAATAATAAAGAAATAAATAAAAGTAATACAGCCTCATCGTAATGATGATTCTGCATGCAGGTACCCAACAAAAACTCCAGTGTATGAATTTATGTCACTGTCCTGAAATGTTTCAATCAATTTTGTTTGAGACTTAAGTTTTAAACAAAAAAGTTCAGATGGATACTGATGTTAAATGGGAAATATTTTTCCTACAAATCAGAACACATCTTTTTAGGGTTTTCATGATGTTGACATATCAGTAGTTAACTATGAAGAATTGTTGAAGAGAATTACTGTAGGATGAAAGAAGACTTTTGCAAGCTGCATAATGTTTAACTTTTCAGATGTTACAACAGATACATTTTTCAAGAACAGTATCTCTTCCTGTTTGTTGCTGTGCAACAGATGGCAGAGTAGGGAAAGTCTAACAAAATCGAGTCTGACATGGAAGTGTACATGAAACAAAGATCTATAATTCTCCCATGTGGAAAACACTGCACCCCCTGACCCCTCGCACCCCTTGAGTGGTGTGTTTCAGCAGTGGTGACAGTGAGTTTTTCAAGAAAGCTACATTCCAGATAGCCAAGCACAGCTATCACACCATAAAAACAAGAGCATCTCAGTCAGCTCATCTGTGCAAAATGGCTAATGGAGGTCACTGTGTTTTAAAACAATATCTTGTATCTGAGAATTTGCCCCATCAATTAGTGTTATTATGCACTTTCTATCTATTTTCATTTTCACATAAATAAATAGAAGGTATTATTTTAGGGGTGACTTACATATTAATGTATTCAGTACAGTGATTTTCAAACCCTTTGTATCAGTTCAGTTTTTCTTCTGGTTGTCTTCTTTTGCTAGAATACATAGTCACGCTGAACCATAAATCCATGCCATTTTTTGATATTTTCAATTAACAATGTGAAAGAAATAAACAGAAATTTTCAAAGGAATATCTAAGAGTTGACAGTTATACCTGGTCCAAGATATATGAACATATTTTGTCTTAAGACAAAACCTCAAAAAACTCAATATACTTTAAAAGTTTGGATGATATGTTAGGTATATGTGAATCAAGCCTTTGGTATTGAAATAATAATAAATAATTATTAAAAATAATAATAAACTGGAACAACCAACATGTAAGGAACTCAGTGGAAGTGGAAACAAATAATGTTCATAAATACTTGTTCTTGATAAATTAGCAGTCTTTATGCTAATATTTTAGCCAGATTTCCAAAGATGATTTTAGTAGATAAGTGCATAAATATGTATTACTGGAAGAGATAAAATCCCTTCAAAGCTGTGGTTCAAAAATAAAAGTAGCTATATTTTTACAAGATTGCTTTCTATACGAAACCCCATTTTTTTCATGTATCAGTGATACACAAAAACTCAGTATTAGAAGTATCCAAGCAGATCAAAGGAACACTAACAGCTAATATGTTAATCAGATCAAGATGCTATAGTCATATACATATATGTAATTCCTTCATGGGTCCTCCACAGAATTTCACTGTCATGTCAGTATTGCAAAGACTTCATATTGGCTGTATTTGTATGCTCTCTTCTCTCATCCAGGATAACCTAGTTGTCTACAGCTGTAACATCAGAAGAAAACTAAAGGAAATAAATTTCAAGTGCAATTACTCATTATTAGTGCAGGCAGCTTTGAAGGTGAAAACAAGTTGGCACTGGAAAACACATATTTTTAACAAGGCTGTCATTCAGAAATTTAGTTTGTGAAACTATAAAGCACAATGGAATTGTCCTGGCTGACTTCCTTGCTCTTATCTTTCCTTCTGATATGCTAATGTGAAAAATATAATTTTGAATATAAATCATGTATCCTAATGATATCATGCCAACAGGTTAATACTGGCTTCTGGTCAACTGAAGGTGGAGGAAGGTTTCTTGGGAAGTCTCTGCCAACTTCAGCTGATGCAAAACAGAAACAGAGCAGAAGAATGTGGATTTGCATGGACTCTAATTTATTATGTACCTGCTAGTGGATATTCAGAAAGTAAAGAACCCAGAAAGTGCAGTGCAGATGGGGAAAAAAAAAAACAAAAAAAACAAAAAAAACCACCTTTATCAGTCATAAATGATAGAAAAATGATAGTTGAGGTTGACAGGAGTTTGTGGAGACCATATAGTCAACACTTCAAAGTAAGGTCAGCTAGAATAGGTGTCATACACTGCATCAAACACTGTATATTGGACACTTCTGTTAGCTGCACTTAATACATACAGGCACCTACAACTGGTAATCTTTTGTTGAAAAATAAACATTACCAGTTTAGCCTTTAAGCTGACTTCTGGTTTCCCAGAGAAGCTCCATCTCTTGAGGCATTCAAGGCCAGCTTTTATGAGGCCCTGGGCATTCTGATCTAGTGAGTGGCAACCATACCCATGGCAGAGAGTTGGAATTAGATGATCTTTTAGGTCCTTCCAAGTCAAGTTATTCTGTGATTTTATAATTTCAGGTGAAAATACAAAATATGCTTATAAAACCTTTGGCACCTATACAAAAAATAGAAATTGAGGAAAACAGGATGATTTACTAAGCCTACAATGAACATATATACTACATATTACAGTACATTCATTTGGCTTCTGCTTTCCAGAAAAGATATAATTCCAGAACCTGTAGTTGCGAGTTCAAAAATGCATTTAGAAATTGTATGTTTCAAGCAATGCACTACTGGGCTATTTTCCCTCCATATGTGATCCTATGATTTTAATTAATCAAGAACAGTTTTACTATGATAATTGTTCATATGCTGTCTGATTACTGTTACTAAAGTTAATTTATACCAGATTTCTTTGCTAGGATTCAGCAAATATAATGGTCCTTCAGCTACTTGTAATTTTATGGAGGAAAAAATGCAGGAAAAAGGTAAAAACTAGTTAAATTTTCAAAAAGTTTCAATACAGTTATATGTTGTTAACTGAAAATTATAGGACTGGAAGGGGTTAAATAGAAAAAGGGACATAAAGATATAAGAACAAGGAACTAGTTTTCAAAATAAGAATCATTAGGAAATATCTTACAGAAATAACCTATCAAATATTATTAAATACAAATACTGCCTCTGGTTTAACTTGTCTTTGAGCTGCAGACTTCTGGAGGCAAGCACAGCATACCACAGAGTAGCTTTCTCTAAGTATCTGCTAATAAGTGTCACAGGGAACAGTTTAATAGACTAGGTGAACCGTTATAATTAGTGCAACCTTGTTTATGTTAAGAAAGGTGACCATAGGATCATTTTTCACTTGAAAATTGTTGTATAAGAAACATTTGTACTGAAAAGGATCGCTAGATGTTTTTCATCAGACCTTACAACAGATGATGTGTTTTATGTTTGGTGCAAACTACTCATTAGAGCAGGCAAGATAATTATGTAATATCTTCCACAAATAAAGTGAATGAAGACAAGGATTTTTTTTCTCCAAAATTTTCCTTTGGTTAGGTAGATGTAATTTTGACTTTTTAGTGAGAAAAATCTGCTCTCAGAAAATGAAACATTCAAACATTGGCATTCACTAGTTTTATGAAAATCTTAACTATTACGACTTTTTTTTAAACAAAGTATTTTTCTTACTTTAGGTTTTGTCTAAGGGAAATATAAATACAGGAAAGAAGCAGCATTATTCTCTAATGTTTCAAACATTATTTCCCTAGTAGAAAAAATAATGAAATCAAGCACAACATTTAAAATTAGTTTACTGAATCATTCTGAATTAAAAACAGGCAGGATAGCTTTTCCCAACAAAATATATTTCTGGGCTGTGTCTAACCCAAGTTCCCCTAATTAAGCCTGATCCTGATCCCCACTCGTGAGCTGACATGCTTTCCCACGGCCCTGACCCATCTCTGTCCCCTTGGGCTCCCTAATGGTCACTGGACCCAATCTTAACCTCCTCAGATTATTAGTCAGACCTGGCCACTGCTGTCAGGTCTGTCCTGCTCCCTAGCTGGGGCAGTGGGACAGACCCCAGCTGCTCAGGGAAGGCTGACAAATAATTTAGTGCATTTTTTTCATGAAATATAATTTGCATGACTCCAATATAATCTAATATGAAAAAAAAAAAGCGTTCACAATTCCTGGGTGCCTGAAAGATTCTCACGGTATACTGCAAGCACCGTATATGTTTAATGAGAAGATAATCATGGACAACCTCATGAAAGTGGAAATTCTCCTTATGGCTACATACACTTTTTTAATGTAAGAAACCAAAAATGGAGGAAAGCCAAGTACTTTCAGCTTCTGAGTTCACTCATCAAAATGTAGAAAATGAATGGCACTTCCAAGTACAAATTCTTCAGGATCTAAAAACTGTGGCTGCAGAATCTACTCTAGAGATCAGATGTGCCACCACTGCGATGAAACAGCCTTATCCAGGAAACTCTTAGCAGCAAAGTAAAATGCCTGCAGGGGAAATTTAAAAACAAGCAAGCAAGCATACACAATCACTATAGCATAGTTAAACAGGAATAGAAGCTAACAATGCATAGCAAAAAGGTTTGCTTTAATTAAAGTAATGAAGCTGACACTAACTCTGAGGTGACCTTGTAGATCTTTTTTATTTTCGTTAAATATTCACATACATATGGATTCAAGACTCCATGACATATGAATATTACTCTTCTGGTAGAAATGAATTCACTCTCTGCAGAATGATCAGTGGTATCTCTACACATCATTTAAAAATCTATATAGACTCCGAACATCTTTGAAGATCTAGTTAGCATTAAACCTCCTTAAATCCAGATTTTTGTAAAATGATAGAATGATGTGTTGGAAGGGACCTTAAAAATTACCCAGTTCTAACCACTCTGCCATGGGCAGATTGCCATACATTAGATGAGGCTGCCAAGGTTCCCATACAATCTGGCCTTGAGCAGCTCCAGGGATGGGGCATCCACAACTTCTCTGGGAAAGTTGTTCCGTTATGTTACCACCCTCTGAGTAAAAAAAAAATAATAATAATCCTAGTATGTAAACTGAATATTTCCTCTTTCAGTTTAAAACCATTCTCCTTTGTCCTATCACTATCAGACCACATGAAAAAGAGGGCTACCTTCTTGTTTATGAGATCTTCTTAAGTACTGGAAGGCTGTAATGAGGTCTCTCAGATCAGCCTTCTCCAAGCTGAAGAAGCTCAATTCCCTCAGTCTTTCTTCGTAGGAGAGGTGTTCCAGCACATCTTCCCTCTGTTGGGAGCCCCAGGTCTGGACACAGTACTGCAGATGGGGCCTCACCCCCTTAACTCTGCTAGCCACTCCTCTGCTGATTCAGCCCAGGATACAGTTACCTTTCTGGGCTGCAAGTACACACTGCTGGACCACATCAAGCTTTTTGTCCACCAGAACCCGCAATCCCTTCTCCAAAGGTCTGCTCTCAATGAGTTTTTCTCTCAGACTGTAAACATATCTTGGATTGCCCAAAGCCAAGTGCAACACATTGCACTTGGCCTGGTTGAACCTCATTAGGTTCCTATGAGCCCACTATTCAAACTTGTTTGTTACACCTGTACCTGGACCAGGAAGTTATGCTCAACAGAATCTTGGACTATCCTGTACTGCTTGCAGACCCTTAATGTTGTTTTTCCAGGAGACATTTGAGTGGTTGTAATCCCTCCGTTAAAAAGATGCAAAGCATCAAATAATTCAGTTTAAAATCTTCTAACTGCTTGTTCTTGCTATTTAACAGCTTTACAAATTAAAAACAAACAAACAAACAAAAAAAAAAGATGACTCCAGGTACCACTTAAAAAAAAATGTAATCAGTAGTTAACTGAATACCATGGTTTCAACTATTGCGTGTGGGGAATAAAATCACACATCACACGAGGAATTTCAGTATCTATAAATGCTCCATTGCTCAGCAGGGTACAGACCTATATGCATTCCAGAGTACTGCCACTGAAAACAAAATTGAAATGGGAGTATAAAACTTTACAGGGCTAGAAGTGTTATTAATCACAGAAGTTTTTTTCATTCTGATCCGGATTTACCACAAACAGATAGCATAACTAATGATTGTATGTTGAAGAAGTTGGATCCAAGGCTACTTCAAGAAAAATACTTCAGTTCTTCTTCAAGACCATCAAAGAAAGCAGCATGCATTCTACAGACTGAATGAAAAGCATTTGAAATTATCTACAGATGTCGTGGTTTTATGATTTTTGGTACTGGTATTCCACATTATAACATCATGTAGTGCATTTAGAGTTAAAGTGGTGCGTTGGCCGGGAATCGAACCCGGGTCAACTGCTTGGAAGGCAGCTATGCTCACCACTATACCACCAACACAGAGTACTAACCACTGTACAATCACGGCCAACATATCTCTTTAACTCTAAATGCACTACATGATGTTATAATGTGGAATACCAGTACCAAAAATCATAAAACCATGACAACAGAATATATGCATTTTTTTCGGTTTTTGCAAAGATGAAAATTCATGCTTCTGGCAAAAAATCATTCTTTCTTTTACTTTAGTGCTCACATCAACTCATTTTAGTTAGTGACTTGTACACAGAATACCTGGGATGCACAGCTACTGACAGTACGAACTAACAGGATCAAATAAACTGTAATATGTCTGGAGAGACATAGCCAGAACTCTAAACAAGTAGGTTTCTTAAAGAGTCCTCTACAGGTGTTTAATGAAGAAGTCACCTGAATCATATTCATTGCAAACCGATATAAGCACATTAAAATATGCTGACATTGGCCCTGAAAATCAGATGTAGAGCCATGTGTTGATTAGAGTGTGCCTACATGTCTGTTAAAACTTTATGTTTGGGTTTACCCTGTTTTTTGAAAAAAGATTTCTTTTTTTAAAAAAGAAATGTTATGCTTCCAAGCTGTAGTAGTTTAACTCAGTAGTAGCTTAGCATCACACAGCCATTATTTCACTTACAGTCATTATTTCACTTCCCTTCAAGTAGGATGGAGGAGAGAGCTAGAAACAAAATAGAACTTGTTGATTGAGAAAGAAATCTGTTTACAAAGACAGAAAAGTAAAATAGAGACAAAAAAAAAAAAAAGTGATGATAAATATATACATGTATACCTATAAATAATTACTTGTCACTCTGACTGATGTGCAGCGTCAGTGTACATTGTAATAATTACACTGTACAGATGTACAGTGTAATTGCTCACTGACTGAGGTCCCACCAACTCACAACTAGCCACCTCCAGGCAGTGGCTGTCCCAGGCCAACTGCCTACAGCTTTATGGCCTTATGCACATCACACAGTATGAATAAACCTTGGCCTAAATCCTGGTTTTACCCGGCTCCCTGCAGCCATGCCATAATGGTGGTTGCAATTCCTTGTCAGCCCATCCTGGCCTTGGGTGTGCTTCCATCATTCAGGTGTAACCAAAACATAGGTGTGATATTAATGCTAAAACCAGGACACATGCTTTGAAACAGCGTGCATTTATTCACATCAGGGTAATTCACATTCTTTTTTTTTACTTATTTATTTCTGAAGGTAGATCTCTCTGCTATCAAGATGCTTTGAAAGCTTATTTCAGCAACCTCAGATTTTGGTAATCTTTTTATTATCAAGCTTTTCTACAAATTAATTTCTCAGCAATCTTCTACATGGTGGAAAGTGTTGTTTAGTATATAACTTTTTTCATTTATCCTTTTTTTTTCCATCAGCCTGCTTCTATGATACTGAGCTTTCTTTAACCAAAGCTCTCTAGCATATGTCATTCTAACATGAATTTACCAATTCTTAGCTTGTTTGTATGCTTTCACGTATGAAATAATATTGTTTCGGTAGAAGAATCCAAATTTTGGAGGTAGACAAACATCTGGTAAGCACAGATACTCTGGTGAAAGGATATAATGCAATGCTGAAGAATTGAGCAGAAGTTTTTATATTCTTTAAATTTAGAAACAGAAGGAAGAGATCTAGGACTCAGGAAGATCCCTTAGACAAAACTGTGGAAGAAGACCAAACCACATAACAGAAAACAGTGCTAGAACTGACTCAAGTAGCATGAAAATATTAAACTTTTAGAAATCTGTATGCTCTTATAGACATAACCAATTTCATGAAAAATATAAACACTGGCACTAGAGCAGAATGAAGAAACACACTAATTAATGATGCCTCCACCACAATTAGTATAACTGCTTGAAAGTTAAAGGTGAATCCCACGTCAGGTGTCAACAAAAGTACTGATTTTGGAAACACTGCATTTTGTTAGTTGCTTATCTTTCCCAACTTGTTTTTCAGGAAGAATCCCTTTAGCCCTTTCAGTTTTTGAGTATAAAGAAACTGAATGTCAGTCAGTAAGCAGATTACAAAAATTCTTCCTACCCAAATTAACACTAGTATTTTTTTTGTTTGTTTGTTTTTGTAACTTTTCTCACTTTCTCTTACTGACGATTTCTCAAGGAAGAGTTTGGGAGTCTTTTTTTCTTTATTAATGTCAGCAGGCTACTATTTAGTACTTATTATTTTAGTCAAAATATCTGTGAGTTTATTTATCAGCGTCATATATCTCTACTGCACTATCATAGGCTGATATTCATAGAGACAGGATGAATAGTCATCATGAAAATGAGGAAAGTCTGTGACACAGGCTGCTAAAAGACACTGAAGACACCAAGTAAGAAGGGCAGAATGGCCATGCTTAGAATATGATCTGAGCTGGCAAAAAAAAACAAAAAAACAAAAAAGTACATTGTTTTTGGAGAGCTTAATTTAGAAATTCATTTTCATGCTAGTAGAGAATCTCCTCATTTCCACAGTATCAGCAGTGTACTGGGACTCCCTCCTGCACTTCTGTAACCACATAAATACCATTACTAGCTCCAACTGAAAGATCCTTCCTGTAATGTATGTAGCAGTTTAAAAACTGGATGTTTACAGAAAACTATAGTAAGGAGTTAAGCATTGTAATTATTATTTTTTCCTCAGTATACTCTCCCAGCTTTCAAAAAATCAGTGAAATTCCTGAATTACAGATCACATCTGTCTTCAATATGCCTTCAGCAAGCAACCTGTTCCCGCTTAGTTCTGGGTATGGAAAACTCAGCACACTATATTTTGTAACAGTATATGCCACTTATACCACTTTATTTATTTATTTATTTAACCATAGCAGCACACATTTTTGGTTTTTTTTTGTACTGTAGGATGTGTGGTTGTGGTGGTGGGTCAGGGAAATGGGGACTGTGACTAGGGTCAGGCTGGGGCTCCAGTGCGGTTCCCAAGTGCCAGGGTGAGGCCTGCACTAAAGTGCCACAAGACCAAAGAACTGCAAGATGGTCCTGAACCCAGGCAAACCCCAGGAGACATAGGTAGTAGGAAGAAAACCCACTCAGTGCTGAAAGCAGCAGAAGACAGTGTTGTGGTTTAACTCGGCAGGGGTTAAGCACCCTACAGTCATTTGCTCACTCCCCACTTCCCAGTGGGATGGGGGAGAGAATTGGGAAATAAAAGAATTTTTGGGTTGAGACAAAACTATTTACTGAGGTAGAGAAAATGAAAAGAATAATAGTTATGACTTTACATATGTGTATGTATGAATGAATATAATAAGTGATGCACAAGCAATTGCTCACCACCCCCTGACCGATGCCCAGCCAGCACCCTCAAGCATGAACTCCCACTCCCACTCCTTTCAAAACTCCTTCCACTTGATGTCACATGGTATGGAATACCCCTTTGGCCAATATAAGTCAGCTGTCCTAATTCTTTTCCTTCCTGGCTCCTTGGGCCCTTAGCTGTGAGTGGCCTTGGCTCGGTACAACGCTGCTTAGCAAAAAATAACATCTGTGTTATCAACTTTATTTTTCTCCTACAACTAAAACAGAGCATCATACCAGACAATCTAAAGAATCCTGGCATCTAAGATTTGCTCTGTAA
Source organism: Odontophorus gujanensis (assembly GCA_013399175.1). NCBI lineage: Eukaryota > Metazoa > Chordata > Aves > Galliformes > Odontophoridae > Odontophorus > Odontophorus gujanensis. The sequence continues at coordinate 185,156 of VXAB01012920.1, forward strand.
GGTGCCTTAATTTCAAGTTTCATTTCTCTAGGTCTGAGCCATGGAGATTAGGTCCTAAAATAATGAATAAAAGTAAGTTGGTCAATCACCAAACATGAGATCGCTTCAGCTGCATGGCACCACCTGTATGGCATGGATGTTGCATATACAATTGCTTTGAGGAAAGAAGAAAAAAAAAATTGACTGTCTCCTTCGGTTGAGCTCATGAATTCATACTGACTAATAAGGTGAATGCATCACTTACAATAAATTTTTGACCTCCTACAGCACAGCACTTAGCTGATGTGAATAAGTACAATCGTTACTTGCCTCAAAGTTGACTCCTGCAATACTTTTTGCTGAATTGTAAATATTTAACCTGCTAGGCAAGTACCTGCAGCACTGTGAAGCTGCAGCTTCGCAAATCACAATCATAACTCATTTTTTGACCTGGCATCAGTATCCTCCCTGATGGATACTGGCATGAGAATTTCTCTGAAGCTTCAAGTTCAGCTTTCTGAAGATATTACTCAGATCCACATCTAGGCTTCAGTGCTGAACATCTTATATTGCTACAATCACATAGAACAGCTCTGTGCTAACTGGTCCCCACTTGAAACCTGAATAGAAAATGCAACATGTCAGCATCTTGAACGTAAGAGGTTCTCTCCAGGGAGTCCTCCTACCTTCTCAGTGCATAAACTGAAGCACTGCCAACACTCACAGGCTTATGAGATTACAAGTACAAGTAGCAAAATTTAACTTTATTTCGCTGAGATATTACATGCTGTTGTACTTAGAGAAAAAAAGCCATTTACATTTGGCTGAGTACATTTACAAAGCCTGAGTGTTGGTGGGTGTGAACTGGAACCACAATATAATCTGCAAATTAAACAAATCTCTAGATGCTTTTGAAAATATCCTGCCAATATTCTGTTAAATACAATTCTCTTAAAATGTTTCCATTATACTCTCAACATAGCTATGAAAACAATAATCACTTAATCTATATTTTTGTGCACTTAAACCAAATTCTAAGTTACAAATAATTCTACTTAATACAGTGATGAGTATGTCATGACATATAAATGTTTTCTCATTCCTGTTCATTGTAATTTACCACATTTCCCCTTCATTTTTCATATTTCTCATTCTCTTTCTTTTCTTATTTTTATTTCCCTGTTGTTCCTTTATAACACTAACAGTTTGGTAGTTTACAATAAAACGGACAAGTGAGTTTGCCTCTGAGGCAAAAGCACTGATAAATCCTGGTTCATCAATTTTATTCCCAAGCGTTAGAGTTCTGAAGAAAGTAGCGGGAGTTTCTTAGATCTATAGGGATAGTCAGGGGATGTTCCATTAAAGATTTTTTTTTTGTACCACTTATCACAAATATCATAGAAAACAAAAGCTTCACGCAAGTTTTTGCTAAAGCTATCACAGTATTAAACTTGACTGAATTATTACATTATATTAATTTTTTTTAAAGTCCCAGCTTGTGAGCAAAAATTCTCCAAATAAAATCTGTTTAATCTACAGTGATAAATCAGTTTATCTTCAAATTAGATACTGTCATTTCAAATCTCAGTAGCTTTTTGTTATCTTTGATCAAATTCTTAAATTTTGTTATTTTCAAAAGGCATTCAGCAAAATCTGTATTTCTAGTGTTAAACATTTTTTTGTCTACTGTCCCAATGATATCCACTATACAAAATTATCTTTACTCAAAGATCAGCATAACATTTCCATACTGATGAAGTCATGAGTAGGTTCTGAACCCATTTTACATAGCTACAAACTTATCAAATACATCTGAGTTTTGATGGAAGAACCACAGGTTCATGGACAGAAAAAAGTATCTTTGCTTACCTGTCACACCTGAAGTCCAAACGGGAGGTTTCTGTTATGAGGAGTCGATGCTGCACGAAGCTCTGGGAGACCAGATGTAAAGCCCATATCACATAGGCTTGATGCAAGAGAGAATGTGAAGTCACTGTGGAGAAGGTCAAGAGAAAAAGTGAGCTAGCCTAAAAGACAACATATACGTATCAACTATGCACAGCTATTCTCAAATTAAATTAATACAGTAAGATGGCACTTACGAAGGACAGCAGGCAGGATGATGTTAAAGTATAAGGTAATAAAACTAGCACTGGATTCCTTATTTTAAAATGAGGAAAGGCTCAAGACTGTATCCTGAGACAAAGGCCAGAGAAGAGAGGAAAGGATATGAGTGAATGAAATGATGAAAAGAATGAAAGTAATAGAAAAAGATCAAGAGGAGATGTAAGATTGCAGGAAAGGGGAATATTAGGGAAAACCAACTTGGAAACATCTATGTCAGTACTGAGGAACTTTAAAATTTATATAATAAAAATACAAGAAAGACAAGGAAAGTGTCACTGGTATCATTCTTCATTCCCTTTCTGAAAGGCTTTCCTGTTCCTTTTTGCAATCTCAAAATTGTGACTATTGTCTTTTGAAATCCACATCACAATTTAGTTAGAAATGTCTTCTGTAGCATCACATTACATTTATTGCTGTACCATACTCAGTATGCAATACAGGAGAGATACTTCCAATTTTTTGATTGCTTCCTTTTTGTTGTCTTTAAAGTAGGAGCTTAGATCAGATCAACAACTGTATTTTATATAATTACTCTTCATGGTATCACTATCACTAAATACTCATAGCTACCAAATTATGTCTTCAAATACCACCTCACACCTCAGAATTATGACCTGGAGGTATATGTTAGGGGAGACAATTACAGTTTAAAATGTAGTGTGCATTTTAGAAAACCTGAACTCAATCTTTACTCACATAGCCTTACACATTTTGGATGGGTAATGAATTTCCTGTCATTTATTACTAGGTTCTGTTGAAATGATAAGCAGCATTTGGAATATATGATTTGGTAATTCAGTCTAAGGTACTAAATCCAGACACAGTAGTGCAAGAATTAAACACCATAGCAACAACTTTATGTACCTGTAATTTTTCATCATCTGCTCTGCTGCACACTTTCACAAAACCAAGAATGTTGTTTTGGTGGTCACTTTGCCTGCTTCACTGCTGCATACTGGAAGATAAATTCTGGTAGCTGATTTTTATTATTGTATATTTTAAGCCAACTGTGTTGATTTAGCCCCGATTACTTATATGCTGTGTCAGATAGATTAAATATTTCCAGGTGTGTATTTCATTAAGCCTTTTTAATCAACTTTATTAAGGCACTAACTCACCAAATCATCGTGCTTAATTGGCCAAATAAGTTACAGAGTAAGAATAATGTCATAGTAAAATGGAAGGTTGGATGAAATAAAATCTGTATTTCTGATGGACTGAACACTACAATAGATCTTGAACAAATCATCCGTGTCTAAAACTTCACATTTCAACACAGATTTTAAATATTTCTTACTTTCTTATCAATACTTCCCGATTAAAAGGAATAATCCAGTAAACCATCACTAGAATCTGAGTTGCTACTTTTCTTTTCTTGTCTGCCTTATCAAACAACTATTGTCAGATTCATCCTTTTTCTATTTTTTCAAGCTGCAGGTCAAATGTAGGACTAGCCTATAATAGAGAGTTATGGATTTGAATAATTTAGTCAAATAGGTTACACATTTGGTTTCAGCCTTCTCTAACCCTAATTTCTAATTGAACTTTTATAGTACATATTTAAAGAAATTCAACTGTCCATTATTTGACATCTAGGGGACAGTGGACAAATATGGACTTCGTGTTGACTGCCATTTCTTGCCCTAACTTATTTGCACAGTGCTCTGGATTTTGAGGGGCCTTACCAACTTGAATTAATGTGAGTTTTCACAGTATTTGAGTTTCAGTTGTAAGTGCTGTTTCAAGCACTGACAAATGACAGTTGAATTGCTCTGTGTAAAATCAGCTCAAGTAATCCTGTGCTAATCTCCGTGGCTTTTGTTGTGGAGTATGTTGAATGGACTTCCAGATTAACCATCTATGGAATGAACTCACCTTTACCTTTACATTTTAGATTAAACTGAATGTTCCGTAAGTGTTATTATGCTTACCACCTCACCTACTCTGAAGCACTAATTTTGTGCTTGTGCTAATAAACTAGGTCAACTAATACACTGGATACGCAACCAGATTTTTGGTAATAAAAATAAATAAATCTGAGACTTAACTTTTCTGTCTATATTCACATGCTTTGTAAAGTCCATTAAATATACAAGAAAGCGGTGCGGATCTCCAAATTACTCAGTTTTTCACTTGAAAGTAAACATTCTGGAAATTTAATTTATAAATACCCAAACAGCAAACCATTAAATCCGGTACATTTTCTCAGAACCTTCAAGATCTCAAATCACATGTTGGTCTAGTTAACAAACATAATATCTACAAGTAAAAAACCTGCTGTTCTGCCATCCTACTTCCAAAATTTCTATCAAACAGCAGAAATCAGCATCAGATGTTACCCATGCAGTCCACTTATCATTGGCCTCAAAAGGTAGAAGTCAGAATGTGCTAAATCTGGACTATAGGGTGGGTGTGGCAGGGCAGTCCAGCCATGATCTGTGTTGTGCTCCATTGTTTCCAAACTGGTATGGGGCTTGGCATTATTGTGTTGCAAGAGAAAAGTTGTCTTTATCTCTGGCCTGACTCAAAGTTTGAACATTCAGCTTAATAAGTGTTGCCACATAGAGGTCAGCTGACAGTTTGTTGGTTACCTGGAAGGATCACTCTTTTCCTATTCCAAAAGACAGCACTCATCACTTCATATGCTAAGGGTTGTATCTTTTACTTCAATGGGAAATTCGCATGAACTACCATGGACTATTGTTTTGACTCCAGCTTGTAGTGGTGATACCACATCTCACCACCATTAATGATGTGATCCAGGAAACTGCCACCTCCAGCCTTGTATGGGTTCAGTAGGTCTTGACAAACTGTACACGTGTTATTTCTGTTCCTGTATGAGCATTCATGGGGCCTACCTGGTACAAACTATGCAATATTGCAATGTTTCTACCATCATTTCTGAAGCATGGAAGGTGACATTGCATTCCATATATAGTTCTCTGGTCATAACCAATTTGCTGATTAAAATGCTCTTCATTTCATGGTGCAACAGCTGTGCACGGCTGTTTGGAATGTGGTTTGTCTCTCATGTCACTGTTGTCACTGTTGAAAAACACCACCCAGCTACTCACTGTGCTGATATCCACTGTTTGGTCTCCATAAGCATTCAGCAAGCGTGGATGAATATCAGTGGGTGTCAATTTTTCTTCAGAGAAGAATTCAGTTATACACCTTTGTTTCATAAAAACGTCCATATTTGATGCCATTTTGTTAGACTTCCCTTCTGCTGCCATCTGTTACACAGCAACAAAATGTAACGGAATGTTGATGGGAAGTTTCAACCTCTACTGCCATACCTTCAACATCTGCCTCTGACATCATAGGTCAGTATAATAAAATAGGAGGTATTACTTTAAGATCAGTCCTTACATACTTCTGAATTCAACAGTTTCACACTATGCAAGGAATGGTTAACGATTTATAAGCAATACCTGAAGTAAGGAGGAAAAAAGAGGGGGTTTTTTTTGTTTGTTTTTGTTTTGGTTTGGTTTGTTTTTTTTTTCCCCTTTGGCAGTACACAGCACAATCCCTGGTCTCTGCTAATCTATCCATGCCAACTTTTATTCTTCCTGGTTTATAAAGCTATTTCTGAAGCTGAATGTTTGCTTTTGAAAAAAATAGGCTGACCAAATTGCAAGCTTTATCAATGTATTATGAAAAAGGGCCAGATGCTTTCCAGTGTTTTAGTTATCTAAAACATTTTTCACAGTGAAGCTTTTAGTGTCACCTACCAGTTAGCAAAGGACCTTTATTCATAAAAATATAGCAGTAATATTAACATTTTTGTCTACTACTCATTGATGTACAGAAGCGGAGAGACTTTGGCAGTAAACAAGCTTGAGTTCATTCCTCCATTTGTTTTATTTATTTTTGCAGTTTATTTTGAATAGATTCTCTCTTGGGTTTCTTGCTTCTGCAAGCAGTAAATCAGGCAATGGAGCGAAAGAGCACTTGAAAGGATTACAACACCAGTTAGGTTTAAACAACTCCATCTCAGCAGGGCAAAAAGGTAAACTTCACTGCAATGAACCCGGCCGTTAGGAAGCCAGTGTCTTGTGCTTCTTCACACAAATGTTGTTTTAATATATTGTGGTATTATTTTTCCTATTCAGACTGTGATCAAAGGCAATTCTTTCACTTCTGAAAAATGATGCTCTACTTCTGCCCTTAATCCAGAATCCAAATATGCACAACTGTATAATACTACAGAATATTTGCTTTCATGTTCTTAGCACATTGTTCAAGTTTCTCACAAAACAAACAAACAAACAAACAACAACAACAAAAAACATGCAAACAAAAAAACACACAATGTAATGTAGCTTTCACCTAACTATAGGGTGAACTGCAAGCTATTTTGTATTTACTCTAGATCTAGAGGAGGGAATTCAAAATTCTAAGGGACTGATGTTCTCAAAGGAATTCATTTTTTATTTTTATTTATTTAAGTAAAACACCATCCTTAGGTGAACTTTGTTCATTTATGTGCTGATTATTACACCAAAACACACCTGCATCCCAAAAAACACCCACTTCCAAGGTATGACTACCCGTCACTGAGCAGGCACTCTATAATTTTTAGCCTATAGCTTTAGAAGAGATGTAAGATAATTTTACCCCCAGAAAAGTAAAGATATGTATGATTAGAGTCACACAGTCAAGAGAACATCTCAGACTTCTGAGATCATTTGACAGACTGAATCACTCTTTCCCTCATTGGGGCACCTGTTGGGTAAGATTCACCCACCTGGTCATGCTGATAGCTTCTCTGGGAAACTTAGGGATATTGATAGATTTGTTTTATAACTTAGCATACTTGGGGTCAGGCTGTATTTTTCTTAATTCCTTGCACATACTTTAGAGACAGTGAATTTATCACTGGTAATCCAAAAGAAGCTGCAATCTGCTGCTAATAAACTGCACAATTCACTATAGTAACCATGGGTATTCTGATTGAACACCACAAGATGAATCAGGCAGTGCCCTACTTGTGAATCCATAATCATGACAGTTCATATACCAAATGCATCCAGACTGGCAGCAACAGATTGGGCATCACCCAGAATGCTGCCCTTTAACATGACATCATATTGTCCCCAGACCAGAGCTCACTGTTGAAATATGTAGGTCATGCAGAAAATAATACGTCCTAGTTATTTCCATGGAAAAAAAAACTACAGAAGACACAAAGATCACAGTGACGTTATTTTATAGAGCAGATTCTCATTTACAAAACATTATTTTTTTTTAACACTGTCACCACCATTAGCTACGCATTTTCACAAATGATGATCAAGAGCCTGCATGCCACACTTACAGAAACTTGCACCAGCAAAGGTGATCCACTGTCACTGTCAGCACTGCTGAAATGTACCACCAGATCTACCTCTGACATCATGGGCCAATATAACAAAATATGAGACATTACTTTCAGAGCAGCCCTTATAATTAGATGTGAAGTGTAGATAATGTTTCAAATTAGATAACACGTGATGCTACTTTAATGTTATAACCATATGCCTTTCATGAGTAGCTGAGGCACAAAGGCAATCACACTGACATTAAAAATAATAGTAAAGAAATGGCCACATGGAGACACGTTAAAAACACCACAACATATATTTCTCTTATTTCCCTTAGGGTGTAAAGTGCCTACATTAATTTAAAAACCATAATTACGTTATAATTAGCTATTGATCACTGCACATAATCACATGCTCTCACCCACAGATGTTTCTTATATGTTTTTTGTTGTTAAAATTTTAGTCTAGTAAACAATTAAAGCCAAATTTATCTTTTTCATCTTTACTCTTATTTTCCAATAATGATCCAACCCTTAATTCAACATATTAGAAAGGAGGCAAGAGGGAAAACAGTCACCAGTGTAATTCTAAAAGACCGAGCTATTGTTGAACTCAGAATATCAGCTTTCAAAATATTTTGAGTAACCCTGTGGATGCATTTTTATTTTGGAAAAGTTTATGAGATTTATGCTACTCAATCAGATACACTCCTAAGCAGTTTATGTAAGAAAGTCTTAAAATCACAAGAATCTAAGAAATGAATTGTCATTAAATAAATACATATATATATATGCATATAATTGAAGGAAGCAAGTGAAAAGGACAACATAAAGAAAAAAGCAGCACAAAAATGTGCGCATGAAGAGTGGAAAGAACTAGTATACAGGAGGGAGAAGACAAAAGTCACTTAAGTCACTAAATGCAAGGCAAAGAAAATCCTGCTGGAATTGTAGAAAAACTAATCAGAGTCATGAGGCAGCAAGAGGAATTTTTTGTTGATCTAGGTTTTGGCCAACATTCTTGCCATTTGCTTTAAGTAAACTAAAAGCTTGACTATCATAATATATCCATTTCAGCTTTTCAGTATGACTCTTGCTACTCAATTTATAAAGCAAAATTTGAATGAATGTCAGTCTCATTAGCATGTTATTATCACCTGGAAAGACAGGTGATAAATTGTACTTGAGAAATACAATGCTTACAATTAAATATATGTTGTATAAAAGAAGTTTGCAATAATATGAGAATAATGAGAATAAATGTTAGAACTAGTGAGAATTTTCAAACAGCTTAAAAATCTCATGCGCTTAATGTTACCAAAAAAAAACAAAACAAAAAAAAAAAAACACTGAGAAATACAATGTATAAGCTACATGTTTTGCTCCAAAAGTAATGTCTTTTATTTTATTACATTTGTCCATGACATCAGAGGCAGATATTGGTTGTATGACATGGTGGTGGTAAAGGAGGAGTTTGATCTTGTGCTTATAGGAGCTGGGTACTAAATAAAACAGATGTTGCAGACTTCTGAAGAGTCAGTTGTATCTTCTGAAGAGTCTACAGGGAAAATATTAGCATACAAACTAGCAAAATAGACGCCATGGAAGAGTTGGACATTTAAAAGCCTCTCTAAAAATGAATTTCTCTGGAAATGTGAAAGTTCTGAAGCCTAAATGCATCTGTTATTAAAATGTGTAAGCTAAACAAAAAATTTCAGATAATAGCTTAGATTCCAAAAACACCACTGTAAAGCTCCAGAGCCTTCAATTAGTGTAAGTAATTCTCAGTAACAAAATCTTTGGAAGAAAACTAGTAAGCTGTATGTTAGAATGAAGGCAAATATTGGAGATGAAGAAAGAAAAGAAATGCAGGAGAGACGGTTTATTAGAGAATAACAAACAAACAGAAAGTAGAATTTTTGACCATCTGGACACATTGAAACCAGGTGAGTTGAAAAACAGTTGAAAAACAATGCTTGCAAGAATAATGGAAGATACAGTAATCAGAACTGGCCATTCTATACATAAGCACAATATCTTGGCACAAGTGAAAAAAAAATCTCAAGCTGCAAGGTAAGATAGAAAGGTATGCCTAGAAAGCTATGATGTAACTGAACAGAACATAGTTAATTTCCAATAAACAATTTTTTAAATAATTAACAGCTTTAACCAACAACAACAACAACAAAAAAAAGGCAACAGAGGCTCTCATCTTCATGTAGAAACATACAGATATGATGAAATTAGTACCAAGAATCCAAAAAGCCTTCTATGGAAAGCCTAAAACCTAACAGTTCTTAGCATCAAAGGATTTTTTTTTCTTTTCTTAAAATCACCAGTCTGTGAACACATAGTGATTGTAACATCAGAAAAAGAACTGAAACAGACCTAAAGTTAAAACCTAAAGAGTCATGGATCTTCAGCATCTAATAGGTGTGTATCTAATACTCACATGTTTTTACACCTATTTAGGTTCTTGATCACTTCATAATTACTTCTTAGTTACCAGGATATTAACATACAGCTGTAACTTACCTTCTCATACATTGTTCATAGCAACAACAGAAACAATAACTTAAAATCACGTTGTGATTTTGACACCGGTATTCCACATCAGAACATGCTGCTGGGAGTTAAAGGAGTTAACGTTTTGGCGGGAAGCGGAAGAAGGGCGGAGCTCCGAACCGGACTCCTGCCTCAGCCTTGCTCGAGAACGGCTTTGCTCGGGTGGCCGCGTGGGCACCAAGGGTGCAGGCTTTTTTCCTCTATTTTCTCTTTTTTTTTCCCTTGTGTCCCTGACACAGAAAACGCCGTGACAAATAAATAGTAAAATATGAAATAATTTGCAATTCGAAGTCATTTTCAAAGAAAAAAAAAAAGTCTTGAATACAACTTCATCCAGAATATATAGGCTAAATAATTTTTTGTTGTTGCTGCTGTTGTTTTCTTTCATTATGTAATCTCCTTCTGCAGTTTACATGTTCTACCTGTATTTTTGCAACATTTTCATGAAGCCTACGAGGGATTTCTTCCATAACTGACAGCAAGCACAGCATTTTATGCCTTCAGTTTTTTATGTCTTATAATTTATTAGCACCATATTTGCAGTCTTACTAACACCAACAAAAAATGGTTAATAAATGAATGAGGGCTATTAGAACAGATTTTATTGTTCTGTATGGAAAACAGTCAGTGCTAAGACTGTAACCATGGGTTCTACCTTGACTGTGAAAAGAAACATGGCTCTTTCAATAAATAAATAAATAAATAAATGACACAAAAATCACAGTTATATTAGAGATATAAATTTATCATTCTACTCAAGATAAAATGTCATATCGCATATATAATTACAAACCTCCTTCTTTAGGCATGCTATACTACGAATTTTTTAAAAGGAAAAAAATTAAATGTGTGAAATTTTTCCTTATGCAAAAGCTGTAACAGTGAAATTTCTACATAAAAATTCTCCGTGTCTTAGGGGGGAATACAAACAATTTCCTTTACACTGAGCTAAATTTTGAAGAATTTCAGTAAAAGGCTTACTGCACACTTCCACTGCTGAACAATGCTTCATACTGGAACTAGGGACAGATAATGTTATTTATTAAATCGTGGGAATTGCAAGTCCCTTCACTAACTAACAGAGGAGAGGGCTTTGCTGTATCTTAAGACTGTAGCAGTGGATCAGCAGATGGGTATGCCTTCTCACCATGCATTTCTTGCATTAAAGCCTGAGTACACAGCTGTCTTTTGCACGGACAAACAATTAATGCAAGGAGAGCAATTCCCCCTTGTATTTACCTAAATAAATATATTTCCTATGTAAATACATTTGTTTATTTTGCAGTTGCTGCGAATGAAAAGTTCAGTGACAGCAGATCAGGCTCATACTAAAATTTAATTTAGTTACTCCTGTGAGGCTGTGAGTGGTGTGTTTCAGCAGTGGTGACAGCCACAGTGAGTCACCTCCTCTGGTGCAGATATTTATGAATACAGCGTGCAGGCTCTTGTTCATGGCTGGCAGAATTTTATGATGGTGACTATGTTGAAAAATAGTGTTTTCTAGCTGAGAACTTGCCCTATCAAATAGTATAATTGTCCTTTTTGTATCTGTTGCATATTCAATGGAAATAAATAGGAGGCAGTACTTTTGAAACAGCCTTGATTCTTACGCATCCATGTATCAGTTTGAAATCGAACTCAATACAAGTGTATGGGTGTGGATTATTCTAGAATTCAATTTAAATTTTATGCTCTTGAATTTAAGATCAGTGGGTAAAATCTTAAAATGTCTATGTCACACAAGTGCTTTTTAAAGTGTAGCAGGTACCTGAATGTGATCATCCATAGGTCTTTGTGCTTTAATCGACAGTACTGAAGGAGATTTTAGTCCTTCCTGCTGTAGCTAAAAAAGGATTAAAGCATGTCTACTAGATGCAAATAATGATAGCATTTAAAATTGCTTTGTTTCATACCAATTTATATAGTCTAAGCATCTAAATTCACATGGATCAATTAGCAGTTGTATAAATTAAGAATTGTTCTTTTTTATTATTATCCCAGTAGCTTACATGTACACATTGGAAATAAAAGGCAGGTAATTGTGTGATCAGGATTTTACAGTAATTCCAAAATCATGCCAGACCAAGAAAACTGACTATTTCAGAAAAATACACAAAGAGAACCTCTTGGCACCTATATTTATTTGAACTGAATGTTGGAATTGGACTAAGATAGTGCAATTCTCATCCTTTCAGGGAAAAAAAAAAATAAAGAGGTGAACAGAAAAGGAAGAAACTATGGTGTTTCCCAGTCTTGATAATCAGAACATAGATTGGGACCGAGTTAGGAACTAAAGTCATTCCTTTCCAGTCCCATACAGTTTGTGAGTACAGTTTAAACTCCTTTCTAGATGCCTGGAATAACATGATGAACAAGAAAAATAGACTAACAAACTTCCTGGGTATGGCAGCATTTTTTACTTTACACTCACACTGTGTAAAAGTTCAAATCACACGTGTATCATGAGCTCTGTAGATGTGATGGCAGATTATACTTTACCATAAAAATAGTGGTGGTTCCTACAACTCAGTTTTAGTTTAAATGTGAATTAGTGAAATACTTTTAACAGTTCATCCTCATAAAAGTAGATTCACTCTCTTGCATCAAAATGTTCCAACAGCACAGTACCTTTTTTAGTATACACCCAGGGAGAAGGGAAATACAATAGGAAATTCTTTTTCTAAATGTTGAGTGGACTGAAGACTGCAGTATTATGTTGCAGTTCATATTCAAAGCACTTTCCTAGAGCTGTAAAACAGAAACTGTTTTCCCATTTAATGATTTAGGAATGATAGAAAAATGACTCCCAGCAAAACTACTGAATTTAAAATGTCAGTTTTGAAGGGGTTTTTTTGCCTCATGTGAACAACAATAAACAGCAGTTTGAAGTTGTAAGAGATTCTGTACATGTTTTTATCATTTCTCTTTGGCTCCTTCGGTCTGAAGACTTAATATTGAAGAGTGAAAATTTAATCGGTTATTTGTTATTTTTATTGTTGTTATAAAACAGCTTTGTTGTGCTGACTTAAAACTACAGTTCTTCAGGTCCTCTTGAGATCAGTTCCTAATTGAGCCCTAATGATGCAGTTATTATTGCTTTTGATAAACCTCCTTTTACTACCTACACTTTCTTCAAATGGTGAACAGAAGCAGAAGTTTAATTGTACAGGCTTGCTGAATATTTACCTCTCAGCTAAATAAATAATGATGGTTCACCTCTTCTAAAGTCAATAACTGCTTAATATTGCATTAAGCTGATGAGTGTAAAGGAATAGTAAACCATGTTACTGCTACAGCAATGCAATTAACTAAAACAGGGAACAAGTCCCCTTTCATTTAGAATGGCAATAAAGCATATGTTATTCATGGAGTTTGATCATAATAAAATTGCATGGAAAGAAATGAACCCTATAAATCTGGACTTAATTTGATTTTCTGTGTGGAAATTTAAAAAATTGTTCAATTATAACTTTACTACTTTAGTGCCATACTATTTCTAAAGAAATACTTAAGTTGAGTACTCAGCCTAAATAGGAAAAGTAAATGAGAGAAAAATACAAAGTTTTCATTTGTAGATTAGTTGTATGCTGTGTGTTAAGACACCAAATTCTGGATACCTAAGCTCATTATAAGATACCTAAGCTCAATATAAATTAGAACTTTGGAATTCCTTCATTTATAATAGTTGTATCATTCCTATGATGGATTAATCCAGATTTAGTCTATCCTTATTCTATTTACAGATAATTGAATTAAATATCACTCAAATTTACTGAATCCCAGAACAGTTGCTGTGCTAAAAACAAGGTATGTAAATCCTTTGCAGCTCAGTGGGGTTCCTGGGAGGACACGAGCTCAGTAAAAGGATCAGATCTACCCTAAAGTTACATCTAACTAGCTCTGATATCTCCTGCTTCTGTCACAGACAAAGTTTCCGATCTCATTTTACTAATTAAATTATTGTGAAGAGCTGCAGATGTGGACTTAGGACACTAGGCTAACATTGTCACTGTTGTGTGGATTGTTTGTGTATCCCAGAGGAATTGGCCTTTTCTGAGGAGTTCAGAGCTATTGGTAGGTGGCATATTCATGAGATGAGAGATTTGTAAAGTTCACCTGCATTTAAACATACAGTGCATTTGTACTTTGCTATGGGTACAGACTGATAATTCTGCAGTAACAAACATCAACACAAACAGAAAATCAGGATTCAACTTCTCTAATATTCACAGATACACATTTTATATACTTTTCTCCAGACAAAAAAATATTTGATTAAAACTGTCCTGATTTTTTCCCCCAGAAGTGGAAATACACAAACTGATGCCACTTGAAGATTTGGTATGCTGCATAAATCTCAGTTCATAACTTGAACATACAGATTAATCTGGGTAATAAAATGGTCAGAAAAGGCTTTAGTTTCATAACATGATTAGAAGATAGACCTGAGCGTTCATGATGCAAGTGCAAGAATTTCTTGTGGATTCAAAGATTAAATTCAGACTACTGTATCTTGTGCAGTGATATATGCATATACTACTAAATAATCGTTTAGAAGGCTTGTAATATATATTTCACACAAGTAACTGTGACTGTCTGGGGAGCATGTTAAGAGGACAAATCCTGAAACTGGTGGGAAAATTGACACAAGACTTTGTCAGTATAGTGACCTCTTGCTTCAGGATAAAAGCAGCCCTAGGATCCCTGGTTTATTTTAATAATAAAGAAGTTTCCTATATGGTCAGTCTTAAGATACTCTGTATGTAATACCTCTGGAACCTCTAAAGAAAAGAAAAAGGAAATGCGAAAATATTTTAGTCGACGGATTGATTAACTGAGTACTCTTGCCAATGCAGACGTTATTAACGTCATCAGTAATTAAATAGCAATATAAGCACTGGTTCCTAAAAGAGAAAACTGTAAGAGCTATCAAATTGCTAAAAGACATGGTTGGAAAAAAAGAAAGCTTAATGAAATGTTTTAATATAATTATTATTAATTAATAAAAATCACAAAATATTATTATATTTCAAATACATGCAGAGCATGAAAGGAGAGAAAAGGAGCAACCAGATGCCTGTTCAGTGCTGGAAGTGAGGACACAGACCAGACCCAGTGACCTGAAGAATGTCTTGGTGGACACTACAAACCACACAGACTACATTTCAGCCTCATAGCTCAGACCAGATTTCTTGGAGGGGTGTTCGTGTGTTGGGGTGGGGTTGCCTGGCAACCTACACTACCAAGGTATTACATTACATCAGTTGAATCCCATTTAAAAGGAAACTGAAGCCACATAAATTGCAACTGTCAGTGTTTCTAGGTTTAAATCTATTCCCTGTGTGATTAAGCAGATCTAATTAAGCAGTTTTAAGGACTTCCCAATTAAATACAGAAGACATTCTAAGTACCTTTAAGAATCCCTGTTTTTTTAGTGCCTAACAATTTCGTGACAATCCCACTGGCAGTAAAAGTGGCAGAGACAGTAATTAATTTTAACACCATTGATTACTAAATTAATATTTTCTTATTAAATTACATAATGTAATGAATTTACAGTTTAAAGTTTCCTGGATGACTATAAATTTACTTTTATTTTTTTCCTCTTCCAGTTTACTCATGTATAAGTTCTGAATGATTTACAGTTTCGCATATAGACCCTGATCTCAGCTAAGAAGCTACTGTCCAAAATTAATATTTGTTCAGTTATCCTTGAAATGGATTTGTTGTCTTTGTAAGAGACTCATATTACTCTGTCTTCCAGCTGCAGGCTATTTGAAATCAAACCAAGTAGTAGAAGCCTTTTTGACATGGAGCATTATATTCATTCCCAGGGGAAAGCCTGTCCCTTTAAAGCCTCAGAAGGAAGAAATGTGTTCTCAGTTTAATTTTCATCAGATAGGTATACAGAGTAGTTGGATGGGTAACCTTTGAAATGCTATAGTTTCAGCAGTGCAGCAGTATTACAGAGCTCCCAACGAAATGAAAGCAACAGTTTTTATCTACCTATGAGTAATGTGTTCTCTCAACACAGCAGGGAACATACCCAAACACAAGAAAGATCCTGTCTACCTAAGTGTGTTGTCCTCTGAGTTCTCTCTGTGTGTTGCAAGCAGGTTTCCCTTTTATGCACATATGCAAACTTGTTGGCTTGGAGCAGTGCTGTCAATACTGAATGAAGACAAAGTCCTGAAGTGTTTCTGATCTGAGGTTAATTTAGAACTCACCGGCAGCTGGCTGCATTCTTTTATTTTTTAGTTTTTCAGGAGTACTCACCAAAGCGCCATTCATGGTCCACCCAGTGGAATGAAGTGCATCACCAAGGCACACTAAATCTGTCAACAAATGCTGGCGTTTCTTCCTGGCTGTACCTCATTGTTAATCAAATAATCATTTTCTGTAATAAGGGAGCAGAGTGTAAACACGCTCCTCACTAATTTGCAATGTTTGAACATCTGATTCCTTAACATTGTGAACAGGAAGTACTGATGAGCTTTGCAACTGCACAGTTTGGTTCCAATTAAATTTTTAATGAAACAAAAGTCAAGCCCAACTGTGACTTGTGGCAGAGTTTTGATTTCATCAGTGCCCTCTCATATCACTTGGTGAGGTTTCCCCCGCTGAGCATAAATATTGATGGCTGACAAGATAGTGAACACTGAGTGAAGTGTACCAAACAGCTTTTCTGAGCTGTCACTTGATTTTTTATTTTTTAGGGGGCTGTTGACAGATTGGCAATCAAGCTTATCTTGAATTTTCAAGTCCATTGAAATCTATTTTCAGAATGGATATCCCAGGGTGATGGTAAGGCAAAGGAAGTAAAGTGTGCTTGCACCATCGAGCACAGTACTCTAAGCTGATAGAAAATGTTTGAAGCTATTTAACTTCTCTGTAGGAGCCCACAGAAGTCTGTTGCTCCCTGTCTCTAATAAATGCTATGGAGGCCAGTTGCTTTCAAAGCTCCCAGTAAAACCTACTGGTGTTGTTTTTACAGGAACACAGTGGAAGGGAGGAAAACTAATTTAAGAAATGTTTGCAGCAGTGAAATACTGCTCAAAGCTACAGCATTAATGACAGTAGTCAGTAGCAGCAGCTGACTGCCTGGATTTAAATGGCAATCTGCTTGGCAGTAGCAGTGTAAAAACAACCCAGATATTGGACTGCTCCATCCCTTCTGTACACAGATCCAGCAGATTGAGTGATCTGACCCTTGGATGCTAAATTCTATAACCAGTCATGTTAGTTAAAGGAAAACGAAGAAAAGCTTTGGGTCTGAGCCTTGCTTTGTTTAGCATGCATTCAGTGAGTTTGCAGCTAAGGGAAAAAAAAAAAAGAAAGAAAGAAAGAAAGAAGAAGAAAGTAAAATAAAATTTAGAAAAGAGAAAATAAAATAATAAGTCAAAAATAGAAAAGATAAAAGAAATGCTTTAAATTAAGAAAATAGTTCCAGGAGTCCAGTGGTGGAGTACAGAGTCTCTCACACTGCTCAGACTGGCTCAGCTCCTAAGACTACAGCAGAATTGTACCACATCTGTTGAGCTGAGGATGGTTCTGCACGTGCCTTGCTTCCTAAATTCATACTAAAGTCAGATTATCAGGAGTATGGCACTGTTTTTGTCTCAAAGAATTTGACTGATTTTTTCTTAAGTTTTACTTAGGAAAAAAAGGCCACTTGTTCTTAATTCTTGAATATATAATTAGGAGAATATTTGTAAGCATATAATTTGGAAGAAGTCTTGCCTGGAGTTCACATTCAATATCGGGATGAATTCCTTAGAATTCAAGAAATGATGGACCTTAGTTTCCTTCAGTTCTGTCAACTTAATTTACTTAGAGGTTAGAGACACTTTAAATACATCCTCCTACACCAGATACATGAGGAATAAAACCCTAGTACCTAAAGATCTAGATTCTCAAGGAAGAAATATATAAAAACTCTATCTAGAAAAGTACCTTTATTTCATAGTCACTTCACCTCTCACCAGTGCAAAACAAAAAGTCTGACTCTTGTGGTTTTCTTTAAATTTCATAAGTGAATGTTGGAACACAGGATTCATCATAAAAGATTTGTTAATATGCTTTTCCTGTTGCTCCCAATTTATTCCAGTGAACCTGTACGGTAAGTTATAAAAGGAAAATATTTTAGATTTCTAATTTCTGCTAATGTAGCTATGATTCTCAAAACTATGTTCTCTTAATGATAAAAGCACTACATATTTTATTTGAATCCTCCAAACAAGACTTTTGGAGACTAACTCCAAACATTCTACTGCTGTGACAGTCTTTCCGGCAGCAATCTCTACTTCCTCATTATTTCCATTTTATAGTGCCTCCTTCTTTCTTCAAGTACTATACTTCCTTATATAATATATTGTGTTTTCTCTTAGCAATACTCAGATATGGCATCCTTTGCAAAATGTTCTCTCAGAAGTCATTCACTTGTTTTTTTAGCAGTTTTTTGAGTTATTTGCTGACTTGAATCTTCCAAAGGATGTGGGAAAATGTGGTGCCAGGTTTGTCTTCTGTCTTTTCATTTTACTGTTTATATTTTTATGTTCTCTGTATTATTTTTTCTTTATAACCATTGTATGGGACAGGTCTTTTTATACTAAGCTTATTTTTGTGTTGTATGTTTTCTTATAAAAATACCTTAGAAAGTTGTTAAATAACACAGAATCTAGCCCTGATTCCTCCTGGAAGCAGGAAGACATTTTTCTCGCTTCCTCAGCAGTATCTTTTAGCTTTTCTTTCATATGAAGTATATTAATTTTTCAAATAAGGCTTCATTTCTTATCCAATCAGATAATAACATATGGACATTACAGTTGCATTGGCAGCTCTAGCTGGAAGCTTGTGTCATAATTTCTGACAGAAAAATGTTTCTTTTATGCAACCATTCTCCAAAGCACAGACATAATGACCACCTCCCTTCTATAGTGGAAAGTAGGCTTTAAAAATTATTCTGTTTTCTTTAAAGAACTTTGAGCTTCATGAACTCACATCTAATAATGTTCTTCCTACTGTATATTTTTATTGGTCTTTTTCAGTACATTTTAAGGCACAGTTCTGTAACCTATTACTTTATACCACTGTGAACATTTACTTTAATATGCTAAGCATTCCAAATTAATTCCTTGCAGTTATCTCTTCTAGATATGTGTATTATTCTTATATATATCTACAATTAATTTCTATAACTATATGTATATAATGGTTCTAAGATCTGTCTCTGGATTTTTTTTTCATTAGGTCATAATACTGTCTTTATGTTAAGTATCCATTTGTTTTTTAACATTTTTTAAATCTTTTTATTGTCATCAATAAAATGTCACATGAAAGAATGAAAATAATTTAAAAAAAGCCTTTGTACCTGATTCCAAGTTACAACAAACATACAAATTGTTGCCTTATGCTGTGAGAAGATGAATAAAACAGACAATAGAGGTGATATATGCTACTGCTCCAGCTATGAAAAGTAAGGGAAGAGAGAGACGCTGTTTTTTCAGCAGCCAGAAAGTGAGTTATACTGTATGTTTTCCTTTAGAAGTTACAATATATTTTCCTTTAGAAATAAGAGAGAAAAGATACCTCTCCAGCAAACTGGTGGGAAGAGATAACACAGATCATAGAATCCAAGAATGGTTTGGGTTGGAAGGGACTTCAAGGATCATGAAGTACCAACCCCCTGCCAGAGGATGGGTTTTCGGATGGAAGATCAAGTACTAGATTAGATTGCCCAGGACCCTACGCAACCTGACCTTAAACCCCTCCAAGGATGGGGCACCCACAACCTCCCTGGCAACATGTTCCATCACCTCACCACCCTTTCAGTAAAAAAATTACCCCTGGTATCCAATCTTAATCTCCCTTCTTTTAGTTCAGAAAATTTCCTCCTTGTTCTAACACTATCTTACCCAGTTAAAAAGTTGATTTCCCTCATGATTATAAGTTCTCTTTACATATTGGAAAGCCACAATGAGGTCTCCCCTCAGTCTTCTCTTTTCCAGGCTGTACAAGTCCAGTCCCTTGGTGAAGGAGATGTGCTTCAGCCCTTGGATCATCCCTGGGGCCCTCCTCTGGACTGTCTTCACATCTTCACATTAAGGGTCCACGTCTTTCCTTGCATTGGGAGCCCAGAAGTGGATGCACACTCCAGCGAGGGCCTCACAAGGGTAGAATAGATGGGGACAATCACTTCCCTTGCGCTGTTCATCACCCCTCTGCTGATGGAACCTAGGATACCATTGGTATTCCAGGCTGCAAGCACATACTACTGTCTCATTTTAAGTTTTCATCAACCAGGGCCCCTAAGTCCTTCTCAGCAGGGCTGTTCTCAAGGATTTCTTCTCTAAGTTTGTATACATATCTGGGATTACCTCAACTCAAGTTCAAAACCTTGCACTTTGTTTTATTGAACATCATTAGGTTCACAAGGGCCCATCTTTGAGTGTATCAGGAACCCTCTGAATGGCATTCCTTCCTTCTGCTGTGTCAATCACACCACTCTGCTTGGTGTCATCAATATAATACCCCATGGTATATATTGTTGTTACATAATTACACTAAGTCTTGAGGTTAAACTGGCATGGAAATCCCTCCTTAGGCAGAAACATG
>VXAB01012920.1:205841-242267 GCA_013399175.1 Odontophorus gujanensis
ATTTCTGACAGAAAAATGTTTCTTTTATGCAACCATTCTCCAAAGCACAGGCATAATGACCACCTCCCTTCTATAGTGGAAAGTAGGCTTTAAAAATTATTCTGTTTTCTTTAAAGAACTTTGAGCTTCATGAACTCACATCTAATAATGTTCTTCCTACTGTATATTTTTATTGGTCTTTTTCAGTACATTTTAAGGCACAGTTCTGTAACCTATTACTTTATACCACTGTGAACATTTACTTTAATATGCTAAGCATTCCAAATTAATTCCTTGCAGTTATCTCTTCTAGATATGTGTATTATTCTTATATATATCTACAATTAATTTCTATAACTATATGTATATAATGGTTCTAAGATCTGTCTCTGGATTTTTTTTTCATTAGGTCATAATACTGTCTTTATGTTAAGTATCCATTTGTTTTTTAACATTTTTTAAATCTTTTTATTGTCATCAATAAAATGTCACATGAAAGAATGAAAATAATTTAAAAAAAGCCTTTGTACCTGATTCCAAGTTACAACAAACATACAAATTGTTGCCTTATGCTGTGAGAAGATGAATAAAACAGACAATAGAGGTGATATATGCTACTGCTCCAGCTATGAAAAGTAAGGGAAGAGAGAGACGCTGTTTTTTCAGCAGCCAGAAAGTGAGTTATACTGTATGTTTTCCTTTAGAAGTTACAATATATTTTCCTTTAGAAATAAGAGAGAAAAGATACCTCTCCAGCAAACTGGTGGGAAGAGATAACACAGATCATAGAATCCAAGAATGGTTTGGGTTGGAAGGGACTTCAAGGATCATGAAGTACCAACCCCCTGCCAGAGGATGGGTTTTCGGATGGAAGATCAAGTACTAGATTAGATTGCCCAGGACCCTACGCAACCTGACCTTAAACCCCTCCAAGGATGGGGCACCCACAACCTCCCTGGCAACATGTTCCATCACCTCACCACCCTTTCAGTAAAAAAATTACCCCTGGTATCCAATCTTAATCTCCCTTCTTTTAGTTCAGAAAATTTCCTCCTTGTTCTAACACTATCTTACCCAGTTAAAAAGTTGATTTCCCTCATGATTATAAGTTCTCTTTACATATTGGAAAGCCACAATGAGGTCTCCCCTCAGTCTTCTCTTTTCCAGGCTGTACAAGTCCAGTCCCTTGGTGAAGGAGATGTGCTTCAGCCCTTGGATCATCCCTGGGGCCCTCCTCTGGACTGTCTTCACATCTTCACATTAAGGGTCCACGTCTTTCCTTGCATTGGGAGCCCAGAAGTGGATGCATACTCCAGCGAGGGCCTCACAAGGGTAGAATAGATGGGGACAATCACTTCCCTTGCGCTGTTCATCACCCCTCTGCTGATGGAACCTAGGATACCATTGGTATTCCAGGCTGCAAGCACATACTACTGTCTCATTTTAAGTTTTCATCAACCAGGGCCCCTAAGTCCTTCTCAGCAGGGCTGTTCTCAAGGATTTCTTCTCTAAGTTTGTATACATATCTGGGATTACCTCAACTCAAGTTCAAAACCTTGCACTTTGTTTTATTGAACATCATTAGGTTCACAAGGGCCCATCTTTGAGTGTATCAGGAACCCTCTGAATGGCATTCCTTCCTTCTGCTGTGTCAATCACACCACTCTGCTTGGTGTCATCAATATAATACCCCATGGTATATATTGTTGTTACATAATTACACTAAGTCTTGAGGTTAAACTGGCATGGAAATCCCTCCTTAGGCAGAAACATGACATTTAATTATTTGAAGACACATCAAGTCAGACTTTATACTCAATTCAGCTGAGCACATACATTTTAGGTTGCTCAGAACTGGCAGAACTCAGCACCTTTCTATTGCAATAAAGTTACTGGGTCATTAGGCTAGAGAATCAGACTAATTAATGATTATTCTACTTTTGATCCCACAATTCTTCAGGCTTTTTTGCATGGTGATACGCTTCAGAAGGAGGACTAGAAGATTAAATTAAAACATTAGACTGGAAGGAAACCTGGAAGTCACACAGAACATCTTCCCTATTTAAAAAAGATCTACTGAGTTTCAGTGATAGAGGAAGCTAACACCATCTGTTTCATTAACCTAATTTGGTCCTTTGGAATTCAAACATCTGGAACGTCTGCCTCTTTACAGAAGCAGGTTAGGAGAACAATGTGATCTGTGTACTACAACTTCCAGTGGCCAACACCAATGTCACTTTGAAGGAATACACAGAACAAATGTGGCTAATGTCTCACTGGCAATTTGAGTCTTGCAAGACTTGATTAAAACCACACAAACAGTCCCAAATTAAGGTTCAGACCTGAAAGTTGACCTAAAAGTAAACTAGCTGAAGCTCTTACCACTTCTGTTTGATTTTTGCCTCAGATGAGAATCATCACAATTGAAAACAAAGAATTTGATCTGCTCATCAATTCATTGCTGAACCTCTACTATCTTTAGGCTGACACAAGGTAAAAAAGAAATAAAAACAAATAATTTTTTAAAAATTGAGTCTATTTTAATATGTGTGGTTGAAAACTATGCTGCATCGGGAACTCATCCAGTAGTACAATGAGTTATGTCTCCCTTAGTGACAGAGACATCAGTCAGAGAAGCAGAATTGATGGTACCAACTCTAAAACTGCAGTCACTGGATTGATTTTAGTCTGCAATAACAAGTCTGTCACAGGCATTAACGTTTTCACAATCCTCTTCTTACACAGAAAATAAAGACAGTGAGAATTCCTTACATTCTCACATTCTAACCACTCTTCTTTCACACTGAAGTGTTCAGAAAATAGGAATACTTCTGAGAATTTTTGCCTGCCGTGCACAGGAAAGGGTTGGTGTGATCCAATATTATTTATTTATTTGGTTGTTTGTTTGTTTGTAACTTCAGCAAGAGCTGTTGAAGACTAAGAATACATCAACTTCACTGTCTAGAACCAGAGACTGAAAAATAATTTGCACTTGGTGCTAATTAAGCCTGCTTTCACTCTTGGTGTTCTTAGGCAAGTTACTCAAGCTCTTTGTTCCCTTTTCTGATCAGCTGTAAACTTAAGTTGAAGTAGGACATCACTGGAAAGCAGATGTTACCTCAGAGTTGAGCTTTTATAGTAATTAAATTATAGAAGAAAATATAATAATTAATAACTAGCAGTCAGCACGTAGTAATCATGCAGCCATACCTGTTAAGACTGTACATAACATCAATATTCATTGGGGGATATTAATGTTATCAAACATTGATAGAAAGAATTTAGCATTTACCAAAAAGATATTTTCTTTTTCTCCACTGAAGCAGCGTCATTTATTCACTTCTTATTATTGTGCAGTTTTATAAACCAATTGAATTATCTTGTAAAATAAATTTGTACTGAAGTTTAAGTTGAATTTGAAAATGCATGTCTGTACCTTTTCATGTGTTTAAAAAAGGGAAGGTTTTATGAACACCTGTCAGATTCTGTTGCAGTTTAAATTGTTGAAAGTTTAGCTACCTTATCAAGACCAGTGTAGCTGGCTGTAGCACCACTGCAACTTAATTTAAATCATATAATGTTTTAGGATATTAACACAGTGTCATTTTGGTTCCATTTTTAAGTAAATAAAATTTGGAGGTGGTATTCATTTTTGGGAATGCTTCAGTGTAACTAAACATGGCTTTCATGAAAGTTTACTAACAAGTGTGCAGTTTTCCATGTCCGCAAGTACAAGAATCAAAAACCAACCAAAATATTTTTTTCCTAATTCTGAAGAACCCTGTATTTTTAAAGAAACTGGTATTGTATACTGTTGAGTTTGTAGTGTCATGAATTTTGGAAAATCTGTAGGAAAAAGTTACAGGAGAATTATTCAGAGATCACTGTGATGGATATTTTAGAAATCTAAAGAACTAGGAAATGAACAATGACCAAAAATGATAATCTTGGAGAAAAATAATGCACTATTTCATCACATATATTGTTCCTGTATAGATAGGTTCAAAACACGAGTTCATCATGCCTGTAAAAATGTTTTAGAAACAGTTATGATCTCTGATATCCCAGTATTTTCTGACAGAACTTAAAGGAACCATTTTTTACTGAGTTTCATGACAATTACGCAGGAACTGCATCTGATATTGTGTTTAAGAACCATCAAACTTTACTAAGCCTCATTGTGCACTTCCTGCTCTTCAGAATCCCTACTATCTTTTGTTTCCCTAAGAGGTTTTCTTCCAAAGACCATGGATTGCTTCTCTATAGCTGCAGTTCAATTGCTGCAGGTACAAAGAAGGAAGGATAGCAAATTATTACTAAGCTACTAGACAAAAACATAGCATAGCAGAGCTAAAATTGTAGGATTAGCTCTTGTTAATACTCTGCACTGATTTCATTGTAATTCTACAATGGGATTGGACAAAAGATTTCAATAAGTCATCTACTTCATCCTAAATCTATAGATGGTGCTAGTTTAAAAGTTACAGAATAGACTATGTATTTGAAATGTGAACAATCTGCCTGCTTGTCATCCAGCTGGATATTGAATCTGTGGTAGATGTAGAGAGTTGCATTTTCCTATAGTTTGTCAGTCACGCACCTATAATTGTTTAATCTTCCATGGATTCTGGAGAGAAGAAAGACACCAAAACTTCGACTGTGTTTGAAAATAAATCAATACAGATGAACATTGTTGGTGCTAGAAATGCAATGTTATATCTATGATGTCTATTGCACACTGCAGTCAAAAAGAATAAAATATCAAAATGATCTTGACAGTTGTATATCTTATATTAGTTATATATATAAGATGCATGTTATTAACAAATGA
The DNA here is from genome assembly GCA_013399175.1 of Odontophorus gujanensis. Classification (NCBI taxonomy): domain Eukaryota; kingdom Metazoa; phylum Chordata; class Aves; order Galliformes; family Odontophoridae; genus Odontophorus; species Odontophorus gujanensis. Next base: position 210,652 of record VXAB01012920.1, read on the forward strand.
AAAAAATCTTAGTGTTAGATCTTTTTTTACTACTCTATGTCAGAAGACAGATTTGGAGGCAGTATGTATGGGCCTATAATGGATATTTCAGTAGCTATGTTTACTAATAACATCTCAGGCACTACAGAAATGAACAATTAATGGTATTTATTTCCTCCTCTTTCACTTCAAATCCTCTACTATCCCCTCACTTTCAGAGGCTCACGTAGCTCAGGTATAAAATTCTTTGGAGTAAGCAAGTTGCTGAGTATAGCAGTAAAGAGTTGAGCTTCACTTAGAAAATTTATTGTTCTTCAGGTAGTGGTATTCTCCAGAAATGATAATGGTAATCAATCTTGTTACTTCTGCAGAAACAGGAACTTTTCTGTTTAGAATTTATAACTTCAGGCAAGGTGCCAGAAAGAGCTGCAGATCTTTCACCATGTTTAAGCCATTTTCACTGCCAATGAAGTCACATCCTTTTAATGGCACATTGTGCCTAAAGTTTCATTGTCCTATATGTTTTCACCCTTCAGCACTTATTGCTTAAAAATATCTAACCAGGATGCTATAATTCCAAAGGCTGGATAGTTTAGAGCAACAACAAGCATTTCATTTTGAAAGGAAATGATGACAATCCAAGTGCTGGCTCAGAACAATAAAGCTGAATTTGTATGAGCTTAAGAAGTCAAAAACCTCCAGTAGCCTTTGTGTAATTTGAGGAAAAAAAATCAACAAACAAAAACAATAAAGGAACAAAGAGAAGGTGCAAATCCCCAGTAAAATCAGACTTCTGCTACGTAACATCAAATGGTCAACAACTACATTTGGCTAGAATGAACAGCCATGAGGGATCTAATCTGCATTTGATGGTGGGCCAAAGCAATGTGCAGAATGAATGTAAGTAATGCTGGCAGATAGCTGCTTCTGAAAGTGGTGCATCATAAAGAGGAATATGAACAGGATAATGGACTTGGGCTGAAAACCTTGCCTAACGGGGGATGAGTTGGTGACAGTGCAGTCAAATAGGGAATGGAAGTAATTCAAACTACCCAGATTATACAACATAGGGGATGTTAGTGACATAAATATCAAGACTATTACACGATATATTGTATTATTCAAGAAATTCCACTAATCCCTTTATTAAAGTAGGATTTTTAGCCAGGATATTAGTTTCTTCTTTTAAAAATGTATCTTCCATCTTTGGATATAAAAAAACTATTTTCACAGGCACTTGGCATGCAGAAATTCCCAGAATTCAATTCATGTTTAGTATTCAATTCATTACACCAGTGTCTCTAAATTTGGTACACAGGATAATACTAATTTCTTAAATGAGTCAAGGTCCAGTGAAATTGAAAAGAGCTACATGCATTCATTTGCATTCAGAATGCAACAGATAATTTGAAAATGCTGGAATATCATTGATGTGTTCAGTGTTATAAAAAAGTCAATAATTATTTTCCTTTAGCTATACTTTATGGCCAGCAAACATATTTTTCACCAAGAAAATATTGTAGGATTCTATGCCATCAGATATATAGATATTTATTTGTAAACATTAAGTAGGTATTGTTTGCCAAGGATATAGGCCAGGGTCAAATTCAGTGAGTAAAAAGATTAGACTCTCCACATCTTGGCAAAATTAAGTGGAACATTTTTGTACTTATAGAATTAATTCTCCTTATTCACAAACAAATCTACTAAAGGAAGAAAAAAAAATAAACAGAAAAGGAAATAAATTAATTTCATCATAAACATTTTTGGATTTCCACACTGATGAGGAAACTGCTTGTAAAGCTGGCTTTCTTGCCTTTTTTGTAGTCTCTTCTTCGTTTATTCTTTTGGGATACCGAAGATAGAACAGGAAGGAGAAGTTCATGGTCCTTCTGTTTATGGCTTATGCAATGTCTAATTTACTTCTTTATTCCTGCTCTACTTCACTAGTCAGTCCTATAATAACACAATGAACTTGCAGTAATCCCATTCTTTTAACTGTGAGCTGGAGTTAAAACAGTAGTCCGTGAAGCAACAAGGTCAACAAACTTACCTCTACAATAAAAATTTAAATCCACTGCTGCTTACTGATTTATAAATTAATAAATTTATGTTCAATGTTAAGTTCTACTGTCATGTCTTCTACTACTAGACTGTTATAAGTCATGTTTAAATATTTTCAATTAATTGTGAGACTCTAATATTTCATAACTGAAGATTTTTGTTAAATTTTTACACCATTCTTTCTTTAGTGTTCCTTCCTTTGTTTCTGTTTTTGCTTCTTCTCTTTTCCTTAAGCAATGAATGGTTATAAGCAGCATAAAATGTGAATTTATGTTTGTAGAGATAATGGACAAACAAAAGCAACATATAAAGGAAAATTATTATTCTGTAAATCACCATAGAGTATGTTCTGTTTCCTATATCGTTACTAACAATTGTATGTAAATGCATCATTTAAAAAATATAACATCTCATTTTCATGATGAGTGCAATTGCAAAATAACTAATATCACAGCAAACTTGAATACTTTGTCTATGCTTGTCACCCAAGCTCCTTCTGTCAACAGTCAAGAAAAACAAACAGATTACTGAGGAAATCTAGATACTGAAGTTAGAGGAAATTAATGCCATCTTGAAAGCCTCACTGAAAATAAACTTTTGTTTCAATTAATGTTCTTGGCAGTTTTTCAAAATTAACTAATTATATTAATTCTTTGTACTTTTGGAGTAGCTCAACAGCTGAAGACTGCTGGAAATGTTTCTCCCATTTTACCTACACACATATGTGTGAGAGAGAAAGAGCAAGAAGTGTGGCTACCAAAACATATATGTAGAAACATACATATACAAACACACATACAGGATTCCTTCCTATTTCATTCAGGTGTCGAAGACGTGTTAGGAAAGTGCATAAAAAGATGTGATTTGATCTTTGATCTTAAACTGGTTTTGCCAAAAATAAAAAGAAAATTAAAAAAAAACCTGAAACCATAAAGCTCAGTAAAATTATACCTCTTAGAATTCTTCCAGTTCTCAGTTTATGTACTCAAAAGTTCCTGACACCAAGAAATGCAACTGTCGTTCTATTTAGAAGTATGAGCTATTCAAGAGAAAAGTAGGTCCACTAGGAAGTAAAAGTTGTGAGATTACCATAGTATTATATGCACATGTGGAAATTTTGATATGTGCAAAAATGTTCTCTGATCTACTGTAAGATATGTCTTGTGATATCATATTCTGCAACTAATATTGACAATTTTTATTTGAAAAGCTGGACACAAACATGACTAGGCAAATTTGCAATGGTTTATATAAAGTTATTTTTGTCATATTGTTGATTTCATGTCAAAGCAAATCTATCCACCTCTAAAATATTAACTACATCACAATGGCAAGATACTTCACAATGTCAGCGGTCAAAAAAATGTCTGTTAACAGACTATTATGAACAGTATTTTGTTTACAAAATGCTTTTCAAGTTTTCTTTAGATATCAGGTGAAAGCATTACAGGTGGGTAAAACTGACCAAGAATGGAATTCTCAGAAACCTAGAATGTCAGACCTAGGTATTTCTGACTTTAAGAATATAAAAAAAACTAAGGTTACATCAATTTAATATCCCCCTCCAATCCATTAATTGTTATGATTATATCGTTCATAGTTAAGTACTTAAAAGACTAAGTATTAGAAATTATGGCACATGCCATGAAGAAACGTACATCATCGACCTCATTTTCAAATTTGGCTACATGAATGGCTGTCCTGAGTGAAATTAAAGATCCATCTAGCCCAGTAACCTATCTCTGACACTAGCCAATGATAGATGATTATCAAACAACTATGACAAATCAAGGCATGCATAAGTGCATTTTCCTTCCAGTAAGATGCATATAGTATCTTAGATGGATAGTACCTTGCATCTATTCATTCCATGCATATATTTGTTCAGTTTCATTGATCTGCTATCCTTTATATTCCTGCTCCTAGTCTTGAAATTCTAAGCTGTCTCCTTCACATATAATTCTCAGGTAAAGACTCTGTCTTTAATGTTGCTAATGAATAACAGCCTACAGGTTTAGAGTCCTGCTTCCAGATTTACCAACAGGTGCAGTTTCCTTCTCCTTAGTTTGCAGTTTATATACATTTCAGGGAGGGAGTGCTTCCTTTCTTGAAAGATACAAATTTTAAGATCAGTGCTTACTATAGAAATAATAGAAAAATCATGATGAGATTTTCAATGAGAAAATGCTCTGTTACATCATCCCATATTCTTTTTAATCCACTAGTCCAGACTGTCATGTAAAACAGCTAACTTGTGCCATATCATCAGCAAAAGGTTGATCCCAATTTTAGACCATGAAGAAATGTCTTATTGCATCATCTCTTCAATTCCATCAGAGGTGGTAGGAGACAGTAAAGCTAAAACAAATGAAAACAGGTGACCTAAAAACTCTCTCTTTCAATCTATTCAATCCAGAAGACATCCAAAAAGAAGAAAATGAGAAAATTGAAACATAATGTAAAATTGAACAGAGGCAAATAAAAAAATTGAGATACAGGAACACTTCTGCAAAAAGAATTGTTTTACAATTCCCTTCCACTTCCCTATGTTTACAAAAGATTTATGGCAACTTAAGTGGTGGAAATGACAGCCAGAGCTGTATATAAACTGATACATAGAATGGAGAAACACATTTAGTTGCTTCTGTCACACTCCATTTTGTGTAAAATGTTTCCTGAAAGTATTGTTTTTGTCCTAGACAAACTGATTGTTTTCCCAGCATAGCACATATATTACTGAATTTGGGTTTTCCTTAGAATTTTCTAACCAAAATTAAATTAATTCTTATGATGAGACAACAGCTGGCCCCAGGTCATCTTTGTTCTGTCATTTCTCCCCCCCGCCTCAAGTCCACAATTGCATTTATATACATCATGAGCCAGAGAGAAATTTCAAGAGTCTTAACAGCATGACTATTTTAAAGTGCCACATTTTAAAGTGGAAATTTTGATAGATTCTTTGTGGAAAGTTTGTACAGGTAGCCCGGTGGTTTTGTGAGGCTTTTTTTTTTGTAGATGCTGAGATCAAATTACCTTTGCAATTTGATTGCACTTCCTTGAAGGTGGATTGAAGCTTTTAATTTAAGGTTCAAGGAGCTGGGGCTTGAATTCTGGAAGTAATTGAAAGAAATTATATTAGATAAGCACAAATCAAAAGAATAAGCACTGCAAGTGTAGGAATAAATAGTAAAAAAAAACATTCTGATATTTATCACCAGAGATTTTCAATGCAAACCTGTGTTCTAAACAAAAATATTCTGTATTCTCTATTCAGGAGTGGAAATTACATATTTTATTATATAAATATAATATAAATATATATAATATATATAATATATATTTATATAAATACTTATTGTATTTATTACTTCACTGAAAAAAAAGAATAGGAACAGCATACAAGTACACAACTGTAAGGTATTAAAATGTAATTTAGAAAATAGGTGAGAAGAAGAATGGGGTGTATATTTACAGATTTTCCATCAAAAACAGAAACAAAAGGAAGGCATGAAATGATTGCTTGCTTTGCTCATGAAACTGTCAACTGTATAAAATTGTATGAAAAATTTTAAATAAAATTTCAGAATACTATGTTTCAGACAAAGACTACAGATGAAGACTTGATGCCTTTCATTTGCCAGAGTCAGTACTTGCCTGTAACACATAGAATCACAGAAACACAAAGGATCGTATGTCATAGAATGTCTTGTGTTGAAAAGGACCTGAAAGGTCATCTAGTTCTACATGCCGACAGGTAGAACAAATCTGTCCTTTCTCACTCCTGATTCTGCCTGTACCAAAACTACAATAATCTAATATTTGACTTACTCCCAGAAGCAGTTTTCACCATTAGAACTTCTACTTCTTTCTCCAGACTGTGGGAAGAGCATCTAGCTAATGATAACACTCAGAAGTTGAGAAAATTAAAATCTGCCTTCTTCAAGTTCTTGATCATCAGAGTAATGCTACTTGCTGTGGTTCAAGACTAGCCCAACAATTGTGAGTCTGATTAAAATACAAAGATTATTAATTTCTAAATGCTTTCAGACATCATTTCTGAGCATGAGATATCTTTGTTTGTTTGTTTGTTTTAAATGTCCACTATATTCCACTAAAGCAACAGACACAAATAATTTAGTAGAAGGATTTCATTAATATTCTATTCCATAGATCTTTTAAAATATACTAGATTTTTTTTTCTTGTACTCTTCCTGTATTGGAGGATTCAATTTTATTACCTTCATATATATTTATGTATATACATATACATATTGATATATTAATAGAGAAGTAATTTACATTTTCATTGTCACCTCATACTACCACACAGCAAGTAGTAATGGGCACAGCCCCTGTCTGAATGTGGGAAGGTATGTAGCCATAACCAAGGCATGAAAGGAAGCATTATGAACTGGCCCAAAAGGCGAAGGTGAAAAATCCCTTTCTGCTGTTTTGGTAAATCCATGACTAATATAAATTTTAAAGTACACAAAAAAGGTGAATAGAGGGTTGTGTAAAAACAGTAAAATGAGAGGATATAACAAATTCTGTCTTGACACCATCTCTGCATTACTGCAGCTTTAGGCTAGGATTAACACTGTGGTGTTTCAAGCTTTTTGCTCCATCACCAGATGAACTGTGACAAAAACATGTTGTAATGTATGAGAACAGATGCCAGCCGTTAGCTTGACACTTATCTGTTTTTGACTTTTTCACTATTTCCACTTTGCTGGAATCTCTTTGACCTTGTCTGATTGTTCTCTATGGGTGGCTTAGTAATATGGCATGTACATCTAAAGCATGTTATCTGGGATTAATCTGTTGCTCTACAGTACAAATAACTGTCATGTGATGCACTTCACTGGTTTTATGATGTTCTTCCCTGCAGGCTACTCTAAAATGGTACAGATTACCTTGATGCATTGAAAAGGCATCACAGTGCAGGACACCACTTTCCAAAAGTCTCTGCTATCCTGCTTGTTGGTCATGACAAAAAAAAATCAGTCTCAGTTTATACAATGTCCTTTTACCCTTAACCTAGTCTAAAAGAAGAAAACCCCCATAACCAACATGTTACTTAAAACAAACAAAAAAAAACAAACACAAAAGTAATCAAAAGACGATCATTCAGAAAGACACCAGCACTTGTAAAAACAGACAGTAGAAGATGAGGAATATACTTCTGTAACCAGTATTTAACTATACAAGTAATTAGTTCTCATGGATTTACAGATGCATGTAATAGAGGCAGAAATCAAAACAGAATATCGTAACATAGAATTCTAACTAAATTTGAACTCATAGTGCTATGTAAAGTTTTTTTGTTCTTGAACTACATCTAGAAAAATGCAAATTTATGCATAAACCAATGCATCTGTGATAATTTATTTAGAATAATACACGATAAATTATTATGCACAGATGAAACAAACACATTCTAAATACTAATGTGCTTGCTTTTGTATATCATCCTTGTGTCTACACAAATGACAGAAAAAAAGGAAAGAATAAGGGAACAAAAAGTACAAACGTTCTACCTACATAAATATTAATTCTGATAAGAATGAAGATATGTGATATCCAGTGTTTGTTTCTACATGCATACACATATATTTATAAGCGTATTATGGTGTTCTGTGAGATTCAGTTACTGTAGTCTAAAGGGCTGTTCCAAAAGCATTGCCTCCTATTTTATTATGTCAACCAACCAGATGTTGGTAGTATTGCAGCAGAAGCTGAATCTTGCCACCAGTATTCCATTCCAGGTTGCTGCCATACTACACGTAGCGTCAGAGGGGAATTTTGACAAAACGGTGTCTGACATGGAAGTGCGTATGAATCAAATGTATGGAAGCAAATTTCTCCATGTGGGAAAAATGTCACCCACTGGTATTCAGAGATGATAAAAGTTTATGAAGACCAAGCATTGGATGTGAGCACAGTAAGGCATTTCAGCATTGGTGACAGTGGCAGTGGCTGACATCCACTGGTGTAGTATTTTATGTGTGGCATGCAGGCTCTTGTTCATCATGGCATAGCTAATGGTGGTGACTATGTTGAAAAATAGTATTTTATAACTGAGAATTTGCTTTATCAAATAGTGTTACTGTGCTCTCTGATTGTATTTCCTATGGAAATAAACAGGAGGCATTACTTTTGGAGCAGCTATTAAAGGCTATGCTTTTCTCCCCTAGTACCTCATGCAAAGAAATATTAATATTTCTGTTTTACAGAGCTGAAAGACTGACAATTAAACGTTGTACTCAGGATGAAACAGTGATTCTATTGATAAGACAGTGGTACTGTAAACACTCAAAGTCTTAATTGTGAAACTGTTGTCTTTTTTTTTATGTGAGAAAGGCTGTTACAAGTAAATCAGTCAGTCTTCTTTTACACAGTTTAATTTCTTCCATTTTCTGTCTAGATAAGCAGTTTTCATTTATTGTCTGTCTCTGTCCCTGGGAAATGAAATAGAACGTCTCCAGTTCACAAAATTAACATCATCCATACAAAATAGGACTACATGAGCAGCTGTAAGACCTGCCATTAAAATACAATTTAGTTAAAAATTTTTTTGCTGCATAAGTCTGCATATTGAGAATACTTTAGCATACAGCTTTGAAACTAGAAAGTCAGACATAAGAAAATCAAATAAATCTGAATCAAAATGTGTGCAAACCCACGAACTGAAGTGCAGGACATACTGTGGGTAGCTTAGGTTTGGCAATCAGGGGACCTTCAGTCTTTTGGGTACTGTGATCAAAACATTCTTTCAAACCCTTCAGCTCTCTTAGTAGCACCTTTAGCTTCCTGCATATGTGCATTTCATTCCTTCTGGCTCTCATTTCTGAAACAGCTTAGTTTCTCTTCTTAATTCTTCCATAGGGAAAACAAACTACACACTATATGTTTCCTCAGCACACCCAGCTCACCTTTCTGGGAATCTGTGGAGAGCCTGGGCTGCAGTTTGCCAGGCAGTGACAGCCACAGCTGGTCACATGAATACCACAGATGGTATTGCGCTATTAAAAAAGCTCATTCCAAGGGTGTGAGACACTGACATCCAAGCTGCTGGGGCTGCCAGCACCCACTTCTCCAGTCTCTCTCTTTCTCCCCACTGCTTTCTAAGAACTAAATGTCAGAGGAAAGACCCCACGTGTTCTTCACTGAATACCACTGATAGTTTTTCATTGGTTATAGCCATCCAAGCCCTTGGTGCATTACCATAGCTGTAAAGAAATGTTTTAAACCCCATCACACTCCTAAATGATACGGGTAGAACACTGCTGTGCATTGACTGTGTTGCAGTTATCTGCAATGACAGGACCACTATTATTCTCAATTTGCGTGATAGATGAGTTTTGCTAGAAATGCCTATGACTATTAAGCCAGGTTGTTAATCAAGGACAGAGACTGTTCCTATTACTCTGGTTAGTGTTAGTAATGCCTGCAGTAGTCCAATATTAAAATTCCAACATTACCTCTTTACATGTTTGGCTCTAGGTAATTTATGGATAATACCAAGTGATATATCCTGTAGCTATGAACTCAGTAACTACCCACAGAAAGTTTCTCAGCAACCTGTATGAAGCAATTTCATAGTATGCTGCTCTGATTTAAGACTGAACCTTCATTAAAGTCTGCTGCTTTATAACTTGAATCTTTTTCTGCAATCAATACATTACCACCTAACAGCAGTCTCACAGAAGAGTCCGAGTTATTTATAGCTTACTAGCATTTTTATTGTCCCAGCTCCACAATATCTAAGAGTCACAAATATATGTTCCAATGGATCAAAGCTTGATGCTCTTAGTCTTTTCTCTTTGCACAGTTCTTAGGATTGCCTGGGCCTATTTCAGTTCACTTAGTCTCCTGGGAATGCTTTACCAGGCAGAGATCTCCAGAAAAGAGCTCTCTGACATTTTTCTCCCTCCTCCCCTGAGCACTATTTGTAAGATTCAACCTTGATAAAACCCCAAAAGCAGAGGGTGCAGGAGACTGTCGCTAAGACAGAACACAAGGAAGCCTCAGCTACCCAGAAGAGGTAACCTAATGGCCCATTTTATGCTAAATGAAAAGTTCAAAAGAATTATTCTAGGTTTTGACTCTGGCTTTTTTTATCTACAGTTGAAAAATAGGGCTGCCACAACATCATCTTGTAACCTTTACAACTCTCTCAATTGCTACACTGAGATCTACACACCAGCTACTACCTTTTATAAACTCTCTGAGGAAAGGCTGAGAGACCTGGGCCTTGAGAAAAGAAGATTGAGAGGGGATCTTACTGACACTCATAAATATCTACAGGGTGAATGTCAAGAGAATGAGGCCAGTTTGTTTTCAGTGGTATCTAGTGACAGATGAAAGGGCAACACGCACAAACAGGAACATAGGAAGTTCTATTTGAACATGAGAAAAAACTCACTGTTTTGAAGGTGACAGAGCACTGTAACAGGCTGCCTAAGGAGGCTGTGGATTCAGCTCTGAAGGTACTCAAAACTCATCTGACTCTCTTCCCTGTTCAGCCTACTGTAGGGAACCTGCTTTAGCAGGTGGATGAGACTAAATGATCTCCAGAAATCACTTCCAATGCTAGCAATTCTGTGATCCTGTGATAGAAATAGCCTATGCAGCTGAAGTTTTATAATTACCTAGCTTACATAACTAATTACTCAATTCATTTGAAGTACCTATTTAGTTCAAGCTTTTCTCCATTTCCCATATGCTCCAAATGTGCCTTCTAGATGCAGAGGAAAGTTCATTTAAGACTCTAGGGGACACTGCTACGATCTTGACACCTACCAGAGATGGTCATTTAAGTGTGGCTACAGCAGACTGCTCAGGCAACAGTAGCTGGTTTTGAGCTTCTGCATTTCCAAAGTGTAGAGCAACAACACTGCAGACTGTAGACTTTGCTGTGTAAATCCAGAAATTCCAGGAAGCAGTTGTTTTACTGTACATATGGCAATCAAGTGATTAGCTGTAGCATGCTAGAGGTCTGCCCTACTATAAAAGGCAAGAATTACCAAGCTAAAAGGAATTACTCTAAGTACTACACGAAATTACAGAACCAAGCAGTAGGTAAAGAAGCCTCGAAATTATTTCCACCACAAATGTAATAATTTCATTGCCAGTGGGGTTGGCTTTCCTTTTTCTTTCTTTGGTTTACTTGTTTCTTTTTGCTTTCTGTTTTGGGAGGGAAGGGTTAAATGTATCTAATAATGATTGCTGGGAAATAATAACTCTAATCAGCCCTACTCTACCATATGGGTAGAACAGGTGTTTGCTAAGGGCAAAAAACAATACAGGGCAAGAAAATCTTTAATAGCTTTTGCACACTTGAGTAAGCTTTGGCTAGATGGGTCAGCAAAACATTTAAATTTACCAGTGGCAGCAAGAAAACCCCCAAACAACTCAGTCTAGCAAAACATGGTATTTTTAAGCTGAAATATATATCACTGCATTTTGTGAATATCTAGCACTTCAGCTTTTGCAGTCATGATTAAATTGTCAAAATGCTGGTTTGAAATGGTGTCCTGAATGTTCTGCTTACAGCAGGACAAAATGTAAAGACTTTATCGTATCAATGGAAGCCTAAAAACATAATGGATAAAAATATCAAACATTATTTTATAAAGCAATGAGTATTCTTTGTAGCAAAATTGATACTCCTTTTCAGAACAGATTTAACGCATTTCTCTAGCCAGCTATGCACACAATGATGCAATTTGTTGTCTTATTAAAAAAAAAAAAAGCATTCTCTTCTTTCAGCTTCCTGTTTTTAGAGTGACATACGTACAACAATGTTAGAAAATGTAAGTCTCACAACATGATCCCTGCAGTAATTATGAGCTTTTTTGAGCTTCACAAAATAACATTTTACATCTGTTAGTATAGTACAGATTGTAAATTACTGAGGCAAAATACATTATTGATATTGAATAGCCCTGGCGGAAGACCTTCTTAAGACTGGAGGTCTTCTGCTACATGGTTTTATTATTTCACATGCAAAAGCTGTGCTTTTATTTCTCAATGATTGGAATGTACCTTGTAAAGAAATGGCATCTTCAGCAACCGCAAGCAAAGTAAAAATGACTGAATTCCATGCATATGAATTCAGTAGCTTCTGTAACTGTCGATTGTCCCTTTCCATCCTGACTGTCCAATCACTCCTTCCTTAACTTTTGACCCAATAATCACTTTTTTTTCTTCCTACTAGTTCTATAATCCTCTCACAACCATAATTGAGGGATGTCTGATATTGTTTCTGAGTAGCCATCTCTGATCAAACCTTGACACATTGATAAGACTACTTTCCCACTTCTTCTTCCATGACTCATGTGGTTAATATAATGTAACCTGAGTTCTTTACACCATCTGAGATAATTCAAAGGCTAAGCTACTTGGTAACTGGATCCCTTGCTTCATCTGAATTTTCAAAAAACATGTTTTCATTTTCAATTCCATAGATAACTCATCCTAACTTGTACACAGTCAACTAGGAAATAAGTGTAGATTTGGTGCTAATGAACCTCTGGAATAAGGTTCCTTTAGAAGAGTACAAAGTTAATTCCACCGCAGAAGAAAAGCCTTCTATCATATAAAATTGGCAAGAGATTAAATTAAACACTTCTAAAATAATTTTAAGGTGGTAGTATTAAATGAATAATGACACCCAAGTAATTTCTTTCCATATACAGAGAAGCTTAATTTCCCGTCAACAATCTCTATATTAGCTATTTTCTGTCCCATAATGCAATAAGCTATTTGTTTTCTGTTGTGATGAAGCTCAGTATATGCGAAAAGAAGAAAACAGGAGTTCCATGTAGGTGCTAATTACCATTAGCAGGTCCTGTGCAGAAAAAAGAAATCAACTTTTTGGTCAAAAATACTATATGTCATTTCATTCATTTCTCTCCTGTGCATACAAATGCTGAATATATTGTATTTCAAAACAGATGGGAATAAAAAAAAAGAATGTGTTCAGTCATACTTATTTCTCTTATATCTCACATAAATCTACCTTACTAAAATCTAATTTCTCCCTTTATTTAGATACCATTTTACAACTTGTTGAAGAATATATCCCTATTCTCATAAATTAGCAAAAATAGGATAATAGAATGAAAGCTGAATGTAAAACATTTTGTAAAGGTTATTCCAGTGTTGTGGGAGGCCAGAAAGGGTAGTGTTACAACACTGAGTCACCCCAGAAATAAGATCATTTGTGATTCAAGGAAACAATGTAGGATAAAACATTTAGATCTCCTACTGAGATCCAAATAGGGCTCATTGACAGTGGAGATTGGTGACAGTGAAACTAGGTATACAAAATTGACCTGAAAATGTGCTTTAAAAGGCAAACAGGTCCTTGAGGTTAAAAACAACAATAAGAGGAAAAAATGAAAAACAAACAAAAAACCACACAAAAAGCAAAACCATGCATAAAACAAACAAAAGTATCCTTCACATACACACACAGTGGGAACAAACTGGACAACACTGACCTGTGGAGCTCCCTCAGGCTTTCACCCTTTCTTGGATGGCTTAAGGACATGTGTGATGCTCAACAGGTTATTAATACTTTGCCATCTATCTAGGAAAAAAAAAAACAAAACAAAAAACACTGATGGTGTGGATGGATGAAAAATCACCCTGTTCAATACCTCCAATTGCATGGCTAGAGCATCTCTTTGTCCACCTACTCACCAACTTCATAGTGAAAATTTTTTGATGGGAGCAGAAAATAAGAATACCTACCACAGATTTTAAGAAATAACAAAGCAAGACATTATGCAATCCTCCTAACTGGGTTTACTGGCTAATTTCCTCCAAAATCCTTGAGAATGTTCCTACTGAACACTCTACCAAGGTCCCATTGAAAAGAAAGCATGACTGAGAGAAGTGAGTGACTGAAAGCATGAGAGTGTGTAACGTTAATCAGTGACAGCACTGTTTTGTCCTTCAAATAAATTAATCTATAGGTAGACATGTCCAGCTGTACCAGAAATAAAATATGAGAATCACCTACAGCATCAAGGAACACTGCAGCAAATTTGGGAAAAAAAGGAAAAAACCATCCCTTTCCTTTATTTCCTCACCATATCTGTCATATCTGAGAATAACTGCATCAAATAATTTGAGCTGTGACAAATTTTATTTTGTGTCCTATTAATAGGTACAAGCTGCACTCAAAGACAAAAAACATACTGTGTCAGTATCGTTCTGGCAAGCTACACTCTTTCTTAAGCAGCTAGGTCAGAGAAAATAGGTCAGAGATTTCTTTTCCCCAGCATTTTCTTTTCCACTTTGTACAGTTGTGAAAAATTGCATTCTCCTATTGGAGAGCTCTTTCCAGTTTTACTAGAGATTCAACCTACTGAAAGGTATCTGAAGATTGAAAGAAAATGGAAACATGAACTATCAGTGGATGAGAACAGATCATGCACAGAAAAAGATGCTACTGAGGAAGACTGAAGGGGTGAAGAAGGCTGCACTGGATCAAGAAGCATTCACCCGGCAGAAAGAATTCATGCTCACAGGGAATCCTGACTTTCAGTGCAGTCTCCAGGAAGAAACAATCACAGTAGAGAATAGCTAGGACAATTACATCAGGGCAGTTTCTGGCATTCATGGGTTCACCCTTCCATGTAGCTTACATTCTCACTGATTGCCCCAGCCTTCTTGTCTTACCTTTTTGGAGCCACCTCCATGTAGCACAGTTCTGACCCAAATTCAAGGCAGTAAGCATCATTCTGAAGCTTATTCAGGAAAGTTCTTAGCTTCACAAATTTTCTATACACAACTTGAGCACTATTCTACTTCAGAAAAGTTCTATAAATTTTTAACTTGCTAATAAGTAACCATCTTGTACTCAACTTTTGCAAAAGTTTTTGATAAATAATACCTGACTGACTGACTTGCCAGAAATGCTGACTCAGGTTTTTGTTGGGTTCCCACTTTTATTTCCTTTTTTGACCTACATCTGACAAATGCAGTTGTGATAAAGCCTGTTTACTGCTGTCATTTATATAATTGACTATTTATTCAAGAGCAATTGATTTTCAATTCTATACCAATCCCATTCTCGTTCCTTTACAACTGCAAGTAATACACTCAAATATCAAAATAAATCAATGTGATTTAAATTACTTACATTACTATTGGTTGAGCATGTTTGATTTCAGTTAATTCTTAATTAACATTTCTGTCTGACTTAGGCATAACAGTATGTACAGGGAATATCTGTACAAAAGAGCTACAGCTCAGTACAAAAGCCTCATGTACAGGCAAAATACATACAAGCAGATTTAATGAATTATGATACTACACCCAGTTCTTAATACTCAATATTACAGAGCACAGATGGTAAATATTCTTCAGCCTTTTGATTATCACTTTTTCCAAACCTTTCAATTTTTGCATACTGTTGTATGTGTAAAATTAGTGTCTGAATCTCTCTCTCTCAAAAAAAGAAAAAAAAACCAACAAAACAAAAAAACAACATAGATGAGGTACCCAAAAATCAATGTAGGAAAGGATTTCTATATATATTTCTCTCCTTTCTTGAGTGCTAGTGAATGCATAATGGCAAAATAAGTCAAATGGAAAAAACAGTATATATATCAAAAGATTTCTGGTGAGATTCATGCATACTTAAGATGTTTTGGTATAGCAGAAAATTGTAAGATAGAAATCATATGTTCTAGGATATTAGCAGCAGTATGAGTCAATACAAGTTCACAGCAAATAAGGTTTTTGTTTACAGAAGAAACATGCTTAGATGAATGTGTAATTTCTGCGCTCTTGCTGAGATATTAGAGTACTTTTCAATTAACATAATCAATACATGGCAGGAAATGGCAACACTTAAAAAATCATTATTAAGAAGTTAGATATACAAAATGAGCTTTACAAGAAATGGTACTCATTTAATACTTTCAATCCATCCAAACCACTAATTCTAGAAAATAGTGCTATCACTCACTTCATTACAATCACAGGAATCAATTAACATAATGTCATCACAGCTCATCCTTCTCTTCTTTAGATGAAATTTCGAATTATTAATTGACTCATGTGCAGTAGACGGCACACATTATCTTCTGCACCAATTTCTCAAAAAGAAGCTGCACCGTAAGCTGCCTAATGGCCCTTGCTGCTCCAGCAGGTAATTAATAGGCTTCCCACTTTGGCAATTAGCCAGCAGAAAAGCAGACCAAATGTTCCTCTTGTAAAATGAGGAATGTAGCTCATGCTTTGAAGAAGAAATGATAATATTTTGCAATTCCATAATGTCCTTTCTTCAGGGATTTTAAATAAATTAATAAGCATTAATTAATAGGACCTTATGAATTCCCTGGGAAATATTCATGCTACCCATTATAAAAGAGAACAAAAATGAATTCATTGCCTCAGTTTCCGCAGAATCTTTCATTTTTGATGCCTTGACACTGGAGCACATTGTCAAATTACTATTTTGAGGGACATGCTGAGTGTTTCTGAATACACTAACAAAAAAGCTCTCGATAAAGCTCACCATCACTGAAACACAGACTTTGGGTATATTTTGTGGCAATCAGGATTTGTGAACAAAACTAGTATCACTTAAAAGTCAGAAACTTATCTAGTGCCAGGCAAAACCTTCCTACTAATGCAGACACAGTCATAGATAAAATTATTATTCTGTAATAATGTTTGATTGGGTAAATATATATCTGTTAGCTTTTAGGTCACATAATTATCTTCATATTCATAATACTTGAAGAATATAATATACTAATGTTTTGACTTTTCATCTGATGAAATTATGTGTTACAGTTATTCCAAAGAATTGTCTGAGAATTCCTTTCTGCAACACTAGGGTGAATCTCAATCATTAACAGAAATAACATCCATGATTATAAAATAGAAAATGCATTACAAACACTCTAGAGTAGAGCTTTTATAACTACTGTCATAGTTTAAATTCTATCTATTTTTATGTGTTGCATTTGTTTTTAGGTAAAACATCTAACAAACTTTAATTGACTGTTATGACTGTATAAAAGCTAGAAAATTGTAGAGAGAGAATTATTTTGTCAACACACTACCAGCCAATATGTGCATCCCCTTGAAGAACAAGGCCCTTTCAAGAATAATAAAATAAACAAAACTCAAAGCAGTTCACCACAGATGTGATCTTGATCTCCACAAAACAGTTATTGTAGGACAAAGTTTCAGAAGAGTTCTTTAAAAGAGATTGCTGGTCTCTTGGAAAGGAAGCTTTCTGGTGAGGAGGCATATTCTATCAGAGTCACTCATACACTACATTGCATTGTGTCCACCTCAAGGAGCAGTGAAATAGGGATGAAGACTTTCTAATATAAAGTGTTTTGTTTTTTTCCTACAAACACTCAGAACAAACTTTAAATTCAAGAAAACACTAATAGTTGGGGAAATGTTGGAAAATATTTCATCAAATATATTGCATGTTAGAAGTGGTAAGAGATGACAAAAACATTTTAAAATGAATCATCGTAATTCAAATATTTGTAATAATTAGCTAGGTAAGGAAGCTATTACTAAGTGGAAGTCAATTCTATTTAATGCAGTGAGGTTAAATTTGATTACCATTAATAGAACACGTTTCAGCACAGAAAAAAATACTGCTACTAATTAAAAAATTACTTAATTATCAGTCCTTCAGTCCTTAATCTGGTTGCTTAGCCAGTTCAGAAAACATCTTATTTGTGTCTTTTTAATGTCTTGGGAATAAAATGAGGGAAAAAAAATCAATCGAAATGCTATTTTTGGATGGATTATTAAACAAGTCTTTCTTAACCTACAGAGGGTTTTCATGTTCTGTTAAGCTTCAACAGCAATAAAAAGGAATCTCTCAGCAAACTAAATGAAAAAGCAAAACATTAAAAAAAAATAAGAAGTTGCTAATGAAAAAAGTAGCAAGTAGGTATACACTGCATGGTCATTAACCTGAATACATATTAAGAGCTGAAAGCAGCTAATTCAAAAATCTCACTTAGTTGACAAAAATGAGTTGTCAGTGATTCATAGATTCGTAGATACATTAGGTTGGAAAGGACCTACAAGAACATTTAGTCCAACCATTCTCCTATCACCATCCCTACCCACTAAGCTACTAAATAAAATCCCTTAGCCCCTCATCTAAACGCTTCTTGAACAGCGCTAGGGATGGTGCCTCAACCACCTCCCTAGACAGGCCATTCCAGTGCCTGACCACTCTTTCAGAGAAAAAAANCTGACCCTTGGGGGACACCACTCATAACGGGACACCAGCTGGACTTAACTCCATTAACCATGATCAATTCTGAGAGTCTTAGGCATTTGCTAGCAATGTTAACATTGATGCCTTGCTTATAACAGTTTTATTCAAAGCTGTATGGAGCTTCTCTTTTGCCTTTAACCCAAATACAAAGCAAAAAGAAATTGTCGAGACTGCAATTGAGTAGTAGCCCATTATCAGAATAGGAAGAAGCAAAGAAGATCCAGACACTTTCCCCAGGTTGCAAACTCATTCTTTGTAGCTCTTGAACCCCCCCCTCCTCCACTGGAGCCCACCCCACTCCCCTTCATCAGCTGTGCCTCCATCACTACAGGTGGCTGTCAAAACCCTTTTCTTTCTTGTCTCAAAGCTCACTTTCTGAGGCATTGTTTGCTGAAAGACTCTGACTTATCTGTGAGGTGAGTGGTGGGTGTCACCATGTGGCAATCACCATCACTTTGTGGGTGATTTTACATTTGAAAGACCAGGAGTGTTTACTGGTGGAAGATCTGGCCTATGAGCAAATAATTCCATCTTGGTATGGGAGACTGGGGGATGATACCATTGTATTCTGTGAAGGCAAGATGCATCGTGCCTTAATCTTGCTGTCAGGTATGCATATATCAAAAGAACCTCCTCTCTCTCCTATTAATTGGAGTGAGACAGCAGCTTGGAGTCCCATCACTGTGAGCAGCCTGGATGCTCCTTTCCTTGAGTGTGTTCTCTTTCCACTGGTCCTTGATATGCTCCATTACTGTTCTGACAGACCTGTGTATCCTTCAAGATTTTCCAGAACAGCTGTGTTATGGCCTTTTCCTTCCTATCTGAAAAATCTTTCTATTAAAGCACCTCCCAATTAACCCTGTACATTCCTTTATATCACTGACCACATTAAATGCACATTTTTATGTCTCCTGTGTTTTCAGTGTATGTGCAGAAGATTGCTGTGTTGATTCCAGATACTAACTATATGGTCAGTTCTTATTTACGAATACTTAATACATAAATTTTTAATATAGACAAATACAGGCACATAAGTAACTTCAAGTCCAAATAGCAAAAAAGAAATCCTCCAAGGCAGAGGACAGCTTTGCCAGCATAATAAAATACAGAAGGCAAAATGACCAGAGGAGGAAAGCATAATACCTGATAAGGGTGGTAGCAATCTGCTAAATATGATTACTTAGAATGAAAAAAGGGTGAGAAAGCAAGCAAAAAAGCAGAGATAATAAGTTTGAGCTTCTCCAATAGGAACAATGTGCATTCAGTTCATAGGAAAGTGTAGTAGTAGTATCTTAGAAAAGTTTGCAACAGAAATATTCTGTTAACTGTAGCTTCTTTGGTAGCAATCAGTAGAATATTGGTTTGTTAATAGTCTCTAGGGAACCAAGAATTCTATAAACTGTGCAAAACCTGATACTGATAAATTAGATCTACTTCTCTTAATTTTTTTGTGCCTAGCAATGATCGCTTATACACCAAAAAGTCTAACGTTGTCACATATGAACAGAAATGTATACAGTAAGGACCCTTCCAACTCAAGTCATTCTATTATTCAGTCTTTTTTAATTTTTTTTCAGGTATTAACTCTGAAAAACTTGATAAACATATTTTCCATTAGCTATGTCTACTTATTTAATGAACAGTAATATAAAGCTTTTTATTTTTTTGGTGACACGGTCTCAAATTGTGGGCTGAAGAATACTCAACACCAAGGTTATGTCTATCTCATAATCTTAGAGAACCCCAAAGAGTATATGTGCAAAGCAAAATAGCTGACAGAGAGGGCAGAGGGTCCCTGAATTTGGCCCTGACTTTCATTCCTTGATGCAACATATCAGATGTGATTCTAAAGTGTATCTGTAATTTAGCATCATCCAAGAGAAACACATCAAAGATCAACCAGTTATGAAACCGAAATAATGCAAGTGGGTGTGAATCAGGAGATTGAAAGCAGTAGAAAAATTCCAATTCAAATCCAGGTACTCTTATAGGTTCACTCAAACTGGTGAGAATAAAGCAAATATATTTTCAGACAGACCGAGCATAGCTAGTGCAAGCTACAAGTTTTCCTGCTTTGCTTTGCTGATGGACATGTCTCCTTGCAGAAAGGATCACCTTTAAAGGAAAAGATTTATATTCAGCTTCTTGCTCTAATAAAGCCACCCTCAGAGGTCTACAGGTGAAATGTTCCATATATCATTCCCCTCTAAAGTGATAAGTTTTAACGAACCAAATGTAGCAGCTATTTTTAATAGAAGTATATAATCTGCTTCTTAGAAGAATGTCTTTGGCCTCTTTAACTACTCCTTATGGTTCTGCTGTCCTAATGTATCAAATGGCGCCAGGGATCTATAGTATAACAGAGGATTCTATTATATATGATCACAGTTAAAATTTCACATAGTAATACATTTTTTATGTAATTATCATCTCTACTTATGCTAGCATTCTAGACCTCTCTTCATCTCAGTTTTGATGACACTGTATTTCATCTAACATTTGAATAAAACTTGTGCCAATATATACTTTCTCTCAGCCTTATAACCTTCTGAGCCTCTTATATTCCATTAAGCCTACTATTAAATGTGAAGTCTCAGCTTTATTTAGATCTCCCTCTCCCTGTCTTATCTTTAATAGCTGTATTAGACTTTTATTCCACCAAGGAACAGGGACTTTATTACCTTTCCAGCAAATGGATTAAAAATATTTTTATTAGCTTTTCTTATAACTGCATTCACTCTGACAGTATTAAGAAAAGTCATCATTATAATTTGTATGTATCTTTTCAATGGCATATAAACCTTCTTATTCAGTCCTAGGTGAAAATCTACAAGATCATATTTTAAAGGACTGGTTGATTCCCCCCCACACACTCTTTCTGAAGTAACTTCTTTAATGGAGAGGTGAGAGGCTCAGCAAAACTGATTACAAATATTCATCTAATGGTTCATCTTTCACTGTACTGAGTTCTTACATTTGAAAGAAGAATGAAGTAAGACATGTGGCAGTGAAGTAGCATTAGGATATTTCACTGCTGCTTATATTCAGAGAATTTTCATAACTGCTCCAAGTGTAAGACAGATACAGCAGTGGCATAACCACTCTGCTTCTCAAAAATCTCTTGCCAGAAAATTGTTGCAATATACTGGACTCCAGCCATATTCTTTCATGTACAAAGGCAGCCCTAAAAAATTATGTATACAGATGGCTGGAAAGAATACTGCTATAAACCGTTTGTCCACACTGCCCATAATCTGGTAAAGAGACCTTATCTCTTTGTATCACTGTCAGCGCTGTCTGTACTAGCACATTAATTTGACAAAACGCTATTAGAATTTTTGCACTGATTGTAACAAAAGAATGAAAGTAACAGAGGCTAATTTTTTTTTTTCATACTGTTAACATGAAAAAATTTTTTTTATGTTGAATTCACAGCAGCTGATATTGCTCTCAATCATAAAGTATCTGTTCCACATCCCAAATACCACTTTAGGAAAAAAAAATCATATTTCAAAAGAGCCTCATGATTTAAAAAAGTAAAACTTTGTATTTTTATTACTTGTGGAAAAAAAAATATTTCTAATCGCTATTAACAAAGGAAAAGATACAATAAAGAAAATCTTGTAAAAACTGTAGCTAGATGCCACCAAATATTCCTTTTCACTTTTGAATTGTAGTTAAATGTGTATTTCAAGCTATGGAAGACATTGTATCAAAAGAAATTAATTACATTAATATATAAAACAAGCCATTAAAAAACTACCTATCTTGTTTTCACTCTATATGTTTTCAAATCTCAAATGATAGTTATCAAAGTTTACTGGTGGTACTAGTTTAATTGCAGTTAACCAAGGGAGTCTCCTTGAGATCACAATGCACACAGACAGAGGAAAACAAGGAAACAAGGGCAAGAAACTTTAGGAGTTACTGAAGTTTCAAAAAAACCCTCAAAGGATAATTAAGAAAAAAGTAATAAAATAAATGAAGTTTTTAAGATGAGTGATTCAATCCTTGGTTCCCTTTATCAAACTCATATTGTCAGTTTCTTTTAAAAGCCCTAATAAACAACTCTACACTCTGTCTCTGATGAGAGGCAGACTATGCTCCAGTGGTTATGTTACTTTAGTGGCCACTGTTAATATGGGCCACACAAATAGCAAATACAGTTTGACTTCACTTTATGTTTGTGTGAAGGTATCAGTGCCATTAATTTGAAACTCGAAGGAGAGGCGTGGATTACTGTTTTATTTAAGTAGACTGTGAACCTATGTAAGAGGCTGTTCTTGACTATGGGATCACCTTTTCTCTATGATATTCACTAGAAAAGTGCTGAGTTTTAACACTCCCTCTCTTGTGCAGAGCCTAAATGCAAGTGTAGCAGTCCCCTGCACATCTTCCTCATGATTTTTGTCAACAATTCTATGACTAAACTGCAAATGCTGAAAAATTGTTTTCTGAATCCACCATTTAGATGAACATTAAGCCATATTTGCTATTATTAATAATACAGCATTCTGTTTATTAATAATTTACACAGGCAGTTGACAGATTTTCTCCAAGAAAATTGGTAATTATTTATACCAAAACAGTATCCCTCAGGACCTGAAGCATTGCTATGTTTGCAGTGTTTAGGGAGAAAGGATGCAGTGATATTCAACACAATTCTACTGGTGTAAGCAGAAAAAACAAAAGCTACTATTCAGTACTTGTCTACATATACACAAGAAAAAAGAATAGTGACATTATAATTGGAAAATCTAGCATATGATGAAGAAACAATTGTTCTCTGGTATTTTGGTTGTCTACTTGGATTAGCATGATTACACGAGTCAGATTCATATTGATTTCTCAATTCTATTGCACCTACATTTCTGAATTCTGTTGCACAGAAAGGGAAAAAACTATTCTGCATGGGAGATGACACAGGAAATATTCCAGCATGGGGCACCTGCACACCTGCTTCTCTAATCTTCCCTTATCACAGGCACAGTGGAGAGATGTTTTCCAGACTCCTAACCATGTATTGTTTCACTAATGCCAAGTAGAGCTAGTTTATATGACATTGTATGGATGTTTAATTTTCTTCATCTCCTAGAAAACTCACATTTCAGTTAATCTGTTTTATTATCACAAATATAACCAAGAAACAATCCTCTTTTATTTTTTCCTTAGGTCACAAATTACTGCCTTCCACTTGACTCTTAACAAATTATTGAAAAAAAAAAGTTAGATTTTTTTGGTGGTTGTTTCAAAATAATTCATTGAACTACAGTGAAAATCTGAGCTAAAATAGGCCTTTTCCTCATCACTCTTTTGGCTAATATCTATAATTTATATTATTCATTCTTTAAAGTATATATTTAATATAATCAGAAATATCATTGAAATTTCTTTCAGCAAAATTTATTTTCTCTAAACCAATGTTTCTTTTTTTCTTTGAATTTCCCTTGTTTATCATTTGGAAATTCATTGTCATATGCAGTATTATAACCTCCATCACTGAGGCACTTTAATTTTTATTTAAGTACAATTACTCAGTCAGATAGCATTGTTAGTGAATAGCAGTTGCGCACATGAAGAAAAAAGTACAAAAGTATCATGGGAAAATTTAATTAGTACATGAAGAAAACTTTGCAAAGATTCACTATTTTAAAAAAAGAAATAAATTAATAAATTAAAAGAAAAAAGATCTTTGTCCTGAGCATATTCATCCTCCCCTCTGGTGGTATTTAGTGAGAGATTTGCTAATGATTTAGATTTTCGTAACATCTAAGTTACTAATGCAATGTTTTTATGAGCAGTGTGGTTTCTAAGATAACCCTTGTTGCTGCAAATCAGAAAGACATTTCTATACACATGGCTTCAAGCATTTGTGAGTCTTAAATATTTAAGTCGCTGTACTCAAAGGTTTACTAATTATTCGGAAATGCAGTTGTGAGATAATTGGGTAAAAAGGTGATAAAATTCATCAGCTGACTGTATTTTAACCATGTTCTTTTTTCCTAAGGAAAATAGATAGGATGATCTGTCAGCAATGGCAGAGTGGGTACTGGAGGGCTTCCATTTGATCTCACTCATCGGTCCAAAGCAGAGATGCAACTCCATTTATCAGTTTATTATTTTGAAATAAAGTTTATCTCATATATAAAGAATTGAGACTGAATACTGAAATAAAAATTTAAACAAACCAAATACAGTCAAATACATTAAGGTAAATATGTTAAAGGAAAAAAAATACTGACCTTCAAATGACCCATATTAAAGGTGCTAGGTATTGTATTCCAAATGTTTTCCCATGTTTATGCTAGCATTGTAAGTAGTTGCACAAAAACAAGTCTAAATATTAAGACCAAATAAATAAATAAATAGTCCATTTATACACTGAAGAAGACATTTAAAAAAGAGACTCATTTTTGACTGTAGGAGATCAGTATGGATTGTTTACAAGAGTCTCTGTTTTTTGGGAGAGGAATATCTCCAAGAAAAGAAGTAAAAATGTTAGATATATTTCTTAGGAGTTAATTGAATGAAGGAGAAGGAGGAACAGAAGGGGAGGAAAAAGGAAAGGGGAATGTGAATGGGAGGGAAGATGAGGAGAGGAAAGGAAGGGAAGACAAGGGAACGTAAAAAGAAGTCTTCTGACTCCTTTTGAAGGAAATATTTTACAAATCTGATAATGGGTAAAAGTAAGAAGTGAAATAAAATATTATTATATTTGCTTCTATCTAATATATTAAAATAAAATTAATAACATAAATTTGTAAGCATCATGAGGCAACTCCAAAATATTCCTGAAGTCAGAGGTTATCATTAGCCCAAGGCACAAATTTATTCATAATTACATTTCACTAATCAGAACTACTTTTGCTAGCTATGAGCTCTATTGGTAAGGCATTATCATAAGGGTTTGATTCTCACAGATGTATTTTCCTTGGTAGCTGAGTATGGATGAAGAACTGAAGAAAGAATTGTAAACTAAGAATGCTTTACTTGCATGTAGAGAAGTAGTGATTTCTTCTAATAACATAATTTTAGATATGTGTGATCCCCCTTTTGATCATTTTCTAGAATTATAGTGAAGAAAGTTTGCTTACAGAAATATTATGGAGTATTTAAACAAGATAAATTTCAACATCAGAACATATCTCAGTCAGTAAAATAATCCTTGATATTTATGTTTAGCCAGTAACAAAAAATATGCGTATGTGCATTATGATCAAGTTTCTAATCTAAGTTTTATAACATGATTATTAGACAAAAATTTGCGAGTAATCTAGATTGCTATATTGTTTCATACAAGATTAATATTCCTCATATATACACATTTTTTTCCTTGATACATGATAGGTATTAAGTAGACAGAAACACGGTATCTTTCATTTAAACCTTAATTTTGCAAGTAAAGAAACTAACCAATTCTTGAAACATCCATGTGCTTACATAACAATTTTTCATTTCCCTTTAGATAGTGCCACCTCTTTATAATCAAGTTGGTTTTACCTCCCATTGCTGCCAAGCAGTTGCCATTTCAAATAGGTTATAAAATCACCTCAATTCATCTTATTTTGCTGAGTATAAAAGGAATATCTGAATGTAAAGATAATGAAAATCAGATCATAGGTCAGTAGAAAAAACTAGGAGCATAGGAGGGATGTTAGGACTCAGTATCCACCAGAAATGCAGCTGGAAAAGGATGAGAAAGGAAATTTGTTGAGGGAAAGGCCTGTGTTCAATAATTAGAAGGTAGTGGAAGCAGAAAATAGGACAAAGAAATGATAGACCAATTAGCATACCCAAATCCACCAAACTCCTAGCAAAATAATCAGGCAAATAAGTTAGTGCTGGAAAAAGTAGATAGTTGGATAGAAAGAAGAAAGTGCTAAACTGATTGAAAAAAAAGGGATTAAGTTTGAAGTGAAATAGGAGTCTGCTTTAGAGTGAAAGTATATTGAGCTGTGGAATGACATCCATAATTTACAAATTTCAGCTAAAATCTATCAGAAATCCACTCTTCCTCTGATCTGCACAGAAGAGGACAGCCAACAATCTACTATTGCCAGATTGTTCTTCTGTCTCAAATGGTAGCTGCATGTTAAACCAGAAGAATTCAATGCTAGTGAGAGGCCATGTGCATTACATCTTGTAGTTATGTTTAAATTCTATCTGAAAATACTTTACTTAAAAATCTTACGGATGCTTCAAAGTCAAGCATTCAGACATATGCAATACCATTTGAAAGTCTTACACACCAATAGCAAAATAGTGACTACGCAAGAGAAGCAAGTCTACTAAAATTAGTACTGTGAACCTATTTTTGCAGCTGTGCTGTGCTTCCACTGAGTACAACCATATTATAGCAGAGAAAGTCAGAAAACTAACAGAAGTTATGCTCAACTTTTCAAAAAGCAAAACTACAAAAAGAAGAGAAATGTACCTAAACAAAGCCAAAAGGAGAATGCCCCAAAACATAATTTTTTTCGAGCAGAGTTGAAAATTCATTTCATTGGTTAAAAAAAAAAAGAAAAAAAGATTCCAAAGACCAAGGGATTGCCAACAGTGTAAAATAACAGGGTCTGGCTGACATTATTACACAAAAGGAAACACCCACTCTAAAGATGAAGCTGAATCAATATGAGGAATAAAAAAAAAGACAAAAATTCAGTAGCTTAAACATAAAATGGAGGACCAAAAAGTCAGAAAAATAATAATAAATCAATTTATGTTACAAGAGAAGCAGAAAAGGAAGTGCTCATGTCAGAACACAAGGAAGCCCATGGGAAGATCTGTCTTAAATTAAAATCACAACAAAAACTTATGCAGTAGAAGTCAATATGAATTGTAAAAACTCATGAGAATCAGTAGATGATCAGCAATAACTCCCAAAAGACAAAATAACTGAACTACTGACTTTATACGAAATTTTTCTCTAAACTGTTCTGTGTTATTCAACTGGAAAACAGATGATGTGTTGTCAATTTTTAGAAAAGATTCCAGGCAACTTTATGAGACTCCAAGCTACTAAGTCAAATGTCAGTACAAAACACATTAGTAGCAGTAGGCTGGAACAGAAAAGAATAGAGAATTACTGACTACTGAATTCAGGGTAGAAATGATGTTACTCAAACAGAGATTGCAAAAGAATCTCACAATACAGGAAATTCTGTAGTAAGATAACAAATCTCTGTAGCATATATAGATGAAAAATGCCATACCTCAAAAGCTAGAACACTAATTTTATGTAAAAAATCTCCAGACTCTCAGAAAGAAAACTTTGAGCAGAAGGTGAAAGAATGTTGGGCATCAACCAGGAAAGAATAGAGGGCAATGGAGAAAACTTGGCCATCCTACAATTATATATGAAATTTCAACTTCAATGCCTCTACAGTTTTCGTTTTCTCATCTCAAAAGTAAATGGGAAAGTGCATAAAGAGGAGTGATGGTCAGAGATGTGGAAGTGCTGATGTCTATGGAACAGATAGGCAATAATGTTGTTTAGAGAAACAAAGGTTGACTAAGGAAGGAAAAGACAGCAGTCTATCAAAGCATGAGAACAGCAAACAATTTATTTTCCAGCTCCAGTGCTAACATCAGAGGATATAATACGAATCTACAAAGTAACAGATTTAAAACATACTAAAGGATATGATTCCATATAAAATATCTAGTTAAGCCATGAAACCCCCTACTGGAAAAGAAGAACTGAAAAGTAATTAAACAAATCCACAGAATACAAAAATTCATGCAAAGGCTAACAGGCTAGGGAAGTTCCCAAGCTGAAAATCACTACTGGCTGGGAGAGTGTCATTGTGTTATTTCTTGTCCTAATGCACTTTCATACCAATCTATTCTTGAAAATAGGATTCAGGGTTGTTGGACATCTGGTCTGAGTGGATATAACTACAATTATATGCTTATATTCCAGTAAAGTTATAATCTGCAACCTCCATTTAATTCTTTTGTGCTTATTTATTACGAACAATATTACGTACAGTAGTGCAGGTTTTTATGGGTTTTGTTCTTTCTATTCAGTCTCTGTTCTATTCTGTAAACTGGATGGATGTCCTCAATTAAACCAAAAATTAGATATGATCATATAGTTTATCTTATGTTTTGCCCTATAACTAGCTTTTGAATGTCTAATCTACTAGACTTCTAACAATATTTTTCATTTGTAATTATAAGTATAATTAACTATCTTTCTGAAGGGAAAAAAATGAAGGGAAAAGGGAAGAAAAAAAAGAGAAAAATGTTTTTATTAGTTGGTATTATTCTCTTCAGACTGAAACATTACATTGTAGCAAAAAAAAGACTTTCTCAGTCAACTGTGGTTTGGAAGATGGGAAATTATACTACTGTGGAGCCAAACCTGAAACCAAAAACATCTCTTTTCAGTTACTATTGTGTTAATCAGTCTGGAGAGCTATAAAAACTGATGGTGTTCGCAGACGGTTCATAGCATTGGAGTGAGAGATGCAGAATACTTACAGACAACTCTATGTATCTGTGCACACTGAAGTGCTGTAAGGTAAAAAAATATATATTTCAAACAGTAGAAGGACAGCTTAATTTTAAACACTGCATTAAAACTTGCAGCCTGTGATGTTATTGACAAAATGCTACTGAGTTTTAATGAAGAGAAGAGACGAATGGCTGTTCTCTGCACTTGAAAAAGGAATGAACAATTCAATTAATGCCTCGTAATTATTTGTAATTATTTCTAAATGATTCCTACTTCCTGACTTTACATTCCAGTAGAATTCAGTATCTAGTATCCCAGTATTCAATGTCTCAGTATCCCAGTAGAGTGAACTGGCTAAAGTTGCTTCTACTGGATACATTATTGAAAAAAAGGAGTGACATTATGGTAAACTAGGCCTTTAAGTTTTATTTTGGTAACATCACTTTAATCAGAAGTATTTTATGCTACCACATCTTTTCATTAAACCTATCAAACATTTAGAGAGTTTGGTTCCTTAGCAGCCCATATATGACCTTGCTTTAAAGACATCATTGCCAGTCTTCACAGCATCTTTTTTTTTTTCATTATAAAACTCAGATAAAGGTCAGTATTTAGACATATTTGTACCTTTTTCAGCTACAGAATGTGGTTTCAATGATGTTCAAAATCTGCTGACTTTTTAAGAGAAAAAGAAAAAAATCCCTATAAACAGTGAAAATAATAGAAGGT
The DNA here is from genome assembly GCA_013399175.1 of Odontophorus gujanensis. Taxonomy (NCBI): domain Eukaryota; kingdom Metazoa; phylum Chordata; class Aves; order Galliformes; family Odontophoridae; genus Odontophorus; species Odontophorus gujanensis. The sequence goes on from VXAB01012920.1 coordinate 240,168, forward strand.
GTTCTGTATATAGGCAGGATTCTTATTACAAAGAACTTCACATGCTGGAACCTGAGACAATCAGAAAGGTAATAAAATATCTCCACATCAGCAAAGACTTCTTTCTTTACCTACAGCTTGTTGAATTTGTATGTAATAAAATGCACAGCGTAATCATTTTTTTCTCAGAATAAATTCCTAGTAAAGTAGGAATGCCGTGACAGAGTGGCAGAAGTAAATATATTAAATTTGATTAAAAGCTCCACAATGACATATTTTTTCAATTACTTCCCTTACTTCTGAGAGATTAAAGGAAGTCTGTACTTTGTTACTAGTTCTCATACTGATGTTTTTTTGCTATGCTTTTCAATGTAATTCATTTTGCATTAAAAGTTCTGTCTTTTCTCTTTGGATAAAGATGTGACATTCATGTGAGTCTAACACCTGCCTATCAAAATATGGAATATATACTAAAAAGTCTTTTTGCCTATTAAATATTTAACATTACTGAATTTGTGCATTGAATGTGAGAAAAAAAGATATAAAACACTTGATACAACTGACAATTGAAGATAAGGAAAATACTTGAGGACAAGGAAATCACAATTATTTATCCAAAATCATATATTATGGCTCCACATAAGAATTGTGCTAATTTTAATTATCTTACTGGAATTCTTTAGTTCGCAGAAAAATAAAGATAAAAGTTTGGAAAACCTCAGTCATGTTTTATAATTGAAATATTTCACACATAACTAGCAATCATACTATACTTTTTTTTTCCTCCAGAAATACAAATGAAGATGTTTTCATGTTCGCATATGTTACAAATTGTCTGCTTCAGCAAACCATGTCCATCTCTACTAACTGCTCCCACTGTAACATTTTGTACATGTGAAAACAGAGAACACCTACTTTAAGAAAAATTGATTCTTTCATTGAATAAAATTTTTGAAGGAAAATTCTGGTCCACTTTCTGGACAGCACCACCTACAGTATCTCTGAGTGAGCTGTGTGGTAAACCACTACACACTGAATTTTGAGCAGAGACTGCCTTAGACTGTATTTCATAAACAAAGATAGTGCATCTGAAATGCAATAATTATTGCTTTTAAGTAGTACTTAAATAAGTCAACCAAACCAACCACCAACTCCACCAGCAACAGAATACAGATGATTAACTAACTTGAATGTGCAACAGTATTGACCTCCTTGAAGAATCAATGTCAATTAAGTTTTCAGAATATTAGCTTCTACAGCTGTGTGAGAAAAAAAAGGAATGAGTTGAACTCTTTTTCTTAGATACAATATCTACAACGCTCTGCCATTCAAAATGACAAAAAAAAAAAATTCTTGATCTTAGTAGAAAAACTTCTGGAATGTATGAATGCTATTAACAAAGTTCTGTAGTGATATGCAAAGATTAATCTTCCAAATAATTGTAATTACTTTCTCCTGTCACAAATTTAACCTACACTTTACAGTGTAATGTTTACTGCTATTTCCTTTTAGTCACGTAGTGACAGCTCTTATTTATTCACTCCATTTGCATTCATCATACAATAGTTATAGTGTAACAGTCCCTCCTGCATTGTTTCTACAATGAGCTATTGATTTTGCACTCATTGAAAGTCATTTTAAGTCCTTTCTATTATCTGTCACACTTCTGCTTCCACTTATTCCCAACCAATGTTTTCAACAACATGATCACATTTATCTGAATATCAGTTTCAAAGGATATTCAGTATATAAAGTGGTTAATTATTGTGTGTGATATTTTTCATGTGTTCTAACTTTGGAGAAAAATCAGTGTTTTCTAGAGTTATTAATCCTACATATGCTTGTAGAATTTAAGTATAAACAACTCAGTCATTTCAGAAAGAAAAGCCTACAAAATTTTTTAGTCTCTCTTCATTACTGTTTTGCCAGTAAATAGAAGATAATTTTAGTGCAGTTTTATAATACTGAATACATACACTTGTGCTGTAAGGAACTAGCAAAGACTGAACTTTATACTTCATTTCTTCTATTCACTGTAGTCATATCAGTGATTAATTTAGCCATCACATGTTCAAATGATTGCCCAGAATAAAAAAAATTAAAAATAAATAAAATAAAATA
>VXAB01012920.1:242358-260951 GCA_013399175.1 Odontophorus gujanensis
TTAAAAATAAATAAAATAAAATAAAATAAAATAAAATAAAATAAAATAAAATAAAATAAAATAAAATAAAATAAAATAAAATAAAATAAAATAAGTAAAAAACAGTGGGATTTTTATTCTCTTTGAGTTTTACCTTTCTGGTATTTACATTTTGATTACCATGTTTTCTACAGTGATACATTTACTTCACTCTCTCAGTGTCACCCTTTGATTTACAGATACAGATTTTTTTCTTGCATTTCCATTCCTTATAAATACATACACATGTATGCGTGTAGACTGGTAAGCATAAAAGTTACCCATTCCACTAAACATTATTATACTGGAATTAAACTAGTTTGTTAAATAGAATTTATTATTATTTTAAAAATAATGCTCATTTTACTTCTGTGATTTTATTACATGTATATTAGATAAACTATTATTGCTTGCCACATCCAAAAACCAGCATAGAGTTTGTGGGATGTTTAATGAAAGAAACAGTTCATCTTTCTCCTCTGACTCTAAACTTGATTAATTAGTGTTTTTTTTTTAATTCAGTAAATAACACTGAGGTTTAAACTCCAGACAGATACATGAAACAATTTATAGAAGATAACTAAGAAAATAATGGTCATCCACAGTTTTATACATAGAGCTAGGACACATTTTTAAAATATGGCGTATATCATGTTGGTTCATATTTTTAACAGTTATATGAAAGAACAAATTCTTCAATGTCAGCCATTCTTCAACCTTTGCAGGCAGAAGAGAAATGAAGATTCAGAGCCTGATCTGAACACTTGGAGCAAATGGAGAATCTGTTCTTTAAAGTAATGCTGTGGTAGTAGCTTTCTCACTTTTGAACAAGATACAATAACAAGTACAATAACTACAAGCTGAGATAGCAATTTGTAGCCTGCCACCTTTATGTATTAACCAGTCTGTTTACAACTGAGTCTGAAAAGGAAAGGTATACAAAGAGCAAAAATGTTCTACATATGCGTTTCTAAATATATATATATTTTTTTATTTTATTTTATTTTTTAATGAAACGTGATGTAAGTGATGTGTTTAAGTGAAGAAGTGAATGCTGGAGTAGACAAAAGTATTCTAATATCAATTTAAGATGGTCCCAGACAAAACTGTGCTAATAGAAAGTGATACAAACATCCTTGGATGAACATTATATTAAAAACGCTTCAAAGACATTGCTTGAGGGAATACAGTTGTATTACTTTTCCTTTTGATAAAATTTGATAAGGTCATTTGGTGCCAAATCACATATCACCCCTAAGCAAAATTAAAGTTTTTGACATAGGGTGGCAGCTGGGAAATGAAAAGCTCTTTGAAACCTCTTCAAGAATATTTGAGAAATATTTTATAACTCATGTATTCTTAGCTGCCCTAGGGAGCTTATTTGCTGTATCTGAGGTAGCCTTACCTCAATAGTGCTAACACAGCAGTGCATTTCTGTGCTTAACTAGGCCCTTCTTAGGGCTTATTTTAGGATTTACAGGATTAAACTTATTTGCTGGAAAGTTTTTTGCTAAGATACAATGCCATTAAAATCAGAGCAGGGCACATCTTCAGTAAACAAAATTACAGCAATAATGATAAAAAAAAAAAAATGTTGGCATTGGTGATTTTGAAAATAAATTTAAAGTCTCTGACAAAAGTTCTGTTAGGATCAAAAAGGGCAAGTGTTAGTAAAAAGCTATTTCATTTTTCTTGAAGAATCAAAACATTAGGGTTCTACTCCAGAATATGAGACAACTTAATTCATTTTCCTATGCCACCTGGTGATATTTAAAGCCATACTCTGAGAACTGTCAGCCATTTTGGCTAAAGGAAAGATTTTGACAAATCTGTTATTTGTGAAGTTTCGTATGCAGTGAATGAACAAACATTACATATAGCAGTGCCTAAAGTCCTGTGTCACAGAAGAGTGTCTCTGGATAAAGCTAGGAGGTATTGTCATCTTTTTGCTATGGGAATATCGTAACTATTTTACATAAATTGAATGAAGAACCCTGGATCTCTCATACCAGACCAGAATATATAGAAATGAAGTGTTTAGATCCTAAAACTGTAAAATTTCAGCATAAGAAGAAGCTGAATGTGTGCCTGGAAGAAAAAGAAAAATAGAAGAAAAAGAAGAAATATCACTGACATACCCTTATATCTTCTGGGAAATGGATGACTTTCTGGCATTTACCACTTTCTTCTCTTCAATAACATTTTAAACATCTATCCCATGAAAATACACTTGCATTTTCTTATGAAGTGGAAGTTCTTATAAAATAAAAATAAAAAATCTCAACAATACAGATTTAAAAAAAAAAAAAAAAGTAGTGTATTTACCTACTGTTCCTAAGTAGGATGGGATTTTCAACGTCTCAGCCCACATAGTACCATTTTTGTTTCAAAACTGATTAGACTTCAAAAAAACAGAAAAGGATATGAGAGAAGAGGAAAACCTACATAAGGGTTCTATGCCCCTAATTGAATCGTGTGTGTGAGAAAGAAAGGGTAGATCTGTATAGGAGTTAAATGCCCCGGTTAGAATTTGTGAACTGTGGTTTCAAGCTGGTTGTCTCCTGTTATGTGAAACTATTTTTTTTTTTTAAGTTTTCAAAACCATGTTCATATGTGCAGTTTCCTTCCCCACCACTCTCCCAATTGTACATGTTATATTTGAAATATTTTATAGGTGCTTAAAAAAACAAAAATAAGGAAGATAATGATTTTATCATTTATCACCCAAATAACAGTAGTTCATCTAATGAATGGCAGTATCACAAGAGCATAGCAAGAAAAGGTTTAAATTGTTTCAGAGCTCAGGAAAGAAGAAATTATAGAATCAAAACCTGAACACTTCTGCCCTGCCTGTGATAAAAAATCTTCACAGGGACATTTCATAGGTCATTTGTATAGCAATTTAGCTTACAAAAGTGAACCAGACTTGCCTTAACATCTGATTGATTCTGACTATCTACTCTGGAAAAAGAAAAACATTTTGTTGTATCTCTCCTGAGATCGTACATCTAATGACCATTCTCAGTTATCTGGTACTATTTTTCTCTTCTGCAAAAATAGCCTACCTGTAAGGCTCTCAGACTGATGCATGGGGGAAAAAATCAGGAAGCTAAGTGTTTTTCATCTCCAAATTTTTCATTTACAATCTATCTTCATGGCCTTTCAAGAAAAACTTGTATGCGTTAGGCTGCATTTCACTCATTCAGCAAAAACTAACTCAGTCCAAAAATCCATTGAGGTCCTTTACAGATAGAAAAATAGGCATGAAATAATGTTTCATGCACCAAAGACAAAAGAAGCATTAGCTAAAGATGTATTAGCTTGTAACTCTTTTAATATCACCACTCCATATAAAAATGAATCATCTATACTACTTGTCCGCTGCAGACTCATTTAGCTAGTAGTATACAAAGTGTTTTCTATTAGTTGCAAGATACTTCAACTTAAAAGAAGACATAAAACATTATTTACCTGACTTCTATAGCAAGCATAATGAAAATTTCTAAACCTTTGTGGATAATATTTTACAGAAAATGGATAACAATGACTGCATATATAAAAAAGTCACAGGATACGAAGGACATGGTAACTGTTTCAATTACAGAATCTATAGTATTGTGTTCCAACATTTGCAGATTATAAAATGGAACATTGTTCTACCTGGTTGATACCGTCTGCAGGAACAAAAGTGGACATTCACAGAAATGGACCAGATGCAATACAAGGGAACACAGTTTTGAGCACAAAAATCAGTCAGGCATGACTGCAATTTGAAAGACCATTTCACATTTGTTTCTTTCAAAATGCTGCCTTTAGGAATGAGAGACAAAGAAGCACAGAAAGGTCTTCTGTTTCAGTCTAACTTAAAGTATAAATCTGAACTGAAGAAACTGTCAGTGGAAAGAACTGGTAGGCAAGAACACCATTTTTATGAGTATTATGCATGCTATGTGATTTCCTTTCAGAATAACTATCAAGGTAGAAACATTAAAACCATTTTCTGTACACAAATACTTCAGTTTTGTTTGCTACTGTATGTTCTGACACACACACACAAAAAGGTGATTTCAAAACCTAAGCACCTAAGTTTTTTTTCCAGTGATGGGGACAATCTGAAAGCTGCCAACAGAAGCACAGACTCATTTAGCCATGAATTATAATGAGCAAGTTATTCCTTGATTCCTGAGAGAGTAATGAATATCAAGTCTGAATTAGGTGTGAGCATGTGAAACAAACATATGATTATGCATGTATGGGGACTTCCATTTTTAAATTACTCAGCAATGCAATTTTGTTAGGAAAAACTACTCTTTGTGCTACCTCACTCTAATATTAAACTCTAATTTCAGAATGAAGTTAAAAAATTTCCTAGCAGGAAATTCTATAGATTGTGTGATAACATTAACTGACAAAGGATATAGACTAGAACTAACTGCAGTTAAACTGTTGTGTAAATATAAAAAGCATGCTCTATTTTGGCTTTTTTTAAGATAAGCACACATCAACTGGCAGGTTTGTTGGTACCTAAACGTCTAGCTAGTTTAAACAGCTTGCTTGACTCTTGTAATCTTGATAATCAGTCATCTGATAGACTCACATTTAACTTCAAGTTGTGTTTGAGTAAAAGCAAGGAGAAGAACTAGCTCTGCTATGCTCTGGCTACTGTACACTGGGTCAGGTGCAACTACCAAGTGCTGGAAGGAGACTGCATCTTTCCTGGGGAACAGTGGGCAACATTCGACCCCAGATGGGCAGGGAGAGCACTGCCCATGAGTGAGAGACAAAATTTCCTAAGGTGGCAAGAAAACAATCTTGAGCCAAGCCCACAACGTAGGAAGTCCTTGACACTTCATAAATGAGAACAAGTTTGAAAGCTACTTGTCTAATTATGGATTACAGGGCTGGAGCAGAGGTGTGAAGAGGTGGCTGAGTCGGGATACCGTCATGGAACACAATGAATGTTCATACTGCAAATTCCTACAAAAACAAGTGTGCCAAAGTGTTTACAGGCTTAAACTGCTGGATTTAAAATAGCAAATAAATTCAAATTATGTTCTCTATTGGTTTTTCTCCTTTCTTTCAGTCAGCACATACTGCTGTACAAACACGCTGGGAGAGCTAGGGCTGTCTATGCAGACTGTCAGCCTGCAGCTGCAGATAACTTTCTTCTTCCTCTTCTACTGTGCAAATCATTTGACAGAACAGTGACTGTCGAATTGCATCTTTGCCTGCAAACCCTGCATTCAGAGCAAAGCAGAGAAGTTGAGCAGTTCTTTTAAATGAACTTAAATATCCCAGTTTGAATAATTTCTTCAGTGAGTCTTTTAAAAAAATATATTCTTTTTTCTAGTACATTTATAGCAAGTTCATAATGACATGGCAATATGTCTGCAAAATACTGGTAATTCTCCATTCCCTGTACTTTAATATCACCCTAGAAAGGTAATTTGGCTAACTAAAGCTATTTGGACATCTACAAGGCCCTTCTGGAGGTGTAGTTGACCAAAGGAGAGTAGAAAGCACTAATCCAGCTACTAATGATGTGGTGACAGGAACAAGAGAGTAAAATCCTAGTTTTCAAAATGTTGAGCTGAAAGTCATCATCTGTTATATCCAGCACTGAAAAACTTGGGCATATGCAGTTTTCTGACATTTGCCTTATGCAACTATCACATTCCTAATAGACACTGAAAAGCCTTGACATCCTTCATAAATAACTCTTGAATTTAGGGTACAAATAATATTAATTATCTGCAGAGGGATAATTCTGAAAAGAATGGTTTCTTTTGTAAATGGTATTTTCTTTATGTAATACTTTCTCATTTCTGGATGAAAATTCTTAGGGCATTTGACATACATACTTCCTCTGTAATAATGCTTACATAATTTGATCTGTAGTTCATCGGCTGAGTAGCAGAGAAGAATCAAGAACAAGATGTTCATCACACCATGAATGGATAAGTGGGATAGTGGCAAGAGAAAGTATTTTTTTTATGCATGTTTAATTACTTTTGCAAACATTCCCAAAAGCACTGACTACAAACAATGATGAACAAAAAACTTGCTACATTAATATTTAATAGATTCAGCAAAGACAACACAACATGCAAAATGAACTATCTGTACAGAATGTCAACATGAACATAGCATATGTAAAAAAAATTAATTAGTATCACTCTTCCTGAAAAAATAAAAAAAAACAACTGAGCAAATAAATTTGTCAAATATGGAAAACATTCACTATCCTCAGAAATTCTACGCTTTTCTCACTTCCTTTCATACAGCCATTGATACAGAGAAATTATTTTTGAAATTATGAAATACATTTGATTTGACAGACATTCAGAGCTTAATTAATGACACATATAAACACTACAGGAAGCAAGTATAAATGCCAACAACTGTAATGTGAAAGATATGAGAAGTCTGAATATCAGAGAACAGGGAAGTAAGAAAGGTGATTGATGACAGAAAAGCTACACTAATAAGAATCCTTGGGATCATTAAGGAAGAGTAGTAAGTCATGTACTACTTCTCATGATAGTGTTGTTAGTTTACATGACTCTGAAAATATTCATATTCATTTTACCCCAAAGTCATGTACAAATGTACTAACCTGTTTTCTATTGCTTGTTGGATTTCTCTTGTTTTTGTTGTTCTTTGTTGTTCATTTCTTTTCTGAAATCGTTTTCTGTAACTTACAAAAAAAAAAGGTTTATTTTAAAGGTGGGTGACAGGAGTAGACCTATTTGTTACATATATTATTTGTTATATATATTATGTTAACTTGGGTGATCCCCATCTAAACCAAGAGCTTGTCTTCTCTCATTAACTAGTCAGAATAGCAATTTGAAACAGGAAAACACGCTCCCTTGAGGGATATGTCAGACATCAAAAATACAAATCACTAGAGAACTTCTTTTTCACTGTATGAAAGGGAGGAGATTCTTGAAATTCCATAATGATTTTGCTACTGCGTAAGTAGAAGACATAAAGGTTTGTAATACTTCTCTTAAAGCATCTGATACTACAGAAAATAATATAAACATTACTTTGTAAAATGAACTATTATAACAATGAAGATGATAAAATTTTAGAGAGCTAGATTTCATTTGTATGATTGTTTTTTTTCTTGAAGAATTTTGTAATTCAGTAGGACTAACCATAGGCTTAAAGATAAAGTTACATGATTTAGCAGTTAAGCAGACAGTTGAATATACCTTAAATATAGGTTTTGAAAATCCCCAAAGTGGCCTAATTTAATAGAGTTAATTTATCTTATAATACTGAATAATTAAAAAAAATTTCTTTGAATTTCTGTTTTGAAAACTTCTCAAATAATTCTATATTTTTAAGGGTAAAATTTTGCTGACATTCAAATAATCAGTAATGTATTCTTCATTCAGTATGTTCACACTCAGTTTTTTATATAACCTCTGTGTAATATCACTGAGGTTATTGTACATACAAGTATGCAAAAAAATAAAATAAAAAAACCCCATATAATAGATTATGAGGCATTTAATAAAAAATACTAGTATTAAGTCAAAGATTAACCAGTTGCCAGACCACTCTTACCACGCTGATGGACACAAAAAAGCCATGCCCCAGGCACTATGGAAAAAATGGTCATCTTTTTTGATAGTCAGTTTATATTAAATATTATAATTTAGCATCACTTTTAAAAGGATGTTAAAGACCTTGCAGAAGAAAGGATTGTTTGGATGAAATTCTTTGTTTAAAATTAATTTCCTCCCAAGGAGTAAATAAATGCCTTTTAGCAGTTTAATGACAGCTCCTCACGATAAAAAGAGTGTGAACATAAAGGACAAGAACAAATATAACTCAGTTCATATATTATAACAGATTTCAAGTTTATGAGACTAAATATATGCGGCAACTATCCACCAAATTGTTGAGTCAATGAGAAGTAATAGCTGGTGGTACATGAATCCAGTCAGCCCCTGTAAAGAATAATTTTTAAATTTTTTTTTTCAGTTTTAATGTGACCATAAAGAGAATAGCATGTGTTCCTGTGAGCTTGTAGACTGTCTTACACTCTTATACTCTTGGTCACCCACATAGTCCTGCTTTTTAACTGTTGACTGTCTACTCATCCATCATATGTTTAAGCCAACACCAGTGCTTGCAAGAAGATAATTGCAGAATGCCACATCTAAAAAGTTATGGCGTACCAAGAATCATTTTTCCCTACAGCATAACTTCTGAACCACAGGAACATTAGCTTTATGGAGGATTTAGTTTTGCAGAAGTGTGATTAGAGACTAAATCAGATGACCTGTTCCTTTAAACTAAGGGATTTTGTTCATCTGTGGGTTATTTTTTCCTGTTTAGAAATTATTTGTTCTGATTCTCACAACAAAGCACAATATTAAAAAAAAAAAAAAAGAAAAGAAATTCTATTCAATGCAGTTGTGAAAGAGCTTTGTAAACCAGTTTCACTCTTAAGCATAAAAGGTCACCATCTAACTTGATAAGAGAACAGGAACGGGGGAAGAATATTATATTTAGATATTTTTAATTCATTCACAAAATTAACAAGAATTTGAACTGCGGGAAAACAAAACTGAATACCAAAACATTGACTACTTGGCTTAAATTAATATAAATATGCAAATAAATGGGTCACAAATTTCTGTAGCAAAGGTAATTACTTTTTTCAGCGTGTATACCAATATAATATACCAAATATTACCAATATAATAGTACCAAAAAATTAGACCAGCAATACATATTAACTCTAAAACATAGGTATTTGAAAATTTTTTGTTTATCAGCCTGGAAACTGTTGTAAACAGTACTGAAACTGAATCTCCAATTTAAATAACCACACTTAGAAACCGCATGTAATCACCAGATATGATCCTGATGGGCCTAGTATCAAAAGCTGAATAAATCCTTCAGTATATTTTGTATTACAATAGTACCAAATAAATCTGTAAAAATATTCTCTTGTCCTACTATAGAAAAATATTCAGATTATTGTAACTTGGAAGATTTTTACCAATAATCCTCTGTATCATTTTGATTTACATATGTCAATCACTAAACAACATATAACATTCCTTTTATGTGAAGATATAAAGCCTTTTACATAACGAACCCAATTCTCCTGCTTAAAATTTTTCTTCACTTGACACTACGTTAGTGTATTCCACATTACAGGTCTTTAAAATTGCTGTTCTGTAACTGAAATCTCATTATGGAAGGAAAACAAATCAAACATGCAAACAAAAAACAAAACAAATCGAACCATTATTTGTATTTCTAATTCTCCAGAGACTGTACTGACTTTTCAATTTAGTAGCATCCTTTTAGAGATTATGACATTCCATTCATAAAAAAAAGCATTCAGCACAAAATAGGCAAGTATGAAAATGTCCATTTTCCTAAGAAATTTTTGGACTAGTCTGTTATTCAATTTGAACTTTGTGATTTATTACTTCTGTAAAATTACTGACTATTATAATCAGTAAAACTGAGCAAGATTATTACAAAAACATTTAAGAAGCCCTGCTATGAAATTGAAATACAGCTGCATATTAAATAACTATTTAAACACAAATGAATCTGGATGCAATTTAAAAGTGAATATTATAATAGATGGAATAACACAGGCACATGATAAGTACAAATATATACTCATTCCTGTAATAATCTGAGAGAAGATTACATTGCATGTAACAGTCATATCAACTAACATGAATGTGACTACAAAATCAGGTGTTGTTAAAAGCCTATTATGAGTCTTTTCTTAAGGAGCAAAGTTTCCTCTTAGAACTGAAACGGTCAAAATGCCACATATACAAACCCAGCTTCTGTATGAAAATGAACATTTAAGTCAATCCCTAGGAAAAAAAAGCTACATACTAAAGAAGCTTCTATATAACTGCGAGTGTTAGCGAGCAGATCTAATTTATTACAGAGATTCTATTGTAATGTTTAACATTTAAAAAAAAAAAAAAGTGACAGACAAATAGTTGTGTTTGCTTGTGTAGGATTTCGGTAGAAATTCTGAACCATCCAGAAGAGAAATAATACAGGGATGTGTCTTGTATTAAGCTCACTTGCAAAGTCCAGAATGTATGTCCTTGGACGTAAATCAAAATTTCAAAACACATAGGAAATACACTAAGTTACTGTGTTAAAAAAAAAAAAAAAAAAAAAAAAAAAAAAAAAAAAAAAAAAGAAAACTAAAAACTTCAAACATTTTTTTTCAGCAGAAGACAGGAAAAGATTTCCAAAAATGATTACTAAAAAGAAGATTTCATTATGACACTTTACAATTCTGAACTTTCATTCTAGTCCACCTTTGTTTCCTTCGTAAAGTCTTGAAAAGTTTCTTTTTAGTCTGTGTATGTTATATGATTCAAACCTCCTTCTGGATTTTGTTTTTCTAGTGATCAGGTGCTAACCATTAAGACACTTACCCCTGCACTGGATCTAATGGAGAACTTAAGACTGTTAGTCCTTGTTGCATATAGACTTTATGTCATTTGCGGAAAGGTTTTATATAAAGGAAGTAAAATCTATTTTTGCTGCCATTGGCAATTTAAAAAGCAGACTTAGAAAGAAGCTTGTGCATTAATGCCAGGACTGAGGGATATATGAACCCTTTAAATTAAACCCTTCAAATGAACCTGCTAATCCTATAGAAATGACAACTGTATATTCAGCTAAACTTATTATTCTTGCCATAATGATGTATGGACATTTTGACAAGTTACAGGCCATGTGTTATTTTGTCATGTCTTTTTGAAGATATTTCTTTGGATTAGATATGCAAGCATATGGATATTTCTTATAAGACGCTTAGCAAGAGACATCCTTTAACTCAGGATTTCCTCCAGCTGTTTGATCAGAGATGTTTCCATGGACAGATCTATAAAACTGCAGCTTTATCTTCAGAAAAAATGGAATAGATGTTCCTTAAAAAATATCTGAAGTAAGCTTTTCATTATTACTCCTATAACCCTGTGAAACAATGTGAATTCAGCATTATAAATTCAAATGCAAGGTATGTAATTCTATACAAGATTTTCTTAAAGAAGATTTGCAGTAAGTAGCTCGTTAAACCGTATGGGAAGTTTTACTGACAAAGCTAAGAGCTCTTGTTGCAGTTAATTCTTTTGAAAGAAGTAGAATAAGGTGAGGATTTGGGAGACAGTCAGAAGAAAACAGACAAGAAAAGAGGCTTAACAATAATATGTTTAGGGAGAAATCTAACTTAAAACTTAACAAGAGCTAATTAGATTTGTCTTAGAGTTAACTCTTTGTGTGAATGATGAATCCTTTCATTGTCAGAATGTCTAGGCAGCTTATATTTTATATGAATATATTTATATTTTCTGGTATTTTTGTTTTTTCATTGATAGCAATAGCAGTTATATTAATTATGTTAATTTAAGTGTTTTATATTTGATATAATCTGTCATAACTATAAAAGGAAAGTAGATGTAAGTGAAGCCAACTATTACATCAAAAAGGCGTTCCACATTTCAATATGAAGACCATCTGATTTCTTGCATTAAAACACTGAAGCTTTTGTAAAACTACACAGACAGATGGCATACTATTCTATTGTCATATTTAGATGGTGAGAGTATCACTTCCTTTAGTGTACTACAATGCTTCTAAAACTATTAGTTTTAGAAGTAAATACTAAAAGGCATTTTAAAAAAAACACAACTGAGAAACCATCTTCCAAGTAACATTACAGGTTCTATCCATACAAGAAAATGCAGTAAAATTTTTGTTTGATGCTGCACATAATACCTAAATGGAGAATAAACTAAAGGGAAAACCTCTTCGTCTTTCGTCTGTAATGCAATACGGAGTTGGAGACTAAAATTAAAAACAAGAATCCATAACATACACATTCATCTTATTAATATACATCTAAAGGGAAAAAGATAAATTAACAGCTGAGTAATATTATTTGAAGTTGCATTGTTATTAATGAAGGCAAATATTGACTTATTTTAATATTACGATAACTAGTGATGGTTTTAAAATTCTGTATAACTGCATTTTTTCAAGAAAGAAAATACTCATATTTCAGATCTAACTTGTTCAATTTTTATCCCTTTTCAACATAGAAAAGTGAAAAGAGAAATGTTGGTAGCAAAATTTAATAAATAATTAAGTTTACTTCTACTATTTACTACTGCTGTTTTGAGTATTCATCACCATAGCATCTGAGCATTTTAGAAACATTAATGAATTATTATGCAGTCCACCCATTCACAGAGAGTTTTTCTGTTTTACCTTTATGGAAGCCTATATATAAACAGATCTATAAACTGATTTTTGGAGGCACTTAATAACTGATTCTTCTACCCATTCATTTTATTTGACATAACAAGCCACAGATCATTAATATTTCCACTACAATTTAAAGCCTTTGAAAGTGCCATTTGGAAGAACCTTCCTGCTTAAGATACGTTTCCACGTATGTTTTGGATGCTAGCTGTGCCTAAATACAAGGATGGAAAACACTGAAACTAACAGATCTTATCTGTTGACTTCCATCTGTTAGATTGTGTTGTGAAAACTGCTGCTGGAACAGAGACTAAGAAATGAAATCATAATTAAATTCTTACTACCATTTATTTTTTTTTTTTTTTTATTTTTCCTTTTTTTTTTTTGCTCTTTTCAACTTGGACAAAGTTTTTTGCCTGTTTAATACAAAATGTTTCTTATACTACGGCTGATGTATAGGGTTTAGAAATTAGTAAGATATTTAGTGATAGTGATATTTAGTAATTAACAAAGGATTTTTCTTCAAAGAGAACTCAGTGTTCACTTGAAACTGCAATTTGTCAGTAGCTATAATATTTTGAAGGAGGAAGTTTCGTGGCTCAGATACCCACTACACAGAGAATATATCCATTTCATTTTGTTTGTTCTGGATCTAATTCTTACTTGCTTCATTTGGTGCTGTATTCCCCTCAGACTGAAAAATGTAGAAAGTGATCCTTGTCTGTACTCTCCACTTACCTGACAGTGCTGGAGATCTTTCCATATTCTGCCTCTATGGAGTCGTCTTGTTTCCAAATTAATCCTGCTTTAGTCACTTCACGTACAGAACCCTTTCTGTACTTCCTAGTGTATCCACTAACCTGAACCTTTTGCAGTTCAACCACATCCATTCTAAGATGAATGAACCAAAATAACACATGCTAATCAAGCACGAAACATTGATTTATATAATCATACACGTTGTTCTCTGCTTAGCTCTCTCTTCCATTCTAGGTAATTTCTGACACTAAAATTGATCTTTGACTGTTACTGAGCAATTAGTTGACAACTGGTACTATTCAGTGTAAACCAAAACCTGCATTACTTAATGGTAAGAGCTGAGAGTATAAAAACTCATATGTAAGGCTGACATTGTTTCTTCCCTGCTGTGCATTGTTTTCTCTTGGAATAGCAGAGGTCTGGGTAGGCTGCACAACAGTCCTATATACACATTCCTACCACACAAGTGGATGATTGCAGTTCATCATGAGCACACTAATGGGCTTCCAGACTTGCAGAGTAAATTCTGAACAATTGTACATTTCTCAAGTTAGATCTGAATGCTATGACAAGCTGCAGACACTGTGATTACAAAGTTAACAGTACCGAAATTTACTTTTAACAACTTTATGTATTAACTTGAATCACTTATTTGTTTTGTAAACACAGAAGCTCAAATTCCTTCCAAATGCCTTCCTCAAATGCCTTCCAAAGCCATCTTTACCTCCCAGCTGATCACCAGAGTAACTGGGAGAAGAAAGGCTATAAGTTATCAGCCACTGCTTAATGCACACAAATTATATGGATTGATGAGCCTCTCTCAACTTCTATGTAGCATAGGAGACATGATGTTACATTTTGGATAATTAATCGATTTCAGAAACTACTGAAGGACAGTAATATTTCTATCAAACATAATACCAAGATAGGGCATTGCCATCATGATTTAAATTCACTTACATCTTGGAATGCTCTTAGTTTCCCTGTCTCACAGAATTTCTTTTCTTACAATGGTTCATATTTATTTCTATTTAGGTCTTTATATAAAGAAATACAGTGCATCTGCTGGCCATGGTTAAATTCTAGAAAGATTTATGAGGTGATTGTCATGCATGAGTGGTCACAAAAAGTTCAGGAAGAACATGAGATTCCTTATCCTTTCACTTTTTCCTAATTTAGATGTTTCTTTACTATTTACTGTCTACTTGCCTATATTATTAAGTACTCTTGCCTATATTATTAAGTACTGCAAACACAGCTTAAGCCATTCTTTGTTAAGGACCGTCCTAAGGTTTTGTTTGTACTACAGAAAACAATATAGACTTTTTCCCATTTTTTTTCCTCACATTAGACTAAGAACAAATTAATGACTTGTATTTCAGATTACAGGGGACAGCATACACTGCAGGCTTCTCTAGGGTCAATATTATACTTGTTGTTTAAGTGATATTGAATCATACTATCAACTACCCTTCACACTTCTTTGCAAATATGATTTACTAGAAAAGGTGAATTACACTACACCAAAAATGAATGCACATGAGTATTCCATGGACATATAATTAAAAACTTATGCACAATTTTTTCCTCTTTTTTTATTTGTTGCTTTTTACTTTTTTTTTTTTTTTTTGAAGACTTGATGACTAAGTACTTTCAAAAAGAAATAAGCCAAGCTAGATGAACTTAGTAGAGAAATTCTCAGAACAACATCACATTTATCTTCTACTTAATCATAGAGCAGGCTAATGACAACGCCCATGCCTGATAAGATCTTTGTTGCTATAGACTATTTGTGTCTCACTGGATATATGAGTCACAGTTTACGTTAAAAGCATCATGCAGCATTTTGTTTTACACATCTTACACACTACTAAGTATGTTTATAGCATACATTAAGAAAGTACAGGTGAAGAACTGAACTTCCAAAAGATGGCAAACAAGTTTATTCATATATTACTAAGGACTGAAAAAGGGTAGTGCTTTTTGACTCCGTGAAGAAGTACATAAATATTGCAGAATGTTTCCTACTCACAGAAAAGAATGTCTGTTACAAATTGGATCTCACGTGACTTCATATTTGGACTTTGTATTAAAAGCATCCAGATGGATGAGATTGTTCCAAAAAACATAATAGGGATCCTTGCAGGCAGTGACAGCTTCCAGCTATTGCAAATCATTATTTCCTTATTCTGAGGGAATTTTGTGACAACAACAGAGAAAATGAAAGTCTTGAAGGATTTATGACATGGCAATCTTAACCATTTTCTATCCAGCTGAGAATGCTCCCTTTGAGGTACTAAGTAGTTGCTAGTACATATTACCTTTTTTTTTTTTTTTTCCAAAAAAAACCCCTCTCCCCTTTCACAAGAGTAGTTCCTAAATATGTGCTCACAAAGAGATATTCCTTCAGACAGGATAAGGAAAATAACAGACTGGATTATACTCCTGGACATATCATTCCATTTATTACCTAACCTCATTTTAATATCATTGGAATCATTATTATTGCCTCATAAAACATGATGATGGTATCATTATCGCTTCTGATCTACAAATGGTGTAGATGTTGATAGCTCAGAGAATAAAGAAGATATGGATTTCAGGACACTAAAATCAACTGAAAGGCTTTTAAGTTTTCTGCAAAGCCAGCATATAAATTATTACACAAGATATAGAGCAGTTTTAAAGCTGGCTGCAAAACACTGGAAGGTCTACACACAACTCTTAAGTTTTGAACTCTTCCTTGGTAACTGAATAATGTTGTTTGTGGTATCAAGCCAGAAGGTTAAATTTGAGAACTTAATTCAGTTTTTACATAACTTTTGACCTTCAGGAATAGAATCTTGTAAAGCTTAGAAGTGACTTAAAAATAATAGATAAACAGACTTAAATATAAAAACACCACTATGTTTAAGCCTATTTTCATAAGAAAATAAATATTATGTTTTCAGTGACTAGCATATGAAATTTTATTCACTACAGTACAAATATGAAGGATTTGTTTCCTGGCAAATAACTCATGTTGTGTGAGCTTTCTGTGGTTGATACGCAAACTGGTGTATATCCATAAAGAAAAAAAAGAGAGCTTTGTTAGCGAAAGTATGAAGAAGTAACCATGCAGTATGTATATCTATGTATAACTCATCTCAGTGACATTAAAAATATTTTAAGATCTTGGTTACATAATATTTGCCACTGAAACAAACTGCCTCCTACTCAAAGGTGTCAACCAGGTTGTCTACAGACTGTTTCACAAAAAAAAGGATTATTTTATTTTGAATCTCCAGTGTAAACATGTCAACAGTTCATGAGTTGGTTTGGCCCAGTTCTGTGATGATGGGAGTGACCCATGCCCTGGGAAAGAGAAAAAGGAAAACAGAGATGGGTCTGAAAACAAAAACAGCAGTATCAATTTGAGGAAGAAAGTTAATTTACTAAATAAGATATCGGAATACAAAATAACACAATATAATTTGAATTGAAGCTAATAAATCAAATAAAATGAGAGTGTCCAAAAACCAAAGGCCTTATGCTAACACTGAAAGCAAGATAGCTAGGGAACACCCACTGCTGGGCCAATTTGAAAGGAAAAAAGCCTGTGTCTCATGACACATGAGCAGTTTTTATCTTTCCCTTTTTCTGAGAATGGTAAAAATCACAAAGCAACACAAAGTCCTGTGAGGTACATACTCAGATTAAATTAGTTCTTTATTACCTGAGTAATTTCACTGAAAGTGACACATACCTAGGTTAAAGTAATCCTCAGCATGACTGAAAATTCAGCCACAATTTCTCCCCTCCGTACTTTCAGTACGTCAGATTATAAAGTGTGCATAACAATGAAGTAAACTTTAGGAGAAACAAGAGTCAGAAAATAGTAAAAATCGAGGCCTTTTTAAGTAGGTAACACCACTTTATCCTCTGAAAGAGGTGAAAGTCAGTGTTTGGCTGACACACAACAAAATATTTTCTCTAATCAAATGCACCTGTTTTGTCTCTTTCAAAATTAGGCTGTCAGATTGAATCCTTTGGAAAAGATAGACATATTGGCAATGAACTAATGTTCTCATCACTGAGAAAAGGTCAGGCCTTTTTCAAAGAATCATAGGGGTTGGANCTTAACTTACGATGTTTTTCAGATTCTGCTGATGATCATCCACATTCTAACATAACGCTACACAGTGTAAGGCCTGGACTCTCATGCAGATTCAGTGAATAAAGAAATGAAGCCTTGACTATGTCATCTATATACTAGTTTGGCCTGACTGAAGCAAACTGAACCATACAGAATTCGAATACAATACACAGATATTTCAAGATAAGCAAAGAAAATAGGAAAAGTAACATTTTCACTCAAAGAGAAAAAAAGTTTTTCCTCCAGAGAGTGTATCAGCTAATTTTATTCACACTTACAGAGAAGTATTTGTGTAAAATTAATAAATTTGCATCCATTACAGGCTAAGATAACAGAATGATGAACCTATCATGCATTTATCTGATTTATACTGGTGTCTATAAAGCACAATAATATGAAGATAAAGGCTTTATAGTTACTGTTAGAGTTCAAAAATCATGAGAAAATATTCAGTGTACAATTTTGATGGATTAACAAGTATTAATTCCTAGTCACAAATGACACTAAATAATATAAATCTAAAAGTACTTTCATGGAAAAAGATATTTTCAATTCATATTTGTTGAACCTATCAAGTCTCTTTTTAATGGCTGAAGTAGTAAATCTAGTACTTTGAGAAGTCAGTGGAAGTTTCTTGAGCAAAGACTTTTAGAATGGGTGAACAATTTATGATTATGAGTTACAGATCTGTGGAGTTAACAAACCCTCACATTGCACAAAGATTATTTTTGAGAATAATATTTATATAATGTTAATGTTATACAACTCACCTGGAAATGACTAGCATAGACAGAATTACTTTTTAAACTGAAACAGCATTTAAAGTGTCTTTTTCTAAATAAACCAGATAGTTCAAGACAGATATCTGTCTTGTATTTTCAGCTTTCATTTAGTGACTTCCTAATTAAATCACTTGCAGTAATAAAGTAGCACCTCCTCAAAGCAAAGCCTGATCTGCTCAGTCCCACTAAAAATACTTAATCATTCTTCATTCGATGTATAGATGCTGACATGCGTTACCTAAATAAATAATGAAAAACCCTTCTCCATATCTCCCCACATACATTAAGAATACCAACACCATGACTAAATTATCGCTACACGCATTTCTAAATATCAGATATTTTAGTGTGGATGCACAGATAATTTGTTTCACTGATAAAGAAACATTCCCTACTGTTGCAGTTTTGAATTCTACTCTGTCCCTTTTTTTCCTAAAACAAAGGCTCTGAAATATATAAATAACTTCCAAATCCTGATGCTTAGGATTGCTTCTGGTACTGACACTTTCTTGATTTCCTAGGAGTCTTCTTCCCCCACAACCATCTATCTTCTTAAATGAATGAGCATACTTGAACAAATAAGCTGCACAACCTCTCAGCTCTCTCTTCAACCCCCC
>VXAB01012920.1:262196-325452 GCA_013399175.1 Odontophorus gujanensis
CCCCCCCACTTAGTTTCCAGTGCTGGTCTGTCTCCTAACAGATTCCCTTTAAAACAAGGACCATATTCAACTACCAAACAGAAAATACAAAGAATACATAGCATATAAACACAGCACATCAATAATAGTGGAATAGCAAAGTCCTGGGCTGCAGCAAGTGACAATGAGCTCAACACAGCAGCCACAGAAAGAGAAATAAAGGGAAAAAAAAAATAAACTGCTTAAACTTAGAAGGTCTCAGGCAGGCAGGGATCTCCAGCAAGATATCCTTGCCTCCACCGCCAACCCTTAAATGAGGTCTGGAAAGGGGTGGATCCTGATTCCTCCCCTCATGGGCACTCAGGTGCACAGTATGCATCTAAACTTTTCTGGGTTGGCCCTGCCTTCCCACCAGGTGCTCAATCCCTGTTTAAGCTGTGACTTAGCATTTCTGCTGCAAAATAGTTTACAAAGACTGTTTTATAGAAAAGAAACAAGTGAAATATTTCTAGATGTGAATACAAATGAATTTCAGAGGTACTTGATATCCAAATCTGTGGCTGGTTGAAAACTTTCTAGAGACACAACTTCTATTAAGACAGAAAAAGTACTGTTTTTAAATATATTGGTTCTATTTTAAACAATTTTAATTCTTATTCCATCCAAATTTGGCAGATAACTCTTTAGCAACGTCCTCTTCTGGAAAAGCAGTCCACTGGGTCCAAATTTACTTGATGGCTGGGCCCAAAGGGTCCTTTGAATGGATTTAATTCTGGTTGCCAGCTGGTGACTAGTAGAATTACCCAGGGCTTAGTACTGGGGCCATTTTATTTTTTATTTTTATTTTTTTTTAATATCTGCAGTGATAACATGTTGAAGGGATCAAGCACACCCTCGTGAAGTTTGCAAGGGCATCAAGTTGAATGGGAATATTGATCCACTAAAGGGTAGAAATACACTACATGGGGATTTGGATAGGCTAGATCAATAGGCCATATTCAATCAGCAAGGCTCAGTGCTGGGTGCTGCACTTGGGTCACAAAGACCGAATGAAGTGGTGTAGGCTTGAGGAAAAGTGGCTGACATGCTGGCCAGCAGAAAAAAGCTAAAGGTACTGGTCAACAGCCAACTAGTGGTGTGCCCAGATGGTCAAGAAGGCCACTGTCATCCTGGCCTGCATTAGAAACACTGTGGCCAGCAGGACTGGGGAGCTANCACAAAGACCGAATGAAGTGGCGTAGGCTTGAGGAAAAGTGGCTGACATGCTGGCCAGCAGAAAAAAGCTAAAGGTACTGGTCAACAGCCAACTAGTGGTGTGCCCAGATGGTCAAGAAGGCCACTGTCATCCTGGCCTGCATTAGAAACACTGTGGCCAGCAGGACTGGGGAGCTAACTGTTCCTCTGCAATCAGCACTTCTGAGACTTCACATCAAATATTATATTTAGTTTTGTGGTCCTCACAACAAGGACATTGAGTAGATGGAAAGAATTAAATGAAGGGAAGACTAACAGATGTTATTTACCTGGTCCTTGGTGTGGTCCCACAACACATCCTTATCTCAAAATTGGAGAGAGAGATTTGAAGGGTGAACCATATAGTAAATAAGGAATTGACTGGATGGCCAAAGCCAGAGTGGTCAATGGCTCTGTGTCAGGTAGAGGCTGATTACAGCTGGTGTCCCTCAGGGATGTCTTGTTATCAGTGTTCTTTAACATCTTTATCAATAACCTAGAAAATGGAATTGAGTGCACCTTCAGAAAATTTGCAGTTGACACTAAGTTCAGTGGTGCAGTTGATACTACAGAAGAAATGGATACCATATTTAAGAACCTGGACAAGACCGAGAAGTGGGTCCACAGAAACCTAAAAAGTTCTACAAGGCCAAATGTAAGGCATACACCACAGTTAAGGCAATCCTAGACACGAGAACAGACTGGGAAAAGAACTGACTGTAAACAGCCTAGCAGAGAAGGATACGGGGCTTCTATTTCATAAAAATGCATTGTGAGCTATCCACGTTCATTTGTAGCCTGAAAGGCCAGCTGTATCCTAGACTGCATCAGAAAAGGGGCAGCCTGTAGGGCAAGGAGGGCCATTGTCCCTCTCTACTCTGCCCTCATGAGGTTCCATCTGCCTGTGTCCAGGGCTGGGCTCTCAGCACAGGGAAGAGAAAGAGCTGTAAGAGGAGGTCCAGGGGACTGCACAAAGATAACCAGGTGGCTGGAGCACCCCTTGTAAATTGCAACACTGAGGGATCTGTGCTTGTGCAGCCTGGAGAAGGCTCAAGGGAGACCTCACTGAGACTTTCCGGTACTTAAAGGAGTTTATAAACAGAAAGGAAATCAACTTCTTACATAGTTTGATAGAGATAGGACAAGAGAGAACAGTTTTAAAATGAAGGACCAGAGATTTAGACTAGATGTCAGCGGGAAATTTTTCACTGAGAGGGTGGTAAGTCACAAGAACAGCTTGCCCCATCCCTGGATATGTTCAAGATCAGGTTGGATAGGGTGGCTGCATCCCTGCTCAAGGCAGAGTGGTTGGAACTAGCTGTTCTTTAAGATCCATCCATTTCAGCCCTAGCCATTCAATGGTTCTATATTTCTATGGTTCAGTGATAGTTATTCTGTGATTCCATAAATGAAATTGTTGAAGAGACAAGAAAGGAAAACTTTGTGTGAGGAGCAGCTGAGGAAATTGGGGTTATCTGGAGGAGACTGAGAAGAGACCTGAAAGGAGGTTACAATGGCCAGGGTGTCAGTTTCTTTTCCTGAGGTGGTAGAGTTAGGACAAAAGGAAACAGACTCAGGTTGTGCCAAGGAAGGTTTAGATCAGACGTCGAGAAGAAATTTTTCATGGAAAGGGTTTTTAGACATTAGGAACAGGTTGGCAATGGAAGTGGTAGAGTTGTCACAAGGAGATATTTGAGAGACCTGTGGATGTAGTGCTTAGGGACATAGCGTAGTGGTAGACTTGGTAATGTTAGGCAATGATAATCCTTGCACTGTTACTTTTACCAGACCAAACTTAAGAGTACACAGTACTTCATAAAAATCATTGTTTAAAAATGCTTCCAATGTTCCGTAAGAAACTATATTATACCCACTTCATTCTATGCATTTAAATGAAAAATGTATTTATGACAAATATTGAACTGTTCACCACTATCCAAAAAGGTAGATGCTTTGAAAAATACTCCATAAACTTTGATTGCTCTGCAAAGAACATATAAGCACATAAACCACAACTGTTTACTAACACTTCACTGTAGTCATAATTTTGTTGATGGATTATTGATACATACTAAGCATTCAAAGAAGTTTTCTATATTAGAGCGTTCTTTCTTTGATCATTTATGTAAATAACACTGTTCATATAAAGCAAACACAAAAGGCAAATACACAATGTAAAAACAAAACAATTTTCAAAATACAATTCTAAGTTTCAAAACTTAAAAGACAGGTCCTCTATCTCTAAATCAGCCCAGGTAGCTGCTGATTAAGACTTCTTTACACAGTGACTGAAATGCCCTGTGTTTTGAATTCACAGTGTACTGACTCACTTAACTTTGTTATTAAATTTTTAGCTATGCTCAAGCAATCAATAAAAGGCTACTCCCAACCACATATATAGGAGGAAAATCAATGTAAAGCTCAGTAAGCTCAATTGCCAGGCTTTGCACAATTAATTTAATATTATTAGGTAAAGGTGGAAGGGGAAGTACAGCATTTTTAGCTTCATCCCAGCATCTGTAGATTAATTTAGTCTCAGACCATCACAGTCTGTGGGCATTTAAAATTTGCGTATGAAGTTTTACTGGTAGAAATTTATTTCCCATACCTAGTGCTATTAATTTTCACTTTATTGAAATGCAACTTCAGTTCTAGCCTAATTGTTTTGAGTACAGTTTCCATACACCCTTCTATCTTGTATGAAATAGGAATTTTTTCATCAGCACAGGAAAACAAGGGCCACAAGAGATACGGTGGTAGAAAAATATTTTAGAGAGAAATGAAAAAAAGGAGATCTGAGATGACTAGAAATAAATATTGAGGTAAAGCCCCAAAATGCATGTGATCAGAATTTACAGAGAAATATAGAATGATTGGTCACTGTTAACAGTGGATTTCTTATCCAGATGTATACTTGGCCTCTAACCTTATGTCTCTGCCATGACAATACTAGGATCTGAGACATAATTCCAGCTCACAAAGTACAGACTTAAGACTTGCTGGAAATACCACTGAAAATGAGAAATATTTTAAGATCTATTGCTCCATTTTGTAAGGTTTCCAGAAAATATCCTAGTTATTTAGCATGTCTAAATTTAAGCTACTTAATTTTTCAAAATATTATCTATGCCACCTAATTATTCACAATTTAAGATGCAGCATGTGTAAATATTTTCATGGAATATATTACTTAAATATAAGTTTTCCTGAAAAAAAAAAGAAATCATTACAAACTTAGCTCACCTCATTCTTAGATTCTCTTTGGTACAATCCAGTGGGAAGTACTGAACAGTTAGCTAAGCAGTGGCTGCTATTATAATAACTGTATTGCATTTGCCATCATGATAATCTAGAAATCCAGAGAGCTAACAATAGAATTTTTTCCCCCCCATATAGCAACTTGTTATTTCATGTTTGATACTGCATTCCATGAATTTTTGTTTATTTCCATCTCCTTTTATAGCTAATAAATTGGCTAATAAAATTTTCCATTAATCAAATTATGTGTCTGTATACAAAGTAATCCACTTGGACTTGAATTTTGCCTGCAGGTAAACTGCATCTCCAGAAAGCCACATTTGTAATTAACAAGACCAGAAATGAACTGATACTATGGTCCTCCATCATAATAAACTACCAACTCATTCACACTCCACCCAAGAAAATGCAATACATAATGGAGTTAGAATAAAGCTCAATGCTTAACTATATTTTTAGTATATATGGGAAGAATAGGATAGGATTGATAGAAGTGACCTACAAAAATTATCTAGTCTAACTGCCTGGCTACTTTAGGGCTAATCAAATGTTAAAGCGTATTACTTAGGGCATTATCCAAATACCTTTTTAACACTGACAAGGGACATCAACCATTTCACTAAGAAGCTTCTTCCAGTGTTTGATCACTCACGGTAAAGAAATTCCTTTCATGTTCAGTCTGACCATCCCCTGAGCAGCTTAATAGCATTCTCATCCTGCCATGAGTGACGAGGAAAAGAGACTGGAAGTTCCCTCTCCTGCCCTTCCTCATGGAACAGATATCAACAAGGTCTCCTGTTGGTTAGTCCAGTCTGGAGGAGGTCAAGAGTCTTCTGTCTCCCTATACAGAACACACCTTCCTGCCCTGTTACCAGCCTTACTGTCTCTCTTTAGATACTTCCAAAGACACTTTTTGTATTGTGAAGCCCAGAACTGAGTACAACATTGAAGGTGAGGCTTAATCAATACTAGTATAGTGGGACAATCACCTCTTTTGTCTTGCTGGCTATACTGAGTTAAATGTACAAATTGGCGTATTACTGAGAGAGCCCAGCTTTGACACCTGCTAAATTCTGCATTAGTCTGGGGAGAATCTCATCAGATGTTACAGACAAGCATTCAGTTGAGATAACTGTTGTTCCTTCCCCAATTTCAGCATCCACAAATTGAAAGTCACTGCTCCCCCAATCACAGTCTTCCAGCTCAAAGGACCTGGCAGCTCAAGATCTATCATTAGATATTACAAGATGAGGCAAAAAAAAGGACTGAATTTATTCTTAGTTGTTAGGTGACCATCTTCAGTAAGTATTTAGTCCAACATTTTACTTAGACCTGCAGTATACTTTAAAAAGTCTGTTTTGTTGTCTGACACCACATTGGCCCATGTCAGTACAAGCTGAGTTCTGGCTTTTCCTGCTTTTACCCTGGAGATGTGAACCACACACAAGCCAATGATGTGAACTGTGAAGATATGGACCTGGGGCCCTCCTAGCAGAAACTGAGGTGAACAGGGGCTAGCACTACGCTTTGGGGGCAGAGAAAGCCAACAGCATCCTGAGCTGGCTCTGCCAGAAATATTCTTTGTGAATGCAGCAAGTGGAAGGCAGGATGTATCTATCATATAGAATACAAAATCAGTTTGGTACGGTCAAACTAAATAAAAATTACATAATACTTGCACTGTTAGATCTCTCTCCTTTATATCGCTATATACTTGAAGCAACACTACTGCATTAGAACCATCAGATTTAGTGCTATTCCTACTCTGTTTGATTAGGATCAGATTAGCCTAGTACTTCTATGAATGACTGCAGACCTGAAATACGTACATACAAAGAGAAAAATGCAGTCATCTAATTCTGTACCTTCTATAACTTGTTTCATAGTAAGTAGAATAACCTCATAGTACTTGTTACATATTTTAAATCTGCAGTAAAATGAATGCAAAACATTTAAATGCCTGTAGTGTAATCCTTAATACATAATGCTTTTAATGTTACTTTATTATCAGAGAACTTCACTGACTGATGACAATTCTGTCATCTTGTATGAACACTGAATCACAGAATCATTATCAGACAGTAGTCCTACACAAGAGGACTACATCTTGTAAAGCCTGGGCTTTGCGATACGAGAAACAGGACTATCATCCAAAGTTGAGATCCTAATGCTTTTCACAGCCCAAGAAAAGTTATATCTATCTTAGATTACTAACACGATTTTGTTCTTCTTTTAAAATGTTTAAGACTTGACAATCATAAGTTTTTCTTCTTGACATTTTGGCAACTTAGAAATGGTGTAATTTAAATCTTGCACAAGATGTGAAAGAATATCCACTCCATGTAGGACAAAATGAAGAATTTTTAGTTTAGAAAGCATTTAAAATGTGAAACTAAAACTTTTTATTTATTTCAGAGGCATTAAGTATTTATGTTGCAGATTTTTATTCCATTTGAATAGGACACAGACAATTTGGTTTGACAGATTTAACTTCAGACTGATTGGGTAACAGAAAGCAAATACAAACATTTCAATTAAAAGTCTAACATTCAACAGAACACAAAAAAAACCACTAGCCAACATGTAGACAAAGATACTTGAAGGTTTCAACTTCTCTTTATCACTGCCTGATTCTTATGTGTTAAAATTATTGTTACTATTTAGTTGACTTGAGACCTGTCTCTGAGAGGATTTTCAAATGAAATGTTCATTGCAGTATTACAAGTCCTAGGATCCTACAAGATCTAGAGAGACAAAGTGAACCCATTTGTATTTCTCAAGCTACAATAGGAAGTGTTAATTGTTCATATATATTGTAGTATCTTATACTGAAGTTAGGTCACCAAGAAATACCTGCTACTCATTACAACAGCTTAAATATCTAACAATAAATGACAGCATGTGGAATTTCACTTTACTTACAAAACCCCTCCAATATGGTCCAGACTACTCCAAATTAAATAGTCAAAATGTGATTGGTCTCCACCACTTTCTAAATTTTACTTATCTCATAAAAATGAACTGCAGCTGTACTGATGTGAGGGACATAATTCTGAAGCAGTAAACTATATATAATCACATTCTGTTTGAAATACAGCCATCAATAAAATCCAGTCCTCTGTTTAAAGACAAATATCATTTGTCACTGAGGAGGGTAGGTATCTTTTCAAAATCCCAATGGCTATATATCTACATTTTAAAATACGCATATTTGATACCTGCCCCAAAGTCAGTATCTTTTTTTCCTTCAGTGCACAGGAATTTATTGCTTACAGACAAAACAAAACCAAGCCAAGAATGTCTGATAATTTTCTTCTCTATGTTAAAGAATTTTACAGTGTACACTTTAACTAGCTCCACTGATAGTGCCCAGACAATAAATTTAACAGCCCACCAAATCTGAGCCATCCTTGAAATTAACATTTACTGAAATGTTCACAATAAGAAGCAGTAAATATCCACAGTGGAGCAGCAAAATGAGTTCTTTTGACTGTTTGGACTTGCACCAACTAACAGGATACAAATTTAACATGAAGAATGTAATTGTGAGCTCAAATCTATTAACTGAGTTTATATGAACAGTACCTACATAAAACTCCAAACAATCCGCTTGCAAATGACCTGATTAAATTGCAGTTTCAAGAGTATATTGTAACCATAATGTTGAAAGACTTCCAGATTACAAGTTTGAAATTCTCCTTGAAAATATCCATGACAACAAGAAAGGCAAAGTTTCACACGCATTAAAACATCTTAATATCACATTTTATACACTCTTCAATTATGAAGCTATTAGGTGAACCAACATACAGGTTACTCCGAAAATAATACCTTCTATTTATTCCCTTGGAAACTGAATGGATACAAACAACAAAACTGTTTGATAGAGTGAATTCTCAGCTACAAAAAACTACTATTCAACACAGCCATTACCATTTTCACCCATGATGAACAAGAGTCTGCAATGCTGTGCATGTAAAAATCTGCACTTTTGGAGGTGAGACACACTACTCACTACTTCAGTGTCCTCACATCCAATGATTGGTGTCCATAAACATTTAGCAAGCATCACTGAATGTGAGTGGGTGCCATTTTTTCCTCATGGAGGAATTCAGTGACATACCTTTGCTTCATGCTTACTTCCACATCACATGCAAAAAAAAATGGACAGTCTGACAAAATGGTATTTGTCACTCAGCAACAAAATAGAATGGAATATTGATGGGAAGGTTCAAACTCTACTGCCATACCACCAGCATCGCATCTGATGTTGTGGGCCAACATAGTCAAATAGTAGACATTACTTTTAAAGCAGTACTCTTATGCTGCTTCATCTAAGGCCTTAGAGTAAGGACTCGGGTTTCAGAAACTCATTTTAATTGATTTATTAGCTTTAGTTCCAATTATATTGTATTATATTGTGTTTCCTCAAATTTTGCTACTATGTCTTGTAAGCAAAGATAATCCTTAGGCTGGAGGAAGAATAATGGTGGCAACGAGCTATCTCCCTTTCCCTCACTGACAACCCAGTGTGTGGGTCCCTTCACCCCCTTATCATAGAACTAGGCCAAATCAGGCTGAATTATTGACAAGAGAGCAATGAGAATCACAAAGACCTCAAAAGAAAAAGAGAAGAGACATATTCAATTGTAATATGCAGGGTAAAGTGTCCCTGGAGAATTCTGTAGTGTCCTAAAGCCCCCTAAAAAAAGTTACTCTTGGAGCTCATTAACTAACAGGTATATCTGGACTCAGGATTTTTATTTTTATTTTTTTTGCAGTAAGACAGTTGGCAAAAATAATCAAGTATGCACAAAAAGCACTTACAAAACAAGCCTAGGAAGTTTTGGATACGCAGACAACATAGTAGTGTAGGCAAATAGGTACTTCTGGTACTTACTGCTCTCCCTGCATACAAACTTGTTATTTGCATATCAGTGGGTATAAATTTATTGTATATTTTCAGGGTTCTTTCATTGAGAATTCACATTTTCTTTACTTATGCATGCTCTTTGTATATTGCTCATCCTATCCACTACCAAATGTATTGCATAAAATGAACATCTGTGTACTGAGGTAATGCTGATCCTTGCAAGGCAAAAAGAGCCTAGATAGGCTTTGCAGATGATAATGATATTGTTCTCCAGAAAGAAAACTAAATTATTTTTTTAAATCACTTCCCTGTGAACCATGTCAGTGTATTCTATACTGAAACTTCTTACCCCACTTAGGTTGACCTTCTCAGTTCTATTTCAGAAATAAGTTACTACTCAAGTATATCAGTAAATCTATATACCTAGGCACTAGACCCTGCCTTTCCAGTCCTTGCTCCAGTCCTCTCACAAACCAGATTGAAAACATAAATAAGAACATTTTCCTGGAAGTACTTATTAAGTAATAATATTAAATTAAAAGTAACCATCCACATTAGTTACATAGTCACCAGGCCCCCACTACTCCCCAACCCCACAGATATCTCAGCTAAAGCTGATTATACGATACCTCTGACTCCTGCTTCATAGTGCTTCTACTTCTGCAAAGGACACTTCTGGGAATGAAGGAGAATCTAGAATTAACATTTGACCTTGCATCAGTTAAAGAGTAGAAGATACAAAGAGCATCAGTTCACCAGGCCATTTCTCAAGGATTTATATAGATCTCTTACTGGAAGAAGCACTGTTATAAACCTCAAGCAAAACCTCTCAATACTCGTTGGGATAATTTAATATAAAGTTAAAAAGAACAACATCATCAGAAGTACTACATATGAAGACATTTTTTCTTAACACAGGAACCATCAAACAAGATTAAACCTATTTCCATCTGCCTATACAACCTACCTCAATATCAAAAGCAGGTGAAATACTACTTAATCAGCAGCTAAAGAATCAATGATTTCTGAAATAAACTCCATCCTTTTTTTTACTGCTGATAGAATTCGAGTTTTGTGTTTTTTTTTTTTTTAACATACTTCTTTCTGATTTGCGATTGAAATTTTTTTATTTCTGGATATTCTATGAGAAATTGAAATTCATGGAAATACTGAATTCTGTGCAAGTCAGAACTACAGAATCTCCTCCCATAAGTAAAAAACAGCTGCAAACAAGAAAAAAACTACACCACCATCTTTGTAGGGTGATAACTCAAATGAACAGAAACAAACAGTATGATTAGTTAGGAGAGACAGCATATTTTTAGACAGATTACCTAAATAGTGAAGAGACGCCCAGTAATACAGGAAGTGCTCACTTGTCCCTAAAGATGGAGGTTTACCAACGTAACTCCACAAGGGAGGAATCTCCAACAAGAGACCCATCTGCAGTGGTAGTCAGCCCTTAAATGGGGTCTAGGAGAGGTGGAGCCAGACTCCACCCCTTTTGGTCACACGGGAGAATTGCCTTCACCTGTGCTCCTGTGGCTGACTCAGTGCTCACCTCAGGTGATCAATCTGTGCTTCATGCATGATTCAACAGTTCCCATACGGTCTTGTTCCTTATTTAATGTAAATGAATGTACATATATATATATATATTTGTCACAATTCTTAGAGAGAATAATATAAAAATAACCTAAAAATACTTGTCTGTACTTAATTGCCATAAGTAAGAAAATAACTTAATTGCTATGGCGCATATAGAACTTTTAAAAATATTTTGATATCCGAACTGTAAAAATTAACAGAATTTCTGCTGCTAATGAAAGCAAAGTTATCTCAACTAGGTTTTATTAGAATGACATACAAATTTTTATCTGGTTGAAACAAACACATTAACAGTTATTTTTTTTCTCACTTCATTTCTGCTACTTCGGAAAGAAAAAGTTTCATGTTGTCAGCTCTTCAAATCTATCTTGAAAAGATTCTAAATGGTTTGACAAATGTATACCAAAACCTTTGTTGCCCTAAAATATTTAAAAATATTCCTTTCTTCTAATGCCTGTTTGCTTCCTATGAATAGGTGCTTTGACTTTTAAGGGCTCTCTTTCCAATAAACAAAGAAACAAACACACAAACAAATAAATCTTTTTTCAATAGCTTTAAGAGGAAATAGAACTTTTCTGCTGTCATTTATGCACTTATGTCTTTGAGGTTAGATTGTGACCTAAAGATAATGGCCACACTACTCACAGGAAAGCTTTATCTGAAAAACTAATTAATGCTCCAAGCGATCTTTTAGAATTATACCATTTAACCTCATTTTGACTGTTACTAAGCAAATAAAATATCGAGTCTCTACCTTACATTCTGTTAAGAAGTAATGCTCCTAGAATGCAATAATCCTTGCATTGAGGGAAGTACAGAGATCAATTTGTAAAATACAGAAGATGTTGGTGAATCTGCATTACATAAAAGTATCTGTTTCAACAAAAGAATAAATAAAGTGTGTTTTAGGAGTGCTTGGCAGGTAATCTTCAAGACCTTCTTTCAGCATAGTAGAATACAAAAATTGACGTGACGACTGTTTGAAGTAAAATGTCAATAACTGAACTGCTTAACTATTCCTTCAACTAGTTTCATAATTCACTTTTTTTTTTGTTTTGTTAGGTTTCACTGAAACTTAAATATAAAAAGAGGGAGAATAAAGTCCATAGCAGGAAAGTAATGGCAAAGAAGTTGCAGCACTTTACTCCATTCATAAAATAAAATTATAGGTTCCAGTAAGATTATGCACATTTTTCTCTTTGAGAAGGACACACCTAAGATTTCAACAAAAAAAAGTTTGAATAATGTATAATCTGAAGCTTTTAAAGTGAATTTTTGTAATAATTTATAACTTTATAGACATAAAATGAGTAGCATGCCAAAGTTTGACTCAGATCGAAAGTATCTTTCCTCTCATGAAGAGAAGAATCTACATAGAATAAAATAAATGAATATATAGATCAAGATCTTATGGAAAGAGAGTAAGCCAATATAAAACAATTGTGTGTATATATTTTGCTATACATTCTAAAAGACACACCTAAGTCTCAAAGAGGGAAAAAGAAATACAAGATTGATATCCAAGCCTTGTATAACACCAAATAGTAAACTTCACTTTGAGAAGGGCAGTTAGTCACCTATCTGTTACTCTTTTATTATAAAACAACCAACAAACCCAAGATTATTTCTGTTATCAAGTCAAGATATTAACCTCATTTGTATGGCTTATGAACTCTTTTCAGGAAATTGTACAGACCACACAATAGGTTTGCTTTAACTGAAGCTAGATTTCTTTCCATATATCAAGCATATCAAGATCTTATTTTTCTAAAGCAACATTTCAGTTTGTTACTAATACATGAGCAGCAGACATTATGTTTCTAGACATTAAATAACTTTCTTTATTACAGACAGATTTAATGAGCTATAGAATAGAAACAGTGTTCTATGATTCTAGACTGTGTAATACTTCCCTTTATTCCATTATTCATAAAACATTTCATTTCTGGTGTGATATTTCAGCAGTACTTAATTTGGCTTTTCATTTTAAATTGCATACGAACCAATAGTGCATAACAAGAAAAGTAATGGGCCAGTATTCATGGCTAGCAAACATTATCAAGTGATCTATAATAACCTTTAAAGCATGGTTAAAAATAAGAAAGGATATTCTGTTTGTTATTACTGCAGAAAGATTAAAACAAAGTCATAACTTCAGATTCAACCACAGATTTTAGTTTATATTCAGTTATTGCATCAAATTCTAGTTCTGAGATGAGGAATTAACTGAAAACATCCTTGGGAAATGTTACTTTCAACTGAATAGTTTGTAGTTTTCTACAAAGAGAAACCATATTGGAATTAACTTAGAAAGACCTGCATGATTTCAGCTGGTCAGAAGAGCTAAATCCCTCAGTTCTGTAGGACACACATGTCAACATCCAAGTTTAAGTCTAATTTTTCATGGTGTTTTGCATGATAGCTTCCTAAAGTTTCACAGAATATTCAAAATAATGAAATTAGAAATGACTAATTTGAACTTAGAGATAACTCACCAAAAAATCATAACAGCTCGTTTTTGCTCAAAAGCAGATGGACAGCCTCTGGAATTAATGGGATGGAAATGTACTCTTATCTGCAGACAAATCCACTAATCAGCAGCTGATTTTCACATTGAAGTCAAATGCCATTCTAAGATCTGTTGGTTGCATTCCAGAGAGGCTGTGTTACAGTCAGTAGATGTATAGACTGACACAGGACACAAAATATGGACAAACAATCAGGTTATCTCAAAATGTATTTCAATAACTATGCAGATTGAAAGAGGCTTCCAGGATTGCTGGCTGTACATATCATAAAAAGAATT
Source organism: Odontophorus gujanensis (assembly GCA_013399175.1). Taxonomy (NCBI): domain Eukaryota; kingdom Metazoa; phylum Chordata; class Aves; order Galliformes; family Odontophoridae; genus Odontophorus; species Odontophorus gujanensis. The sequence continues at coordinate 275,954 of VXAB01012920.1, forward strand.
CTTCACTGGAGAAGTATGTATCTCCCAGTCAGTCTGTTCAGCTTTTGTGTTCAATTACACCGCATTCTGTTTACCTGGAACACGATTGTAACCTCAAATGTGTGCCATGAAGTCAGATGTTGTCTGAAAAGGGTGCCTGGTAAATAGCTTTGATCTGCATTGAGGGCACTGATGACGCTCATTGAGAGTGCTGGGTGCCAAAACTATATTCATGATAATAGAAGTGTTCGCACACTGATGCAACAGGAATTGACTCATGCTTTTTACTTCCAGCAGTTTGAATTTTAATTAATACCTGTATAATTCCTCATCTGAACTACCTCTATATTTCTCTCAGATTAGGTCCCTGTGTCCCTTTACAGTCCAATGAAGTTCACATTACAACATCTGCAAAATTTAAAACCTTTTTGAAAGCATAGGTATCCTGACTTTAAAAGTGTATCTTTAGACAAATAGAAGAAACAGGCAAACTGAATGGCATATGTCTGTCCTTATTACTCTTCTATTCTTCCTCTGCAATTTAAGACAGATTCTAATTATACAATTTTTTTTTTAATCTTGCTGCTTCTTTTTTAGTTTAACTCTCTCTCTCAAAAAAAAACCAAAAAAAAAACCCAAACCAAAATGAAACAAAAACCTATAAACACCATCTGATCATACTAACAACAAAACTTTTCTTCATAGATAGTCTTAGTGCAATTTCAGAGATCTCTGACGTAATATACCCTATATTGCTTTGCATATGACTAACACAGACACAGAGGTAATGTTCTCATCAGGCTTTTTTTTTTTTCTTTTCTTTGTTTGGAACAGCAGTTCCCCATTGATGGATGAGCTTTCCACTTTAGCAACTAGATCATAGTTCAGAATTCATTCCATTAATTTTGTGCTCTGTAGCAGTTTTATAGTTATGGGATATCATCTCCTCCTCCAGTACACCTGCTTTTGCCAACACTAATTTCATCCAGTATCATTATTATTGTTTAATTTTCTCTATCAGCTTCCTTGTATTTTCCTCCAGCTCTGATGACCTGCTTCACTATCACCTGCAGACTTTGCACTGTCTTTATTCCATGTCCCCAATTAATGAAACAAACACAGATTGTAACTCTTCAAACTGCTGCCAGGATACAAGTTACTTCTAGTCACATTCTTCTTGGTCTTTTTTTGAACACAATTGTAAGCAGAAGTACGCACCATCTTGTTCCTAATTGGTAAGTTTTTCAGGGTTCTCTTCTAATCTATTGCTTTTTGAATGTCACTACATATTTCATGGAAAAGGAACCATATAGTATTAATGTATTATTATTAACCAACAACATCTACTTCACAGATCTGCAGAGGTGAACCAATATAATAGGAACCTGATAAAAAAATAAGTTGTCCATATTGAAGATGGCAGATGAATGTATTTATGAATGCCTCTCTATCAAGTCAAATGTATCTTACCAAGACTCAACCAAAGGATAGCTCAAAAGAAAAAAAATCTGCTCATTATTTCATCCCTCATGATTCTGCCTGTTCTATGTAAATCCAAAGGATTTTATATAACCATAATGAAAAGTATTTTTACAGTTTAATGGAAGAGTTCCTATTCACACAGTGGTAACTTCTTCAGTCTCTCAGCCACTGAGCAATTTGTTTAAGCTTTGTAAGTGTATCCATGTGTCTTCAATATTACAACAAATCAATTCAGCAACTAGAAATTAAATACAATGCAAAATATGTTTAATGCTTTAATTCAGTTTTAAAGAATGCTTAATCATTGTAAAATTCAGGCAAATTAGACCTAATCAGAGAATGGTATTGTAGACATGCTGAATTTTTGTTCTAAATCAAAATTCTCAAAATTGATGAATCACAGACATTTACCTAGCATATACTGATGCTAACTCTAACCCTGCCACGTACACAAGAACCCTGATCACTGATATAATTCCCTCCAAAAGTCTTACAGAGGTTTAAGTGGAAATAAATCTTTGCCTTAGAGCATTTCTGTTGTTTTCATTTTATGCAAGTTATATTCAATATATCTATGGTCAGCAAACACAAACCACTGTCTAAAAGGATGAATATCATCCTAGTTTCTCCAAACTAGATGATTACATTCCATGTTGCTTCTCTATTCTTGTTGAAGCTTTATAGGTTTACAAAAGATAAGCTAGTATATAATTATCAGATATTAAATCCTCAAGTGTAAGTAAAATGTTTTGTTCAATATACAAGTAATACTTTATTTTGAGTGTTAACCTTTTAGCAAGGGAACTCATAAGTTTTACAAAAACTGTGATGTACACAGCTGGTTACCAGAAGTAAATGGTAGAAGAGCTATAATGGTTCCCTCACCATAACAGAGTACATAGATATGCATTTATTTGTTGATGACAGTCCTATTTTGTCAAGTAAATGAACCAAGAGAAAAATACAAAAATAAGGCATTGATTTTTAAGCAAGACAGAAGCTGTTTCACATCTTAGCTGTAAGTGTGTTGATATCAGCAGTCTTGGATTAGAGTTTGTCAAGCTTGCAAGTTAATTTTTTCTTTTCATATACCTTTATTCATTTAAAATTAAAATTATGGTCTAATGTGTTCACAGGTTTCTGTAATCCTCATTTTTTTCTTATCAACAACCATGATCTCTGATCATTCAACTATGTGATACCTGCTCAGTTACAACTATTTATTTCCAAATGAAGGACAAAAAAACTTACTCAAGGATCAACAGCTTAATGTCATCAGATGCATGTGATATATAAAAAGTCAAAAGGTGGGTTGCAATATTGTAGAGCATTTTCAGTGTAGCATAACACAAATGTCTGATTAGAAAGAGGTAATAGAGATAGTTACTGGATATGACACATAATTCTGGTCTTGCTAGAAGATGCTACTGGTATGCACGGATGTCTTCTCTTGTTTTGTCATTGTACTTTTTTATAACACTAGCTTTGGCACTAATCAAACTTTTGATTGAACTCTTTTTCCTAGCTTTCATCGGAAAAGAGTGCAACTAGCAAGTCAAAGGAGGTTATCCTCCCCCTCTATTCTGCCCTAATGAGACCACGTTTGGAATACTGTCTCCAGTTCTGGGCTCCCCAGTTCTAAAATGACATGTATCTCCTAGAAGGAGTCCAGCAGAAAGCCACAAAGATGATAAATTGCCTGAAGTATCTTCCATATGAAGAAAGACTGAGTAATATGTGTCTGTTCAGCCTGAGGAAAAGATGACTGAGAGAGGATCTGATCAATGTTATAAGGATCTAAAGAGAAGTAGGAGGTAAATGGATAAAGCCAGGCTCTTCTTGGTGAATAAGGATAAGGAATTGGCTGGATGTTTGCACTCATAGACTTGCAGTCAACAGCCCAGTGTCTAAGTGGAGACCAACAAGAAGTGGTGCTTCTCAAGGGTCAGTATTAGGATTAGTACAAATTTAACATTTTTCTCAGCAACAAGTACAGTGAGTGCACCCTCAGGAAGTTTGCTGACTGAACCAAGCTGAGTGGTGTGATTGACAAACTGGGGAGAACCATCCAGAGGAACCTTGACAGAAGTGAGACTGTGCATGCCTCATGAATTTCAGCAAGGAGAACTTCAAGGTCCTTGCACCTATGTTGCGGCAATCCCAGACATGAATACAGGCTGGGTGCAGAATGGATTGAGAGCAATCTAATATAGGATTAATCAAAATAAAACTGCCAGCAAAGGCAATACAGTGTTTATCATCATGCCAGACAACCAGCAGGTAAACCTGACTGGAAATTTAACCTAACCACATGGAAAATTTATTCTCAGTAGTCTTATGCTTGGGAACTTGAAGAGTTTTATCTTAATTTCCTGAGATTCTTAATTTTTCTAAGGATTTTTTCTCAGTAATACAAGAAGCGAATGCTTTAATATTACAAATTATGTCTCATTCATTGTTTGAAGCAATGAATACCAGAAAACAAATAATTAGAATTGTGTAAAAAATAAATATTTAAGTTTATGATAAATTGTTTTCCATTTCCTCATAATTGTAGTGTAGGACAAATAACATTAACTTTATAAACCATTTTTTATACAAAACTTCTTTCAGAGAATGTTAAGAGATCTGTAAGTCAGGACTACATAAAAACAAACATCAAAAAAACACATCAACTTATATAAAACAGATTGTGCTAATCTAGATGCCCAGTAATTACAGTATTTTTTTAGCTGATTCAATTCTAATGTCAGACTTATAGGTCTGTACTTTTCTATATCTTTCTATAACTTTTATTTTTAAAGTCAATGCTTATATATCATGCTGTACCTTGATATCAAGGAAATTGATAAATTCTTCTAAAATTACTAATATGTATGCTCTTCTTCTGAGCTCATAATGAATTCTTAGATAGCTCTTAGAAAGTAAACGGTATTCCAGTCAAAACTTTTTGACTCTTCATGCTACCAACTTGTCCCACATCCTCTTCAATTTCAGATATATCTTCTCCTAAGCCATCCTCAAACACAGTCTAGCATTTGAATTGCTACAATTCTTTCATAGGGTAATCCTCAAGAATAATTTTATCTACTCTGTAAATGCCTTGCCTGCTCTTAGTGTTCTTTTAATAACTTGATGAGGAATTTGTTCAACAGGTGCTCTGAAAGGTTTCTTGATTGAAAGCTATTATGTTCAAATCCATATAAATATGAATTCTTCTCTATATTTCCTATGCTAATTGCTTTTCAAACTCTATTAGATAAAATTTAGAAAGACAGTTAGTTTGCCAGAATTCTTGATCTTTTCTATTTTCTTTCTGAAAAAGCTGACTTCAGCTTTTCAAAGACGGTTTCTTATTTCAAACAATCTTCCTTACCTTCTTGTTAGCTAAACCAGCTTTCTGGTTCATTAGTGCTACACTTCTTAGAAGATATCTTTCAGTAATCTGTAGACCCACTGTAAGACCTACAAGAATTCCCTGAGCTATGATATTTCATTTCTTTATAAGAAGTTTATTTATATTTAAATAGATTCTTTATAGTGGACATTCTGGCTTTTGTAAATCCTGTGAAGATGTGAAATATAATTACTGCTATTGTTAAAGAGTTATTCCTCAATAGTAAATTCTTAGCCAACTTCTTCTCATTGCTTGGCACCAAAACAGAAACTGTGCATCCTCTTGTGGAATACCTATGAAGCTGCTCCATGAAGTTATCACTTACTGTATGTTAATTTTTTTCCATAGCATCAACATCTTGTTGTTACATTTGCCTAATATACACAGCAGAAGGAAGAGGGAAGGGAAGAATGTCTCCCACTATCTTCAATTTCTTTCCCTTGCTGCTACTATATCTGTCTCAGCATAGAGTGATAAGTGACTGTTTGAAGAATCCACCCCATATTGTTTCTGCGTTATTTGCTGGGATGGTTATTTTATTTGCATTGCATCACATTCCAGACTTACCAAGAAACTGGCCTAAACTTTCCACTTTAGCAAGGTAGAACTCTTCATGGTTCAAACCACTGTGATGTTAAATGTTGGATTGTCTGCTACTCTGGCTCTTGCCTGAGATCTGTGTATCCTACTGCAAAATAATACAGACTTCAATCATAATGCAAGTGAGAACACTTTCAGCTTACAAGAGAGAAGATGAAAGGAAAAGCAATACCAATGACTCAGAAAAAGTAATTCCATAATACGCACAGTCTCTAGTACTACCTTGAAGAAATAGCCTTGCATGGAAAAACAAAACAAAACAAAACAAAAAGAATCCCTGGAACATGAACTGAATTTTAAATAAATAACTATGAACAGCTATATGTTAATTTAATGATATAACACTTTTCTGGGGAGTAGAGGGAAACGTCAACTTTATATGTAAATTTCTGTACTGCCCATAGAATCAAAAGTTCAATATATACTCAGCAACACAACTGTTCAATGTGCAAGCAGACACACAAACATACAGACACGAATAGTTGCATCAGTCTATCTTGCTGGCATATATCTATTAGCGGAATCCCATAAAACAATGTTAGTTACATATCTGGAGCTGCAAGGTGATGATTATTCTTGACAGGCTAATGTACTGTGCTGTAAGTAGAAATTAAGTAAAACTGCTGGAAACAAGAAAACAACTTCAGCTTATTCTATGCAGAATAAATCTCAAGAAAAATAGTGCACTTTGGCAGCACTCATCAACTTAGATATTCCTTCAGGAAAAGCAAGTACAGATATACGCTTTTCACTAGCGTTTCTGTTTTGCAGAGATTGATGTTGAATCTACTTTCATTTTTGTTTTAGTGCTGCTGGTGATTAAATTACTACAGTTAAGGCAGCACCTGAATTGTGGAAATATCTGTAAGGGACTTTAATTTGCCTAGAAAAATTACCCAGTACCACTGTATTTCACACAAAAACTCAAGATGGTATAACAACACTTCTATGATTCGGACCTCATTTCCATTTAATATAAGGTTTTAAAAATACATTGGTGTAATTTTAAAGACTGAAGGCAACATCTATCTGTCCATCTAGCTATCATTACCCATTGATAAATCCCAGTTTTATGTGTTGCAAATTCCAGCTACATTGTCTTCTACCAAAAAAAAAAAAATAAAGAACATATTGTTCTCAAGAAATGCAATTATCAGTATAGACCAGTGACTTCTATATGAGGTAAGTCACATTAAATTCTATGTAATATATGAGGGAAAAAGTGTGTAATTTGCTTCATTTACAGAAAAATAATCACCTAGCCATTAACCAGTGGGGCAGAGGAGGTGGGATAGAGTGGGGGCAGGCAGAAACCCTCTTGTACAAGATCGAATTTTCTTCACCTTTATGCTGATTAATCTCATTCAATTAAATTGCTCAGGGTACAGCATGGAAGGGAAAATCACACTCAATTTATAAATAAAAAAAGCAACTTGCCCCATATGAAAAATAAAGTAAAATAAAACAAAATATGAGGAAGCATCTCCATGAAAGTGATACTCATGCCATTGTTGTTTCTTTGCTAGATAAGCACTCCCGAAGGAACATTTTATTCTTACAAACATTACTTCTAGTCATCACAACTTCTGCTCTCTCTCAGTTTAATGGGAAACCTGATAGCCATGTTCCAAGACTGGACAGTGAAGAGCAATTGCTGTCATTTATAATGTACCAATGAGTACTCTATCAATCTTGCTGGCCATAATACTCAGCTCATTGCAGGTTTCTATTTAATCGTAATCAAATGCTACAAAACTCCAAATAGTTTTAGGAATCATGCCTGAAGAACAAAGTTCACAACCTAACTTGTTCAATAACTAAAACGAGCTGTGCCCAGTCCATAAGAACCCAACACCACTGTCTGTTTTGCCTCAAATGCCAAATCCACCTGGAGGAAAACAGTCCATGGCTGCCTTGGTCTTCATGCTGGGCATGGCCCCAAGAATGAGATCCATATCTCTCTAACAACTCAGAGTAATGCTGATTTAGTAAGAAAGTTAAATGCAGGCATTATAGAAGTTCAAATGAAATTATAGAAAAACATGGTGCTAATTATGAAATCAGGACATGAAAGGATCATCAAGATTCATTTCCTTGGAGGAAGGAAATCAACCCACACTAGAGAGATTTGAAGAACACCACTGAATTTTATGAGAAGAGCAGTTCTTCTTCAAAGTAATTTAAAAGTGTATGACTAGCTAAAAATAGCTAGCAGAAAAATATGGTCAAAGAAAAGCAAGAATACAAAGCATTTGACTAAAATGACCCCTCACAGTAAACCAGCAAGACCACTTCTGAATAGAAATCAGTTATTAAGTGTTCTGCCAACCTAAAGAAACGTGTGTCTCAACAAAACCACAACATTACAAACATAAATGAAGAAATCATATTTTGAAATATACATAACACTTTCAGAAAGGAAAGCTTTAAAATAGGTAGAATATCAAAATTGTACTTTCTAGAAAAAGTCAATGTTTAGTGAAGTGTAGAGATTTTTGTTATATAGGTCTTTTACACTTGGGAAGAACTGGAAATATGCCTGGTCTGTTGAATTTTAGGATACGCAGTCATTTCCTATCATAGGCTTTGCAAAAAATAAAGGGATAAGTTTTTAGCTGTGGTCTCTATGAAAGTGAGAAGTTTTGATATAATATATTTTGAATCCAACATTAATTCTAAACATAAGGAGACTTGAATATTTTGCTTATAATTCAGGTCACAGAAATTATTTTCACTTTTTTTTTTTTTTTTAATTTATATTGAGCAATTACAAATAAAATTATCATGGCAGAATTCTCCTGAGATTTTCAGATACTTCCTATCTAAGAAACACCTTTCCTTTAAACACTTGGAAACAAAATTATTCTGTAACATGTATGACCTTAATAAATAAATAAATAAATAAATAAACAGAGATTTTTATATTTTGAAGTGAATTACTTAATCCACGAGGGTAAAATCTTGGCTTACAAAATAAACATTGAAAACACTATGAGTCCAAACAGCATTTTCCCCCTAAAGCAATGCGTTGCTTATGAGCACTGAAAGATTACTGGGAGAAAAAGAATAAAATAAATCACTCAACAAAGCTTAAACATTAACTGATCATCATTTGATTTCTTAAGAAAAGTCAAACATGGTGCAAAAGACTTCTGGTAATTGGACTTTTTATTTCCCAGAAGTATTTACTGCATTGAATGTGAATTAGATGCTCCTATGAAAAATCAATTATGGCATTACTCTTAAATTATAAACTAACCCATAATTGGCACTCAATTCAAAAGCAGAATGGAAACAAGTGTCCTTGAAATGCTGCTGAATCTTTAAAATAATGGCAATAGAAGTAGAGTACTTCTTTTAGTTTTCTATATTTATTTTGAATTCTATTTAGTTTTATTAATTATATTCAAGTGGAATAGGAACAAAACCAAACAGCATTCCCATCCATTTGAGACTTTTAAAAATCTCAGTTCATTCCTTTAGAGAACTTTGATTTCTTGTTTTCAGATGACAAAGTTAGGGACTATGTTTGTAGGGAACTTAGCTGAGATCTTCTCTGTGTACAGTTGGAGGACTGAACATGTAGACTCATTTCAGTATCATATTTTTTCTTTCAAACATCTTTCCAAATGCACCAGTCACATAATAAATGATACTACTGTGCCTCAGTTTGTGAAATATGAGTATAGAAGTCTGAAAAGTTCATTTCAGAACCATGATTCTGCAGTGCTATCACTGTGATTTGCAAAGCAGCACTGCTGCAGGCTGTAAGGAATACAGTGTAAAGAAAGTATTAACTGTTCTTTTGTAATTTTTATTCTTATGTATAATTGTAATATAATTATTTGGACTCAAATTATACCAAATTGCACATATAGTTAACAGAGATGGGCTATTCTATTGGATCAATGAGCCTGTACACTCCTTGGTTATTAGCTACCAATGTCACATGCTGCAAGGGCAGAACTGTTGCTACAAATAAATAGAGAGGAAGTAGAAGAGAACAAGATAGAACAGTTCAGCCACAAGGGACCTACAAAGACCATCCAGTTCAACTGCCTGACCCCTTCAGAGCAAATCAGAAGTTAAAGCATGTTATCAGGGGCTTTTATTGAATGCTTCTTGAAAACTGACAGTCGTGGAGCACCCTCTTGGAAGGCCGTTTCAGTGTTTGATCACCCGCACAGCACAGAAATTTTTCCTAATGTTCAGTCTGACTCTCCTCTAGTGCAGCTTCATGCTGTTCCCATTCTGCCATCAGTGATGAGGGGCAGAGCCTAGTACCACCCTCTACTTTCCCTCCTCAGGGAGCAATGAGATCACCTCTCAATTTCCTCCTTTCTAGACTAGCAGCCCAGGAGTACTCACCCCACTTCTCAGAAGCCATCCCTTCAGGCATGCTACCACTCTTGGTTCCCTTCTCTGTATTTTTTCAAGGATCTTAGCATCTCTTTTATACTGTGGAGCCCAGAACTGACACAGAGTGCTCAGGGTGAGGGTGTACTAACACTGCATCCAGTGGGAGAATAATCTCTTTTGACCATCTCACTATGCAGAGTTTAACATGTCACACGGCAGTGGGCGGCATCCTGCATCCCAGTCAGCAGGAGGACTGTTCTTCTGAGCTGCTCTACTCATCCCCAGATGAGGGCTGCAGTTCTGATGGCCTCCCCTCCAACAGCAATGCATTAAACATCTTCCTGTCATGTGCATGGCTGAGAGGGGGTACAGACATCGTGACCACGCAACAGAAATGATGGAAATAAATTCTCACAATTTAGGCAATCAGAATAATCACAACACGATCACATAAAGCTAATTTATTTGAACTCCAGCCTTTTTTTTTCTCTGTGATCTTGAGAATCAACTTTTTTGCAGTAATTCAAAGCTGATACATAACATGGTTTATTCAGAGAACATGTAAGACAGCATCACTAATGATTGTAAAGGACTGCAACCTTTCAAGTGCTCTTGGCATTAGCATGAAATATCTAGGAGATCTACCATAACAGAAACTACTTTGATTTTAATAAGTTATTTCTTCAGTTAAAAAACTCATAGGTAATATCTAATAACATAATAGTTGGCTAATTAAGTTAGAAGAACTATGGAATAAATTAGTGAGGTGTTTAAGGGGTTATATTCTGACATAAATGGTTGTATTTTCTTGGACCACAAATTGCATGATTTTATCTTAATTATGCACTTGTAATTTCTCTGCTTTAATTGATAAACTTTGTGTTTTGGGTTTGCTACTCTCAGGGCTACTGGTATTGCTAGTCTCTGTTGAAAGTGCAACCTCGTGGGGCAATTTAATAGCTGATAGAACTGAAAGATACAGATAATTGTAGAAAATTGTAGACTGTTGAAAGTGGATGCTAAATAGAGCTATCTAATATGTCTGAAGGATTAAATATATCTGCAAATCTGAGGGCTTTATGAGGAGATTTGGGGAACTAAGAGCTGGGCAAAACTCACTGGGAATACAGCTCAGCAAGGCACTGAACTCAAATCAATAGTTCTGGAAAAGAAGCAGATACCTCTGACAACAGGAAATTTGACAATCAATTAACATATGAATTACAAGCAGGATATGGTAAAATCCCACTGTTGTATTGAAAACTAATGAAACTAGAGAATTTCAGAGTAAATTTTAAAAATGAAATAGATACTGTTTGCTCATTTGGTGATGATCACAGTACCCTGAGGAAGGGGTTGCTTTTACTATCCCTCTTTTTATGGGTGCAAAAGCTAACCTGGCATCAGGAATATGGTAGGATGCTAGTAACGTATAGGTCTGAGAGGAACACATATTAGGGATGCATCAAACACTATCACCTCCAGTCAGAGTGACCCCAGTATGATTCCTGCTGGGATATCCGGGTTAAGTAAATAAACACAGGCCTAGTGAAGAAGCAAAGGTGTCCAGAGGTGAGTTGGGTGTTATTTTCAGCCACACAAATGTTGCTCTGGCAACTTAAGAAGGTAACTTTCCCACACATGCATGTAGAAAAATATTTGCTTCCCATTCCCCAGGCAATATAACACTTTAAAGTTTTGTCTTTTGGGTAGATCAGACATGACAGTTGAAGTGGCTGCAGTTGCAGAGCTCAATCAACTGATGATGTAGCTAGTGAAATTCCTCACCACTTAAGTAATCAAAAGCTTTTAGCTCAATTATATGCAATGTATTTTCTACTGTTGCATCAGGTAGACTCTTTAATAATTGATTTTCAGAGTAAAAGGAAATGTAGCCTGTAACAGAGTGATCTGTGCTGGCTGCAAGCACATATTTTCTCTATGCTCTGCCGAAGGACAATGTAGGAATGCTGTTCATTTATCACAGCAAATACCATCCAGCCACTGTCAATACAATCATTTGCCAAAAGACACAATGTTGCTGCAAAAGCAATGTCTTCTTTAATATCTAATACACCTTTAAATTATCCTTATTCTTATTACCACATATTACCATCATTTTTACATCCATAATACTAATCTCATTCATGAATAGGGTAGCAGTTAACTGTAATAATGTACGTAATTTATTCAATTTTACTTTGGTTTTCAGATAGTCCAGTTATTGGTTAGTCAATTTGGTCATAGGTGAGAACTTCTAAGATGTTATTTAAGAATAGGGGTAAGCAAATCTAGAAAATGCTTGATTCAGTTAATGATGTTTTAAGATAGTCACCTGTTTTGTATGCTAAAGTTCTGATAATCCAGACAGGAAGGTAAATTTTGAGATTAATGTCTAAACTACACTGTTTGAGTATAGGTAGTAGTCTAAATCTCTAGGACCAGTGATCTGCTTTAGAGTTTTAACTTTTTCACATAAAACTATGATATACTGTTGTCTGAGGATAACATGCACCATGAGTGTATCTTAAAATAGATTTTGCCATCCAAGCATATCTAGGGATCAATTTGCATATCTAGGGATCAATTTTTCAACTACTTCCAGTAAGTGATTAGATTTCCATTTTCTTCAAGGTTGAAGGCACCTGAGCAGCACTTCTATGTAGATACTGAACTGCTTATGAAACTGGCTGGCATTAGGTGCAAAAATGCAATGATAATCTGCTGTTTTAGAATTAATTTCTGGATGAATTTTATTCATTTATGATACTTCTAAAATATTTTTCAAAAATAGTAGGCTTCCTTGATGAAAAATCATCCTCGATTCTTAAAAAATCTCCTAATGAAGGTTAGCACAGAAAAAGATTTTGATATGGAATTTTATAGTGCAAAAATTACTGAATGTTGTAAGAAAGTCCACAGGCTTGGATAACTTTTCATTGATTTTTGAGTCATTTTTCTGTACTTAATTTATCCACTTTTATTGGAAGCCTTTAAAAGTAATCACTGCTCAAGGATACCTGCCAAACTGATTACAAACTGAGCTTATTTCACTGCCTTCCATCTGTAGACAGATTGCTCTTCTGCTGTACATCCATCTCCATGTTGAATGGTCCAGAATTACCACTGAAATTCTACTGTCCGTTATACAGATTGCTCTCTTGCATACCCGATATATAAGCAAGACCTTTATTTTTCCTAATTTATTAAAGGCATCTTATAGTAACATTCTTTCTCATAGAGCATGCCTGAATCACTCTGTATTTACATACTCCTCATAAGGCAAGATATAAGCTCCCACATATTTCAATTCAGTGTACTTATTTTCTAAGCTTCCAAAGCTACATATGGAGACTCAATACAGTGAATGGCATTTCTTTGGCACGCCCTAATAAATGTAATGTGGATTTATTTACTCCCACATTACTACAGCACTCTGTATTTCTATTTCACTCTTTGAAAAGAAGCACAAATGACAAAACTCCAATGCAGCTTCTCCTCTTAGTTGGAGAAGCTTCCAACAAATCGTTAAGAATTTAGTAACTCAACTTAAACAGTCCTCAATATTCTCTGACAATACCAGAAATTAGAGTACATCATTTTTCAGTAGATGATTTAAATAATCCATTTAAATTAGTTTTAAACATGCAGGCAGTGTAATAAGCTTTAAGCAATTGAGTTGTCTCTTGATTCTCTTTCATCTGAGTAATTTCATTCTTTTACCTAATTTCTAGTATTCCTTATCCATTTCATTCTATTGCCTATTTATTAACATACAAACCAAATAGTCTTGAACAATGTTACAACACACTTAGTACCAAACATTCTTATGCATTTTATGGTTGGCATCATCTTTTACAGTTTACTAAGATCACTCTTTTGCCTGTATGCAGGTTTTGATTCCAGGTAGATACTTAAGAATACAAAGAATACTCTCACAGTGCTTTTCCTTTTGTATGCATATAAACAAATATATATGTTTGTACATGACATGTACATATATCTATATATTGTGTGTATATATCAGTATATAATCACACACATACATATGTACAAGGTGTATGTATATATGTATAAGTGGTCCTTGTATTTTTAGTTTCATGATGCTCTTCATATCTATTTCTGTTCTCTCTTTCACTGAATAAAAATAAAAAATAAAAAAGCTTTCACAATAGTAATACATGATGCCTCCATCTAAACATCTGTTTCAAATTTCGATTTAGTACTATAGAAGATCAAGGGAAGTGATCCCCTCTACTTTGCCCTGGTGAGGCTTCACCTGGAGTATTATGTCCAGTTCTGGGCTCCCCAGTATAAAAAAGACGTGGATCTCCTCAAAAGAGTCCAGCGGAGGGCCACAAATATGATGAAGTGTCTGGAACACCCCTCTTAAGAGGAAAGGCTGAGAGACCTGGGTTTGTTCAGCCTTGAAGAAAGAAGACTCAGAGGGGATATGATCCACATCTATAAATATCTAAGGAGCGGGAGGCAAAGGGACGAGGCTGGACTCTTCTCAGCAGTGTGTGGTGATCGGACAAGGGGAAATAATCAGAAACAGGAGCATAGGAAGTTCTGCACATATGTACGTGGGAACTTCTTCACAGTGAGTACAGTGGAGCACTGGCACAGGCTGCCCAGGGAGGTTGTGGAGTGTCCTTCTCTGGAGATATTCGAGACCCGCCTGGACATCTACCTGTGCAACCTGGTCTAGGGAGCTGCTTTGGCAGGGGGGTTGGACTAGATGATCTCTAGAGGTCCCTTCCAACATGTAAATTCTGTGACTTCACAGGAAATGAGCCCTTTCTAATTAGAAATCTATCAATCCATAAATGATTTCAAATACAGAGACATTACTGTGATAAAAACTTGTAATAGGTCATAGAAAATCTGTTGGTCTACATCTAGTTAGAGAGTTCAGAGTACCAGAATTTTCAGGATATCTGTGCACACTGAAAGAACAGCCTAATTTTCACTGACTTTGAGAGATTTTAATTCGGGTAAGTGTGTAAACTGATATCAGTTTGGTATAAGAAGATTGGGGAATTCAGATTAAATTCCAGAATTAAATGATAGATTTAAATAGGACCAAAATTCTTTAAAATGACAATATATAATTAAAAGGAAAACTTACATTATGTAAATCAGTGTTCATCAGCGCACGCACACACAAAGAAGAAAAAGAAGAGATATTGATAGCTTATCTTTAATTCTACATACAAAGCAGCTGAAGTAGTAGGATAATAAGATTATGTATTAGATTGTCTAATATTATATCAGCAAAAACATCAGCCAAGTGAATTTAGGAACCTGAACGCTTAACCTCACTTGCATCATTAAAATCTCAGAAAATTTATTCTAGTCAATGCGCTAAGGTTGTATCCCAGAAACAAATACAACTTAAAAGCTGCTAGATCTAACGTTTATAAATCTCCTGATGTAATGAGTAAAATTTTTATGTTCAAAAAATAAAATTTCTACTTATATCACATATTTACAGTAAGACGGTGTGTGGTGGTAAGCACACAGGAGTAAGTGGTGAGGCAATGCTTTTCATTGGAACATTTTTCTATAAAGCCCTACACAGAATCTTGGAGAAATGCAGTATTAGGATCTCTTATGAATAACTATGAATTTACATTCATAAGAATGGATTAACTATTTGTACAAACCAAAAATCTGCATTAGTAATGATCATTTCTTGAGCAGTTCAACTCATTTATCCACTGTTCAACTTTGCATGGTAAGTTTTTTCATTTCTTCCTCTAGGATTCATGCTGCTTACAATTCAAAATCTCAACATTTAGTTTTACTGATAAATGAGGTTTTACAAATGAGAAGAAAAAGATAATAAAACTGGTCCCAAAAGGTGAACGTGAAAAGATGGACAGAAATTATAACTGGTGAATATGATACAGAAAAAAAAAAATAAAAAGTGAATATCCATTGACTTCTCCAGAGTAATATATAATCCTATAAAGCATTCCACTAGTTATGTTACAAAACTTTGAGGAGACAGATAAATTTTAAAGACTACCTGGATTACGTTCTTACTCTTAAGGAAGGACATATTGAGAGGTGTTAAGACTATGTGAAGTAAAACTGTAAGCTAGAAAGCAAGGTGATCTTAGTGCATGTATGCAACAGAGTAAACCCTGTCTTAGATTATATGTTGATCCACGCTGCATCACAAAAAAAAAGATTGTCACATAAAGGAAAAAATGGTCACAATAGTTCAGATAAATGAAATTATATTCTCTTTTTTTATCTTCTGATGGTTTTCTGGGCTATCAGGATATTGGAATACCTGAGACACTAGGATCAGATCAGATCTTTCAAGTGTCCAGTACAGAATCACAGAATGGCTGAGATTGGAAGAGACTTCAGGGACCATCCAGTCCAACCTCTGCTTGAGCGAGGACACCCAGAACAGTGTGCCTATGCCCATGTACAGGCAGCTTTTGAATATCAGCACGGAGGAGACTCCACAGCCTCACTGGGCAACCTGTGACTGTTCTCCATCATCTCACAGTAAATAAGCACTTCCTGGTATTCAGTGATGCATCAAATCCATCTGATGTTTTATTCAATTTGTTATGACACATCACATGACATACAAATTTCAGTTTAGTTATAAATTAGAGACTGTTGAACTTTATAGTAGAATAATATATGCCAGCAGAGCAGTTTGAAGATTACATTCCTATAAGAAAATACTTCAACTTTCTGACTCAGCACAGCTTTATATGAAAATAAATTATTAGTGTCATATTTAAAGTACTTTTGAAACAAATGGGTATCAGAGATAGCATGCTGAATGCACAGTAGAATGTTTTGATACAGTACCAAGGCCATCTAGAAAATATTATCTCAATACAGTTTTGTGAATGAAGACAACTACACAGGTAGATCTACCATTTGCTTTGTGACTATTTGCAATCACACGTTCCTTAGTCATGTCAGCCACAACTCCCTTCCATGTTGTGTAAGAAGAATAAACAGCATATAAGTTTCATAGAATTGTAGAATGGCTTGGGTTGGAAGGGAAATCAAGGATCACTAAGTTCCAATTCCATGTCAGTGGCAGGGTTGCCATCTGCTAGGTCAAGAACTAGATCAGGTTGCCCAGGGCCCCATCCAACCTGGCTTTAAACACCTCTGGAGATGGGACGTCCACAACCTCTCTGGACAACGTGTTCCAGTGCCTCACCACTCTCTCAGTGAAAACCTTCCCCTGAAATCTAATCTAAATCTCCCTTATTTTAGTTTAAAACCTTTCCCTCTTGTTCCATCACTGTCTACCCATGCAAAAAAATTGATTTCCCTCATGTTTATAAGTTCCCTTTAAATACTGGAAGGCTGAAATGAGGTCTCCCCTGAGCCCAGTTCCTTCAGCCTGTCCTCATGGGAGAAATGCTCCAGCCTTTGGAGCATTACTACAGCACTACTTCCTCTAAGAAAATTAGCACTTTTTGCCTAGAAGTTTGGCCAAAGACAACTAGCTATAAGTTTTATTATCTGAGAGATCAGAGCTCATCAAAGTATTCTACAGCGGAATTGTCCAGAAATGACAACCAAGATTGTAGTTTGCAGTTGACTTAAAACCCAGCAGTGTTTTCCAATATTTCAACTTATTGTCTTCCACTGCATTATATCCATGTGCTTGAATGAAAAAAAATACTGTCCATGGTCCAAACCAATGTCTACAGTTCATTAAATTCCTTGGGAGTTCTTCTTCTTGGCTTGTATCATTTTACAAATGCCATGCATTGAGTAATTACATTGTACCTGTAGAGTACAAGACTGAACTGATCTGCAGTTTTCTACCTTACTTTGACTGAATAAGATTTTAATGAGGTTAACTAAAAAGGATGAATAAATAATAAAATATTTAATATCAAGATCATAGTTCAATCTACTTTACAAAAACTAATGTTCACATATATGGCTATTGTTGGCCAATCTTTTCCAAATTGTTTCTATATATATAAACATATATATATATGTATTTGGTTAGCTTTGTTTTGTTTTTCCTGTCCTTGAAAAAAATGAAAAAATAAAAAAATTCCAATTGGTAAAACGTACCTTTTCTGTGCTATAATTAAGTCTGAAGAGGGAAAGATTGTCACTGCTAGGAATTCTTAGGTGTACAAGAGATTCCCATTTACTTTTTTCTTGAAACTCTTTATTCCTTTGGGCCCAGTATTTCTTGACCTTCTCCATTCAGCTCGCAGACTTGGAGTAGACTAAAGTGCGTCCTAATGGAATGTAATATAGTCTACACCTCTGTGTCCAAATATAGAGTCTCATGTGCTT
Organism: Odontophorus gujanensis; assembly: GCA_013399175.1. Lineage (NCBI taxonomy): Eukaryota > Metazoa > Chordata > Aves > Galliformes > Odontophoridae > Odontophorus > Odontophorus gujanensis. The sequence goes on from VXAB01012920.1 coordinate 294,084, forward strand.
CAGCTGAGAAATAAACTTCACATGAACTTCAGTGAAAGTAGAAAATGCCTGAAATTCCATCTTTATTGCCTTCCTATGAACTGTTGTACTGAATGTAAATTAAGATAGACTGCAGCATCAATACTAAAATGACTGTCATCTTTTAAAATTACAATACCTAAATTTAATTATGAGTTAGTGTACTTTTAGAATAGATTGTGATAGAGAAGAAAGGTAAAAATAAATCTCTTTTTTTTTCTCATTTTGAGTATAATTACTTTCCCTGCCACAGCAGGTATTCAGCAAACAAGGAAATTTAATCCTATACATATAAAAAAGATCAAAAGATACCACCTAATCAAATCCAAGAATGGCAACAATAGCATTGTATACTAAATTCAATACTGTGTCTCAGGAAATCTCTGAACCACTAAATCCTAGAAGTAAACATCTGTAAAATTTTATTTTTCCATGTTTCTTTTCTATCGAGCTCTGTCACACACAGGAATTCTAACTCAACCTACATTCTGATGCAGTGTGTCCCTTCTATGTTCAGTGAGCTGAGACTACATGTTCCAATTTAAATTCTGATTTTTTTCTCCTAGTTTCTACTCTTCTCATTCTGTAGAAGCTATATGAATTTAATCCATGTATATATTTGTACAATTTCTCTTCCTTATATCTGATCGATGTATTGAATGGTTTGTAGCAAACGTGCTTGATTATGTTTCCTCAGCTTATCTGTATCCAGGCACTACTGGCTACTTTCTGCAGACATTATGAGTTTTGGCTTAGATCTCCTATTGTCAAAGAGCCAAGTGCTTCACTGTCAGTGTATGTATCTATATACACCTCAGTCACTGACATCTCAGTATCTGAAGCCAGCTGTCTCTGACAAACAGCTAACACCCTCAGGAAAAAAAGATGGGGAATGAGAATTCAGAGAAGCAAGTACCCTGAAGCATGAACTCAAGCTTTCCCTCGATGCACTCCAAGACTGTCTAACAAACACTGAACCTGTGCTCAGTCATGTGCACAGGTTACATCCAACTTCCCTGTTAGCACACACAGCCATGCCTTGGCCGTCCTGAAAATAATCTGATAGCAGACAGAAGAAGACTGCAGGAACACGTCTAGATCCTTTGTTCATCTGTGCATTCTATGACTACATGTCTGTTTTTGCTAGTTGAAGCTGCTGCCTATATGAGTAAGGCAAAGGAACTGTTTGTTCTGCTTTGTTCCCTAATAAAAGTTTCATGGTAGGAATGGTGAGAGAAGGTTACAAAGTACCCTGTGAGTAATACACCCGTGATTGGTTGTTTATACATTACTTCTGCAGCCTCTATTGTATGAGAGATACCTCTTCCAAATATACTATCTATCATCTATGCACAATACTATAATGGAAGAAAAGCTGTGCTGTCTGCAACAGCAGCCATAGCAAGCTGAAGATCATGCAGTGAGTCACATAGCACAGTACAATGTATACTGTTACAAGTAACAGTCCTCTCCTAAGCATGCTTCTTGAACTTCAAGGAAGGATGGCAAAACCCAAAATTCTCTAGAGTTGGCCTCAGACTCCACTGCTATTACAGATATGCTGAACACCCAAGAGACTACCACTGGAAGATGCCTGAGAGGCAGCTAGGAGGCAGAACCTGCTCTGAAGTTCAAGGTAGACTCAGACAGGTGCAGCTAGTCATCCTGCTAATTGGGAGTATTGACCAAGACCCTACACTGGGTAACAGGATGCACAGCTTTTCTTCCATTCACCAACGTCCAAGGTGACGAAGTTGAAAGATGGTAGGCCTTGAATATGTTTGCTCTTTGTGCACTGGAAACCACAGATAATCTTTATTTCCTCTGTATAAGTTACTCCCTGATGTCTATTGCTGATGTTGTCAGGTCACAGGTCTTTCTATTGGACATCAAATGGGACAGCTTTGTACACAGTTGCTTATTCTGATGGGATTTCAGAATGAGGGGAAATCTATGCAAGATTTTAAAAGTATCAGAGAGAGATTATTTTAAAAGCAGCTTCTGATGAGAATTAAGATGATAGCATGCATTTATCATACCTAGTCAGGAAGGTGCCCCAAACACAATTCCAGGATTTGTTCACTTTCTACTGACTAATATAGAAAAGAGGTAGTTTTTCCACTGTGTAGGTAGACTGAAAAAAAATAATCTGAAATTATAATCTGTATTTTCAGTACTACAGTCTTTATCCTGAAAAAGTTTTTATTTTAACTGAATCAGCAGGAAAAAAAATGCTGTTTTGTAACTCCTGAGATTTTTCTAAATTCTCGAGTATAGTTTGCCATACATATCATTTAAGAAAGAAAGATATGGAGCAAGATTGTTTCACAGAAGATCACATTCAGTATTTGCTCACATATTTGTTGACTAATCAGTAATTGCCATAACAAATTCTGAAAATTTGTCGTGTATTGTTACCCAGTTTTACACTGTTCTGAGCTGATAAATAGGCATCAATTAGATTATTCATATAATAGAAAGATTGTCAGGTTTTAAGATATACAGAACCTCTCTGAAAGTACATTGCTATAGGATAGTCTGAATACAACAAAAGTCTTAAAAATACTAAGTGTGGAAAAGGAAACAGGTTTTTTTCAGCATACAAAAACCAGTATGGTTTTTCTGCGCTTTCTTAATTGTTTCTTGAACACTGAGTATAAATTCATGTAATGTGCAGTTCATCTGATTCTTCTTCAAGAACACTGAGTGCCTACAGTATAGCAGTCAATCTCGATGAACATTAATAGCAATGAAAAAAGAAGGTGCTCCTTTTTTGAGCTTTTAATAATATATATATACATATATATATACATATATATATTTAATGTAGGTGCATCTTACATTTAAGAGAGAATAGAACACAAACACAGTGGGCTCCTGATACCCAAACCAATAGTTCTTCTAGCCCTAAATTACATGTAATGATTATTTATTTTAGTGACAAATGCGTACGGACAGAATATTTCAAAAGCTTGTATACTTTTCTAATTTTCCAAGTGAAGGGTAGGCTCTGAATAGGTTCTGCAATCATTTATTGTCATGTATTTAAGATATATAAAGATCCTTCTGAAGGTAACAGGAAAAACATGAACTTTTCTACAGTAAATGTTCCTGCCTACTACATCCCATATGAGAAGTATAATTATTTATCCTAATAAACTGGTGCTGTATCTTGCCTTACCAGTGATGCTGGTGCTGACTATTAGACATTCTGTTTAAAATTACATACGTATGTTTAAAATTACATGACATCTCAGTCAAAATCGAGGTCAGTCAGTAAGAACAACAAACATCAAAAATTGGAGATGATATATACTGAGAAAGATAACAATTTAAAGAAGAGAGAAAGATTTTGTTGTTTTGTTTTGTTTCTGAATGAATATAAAAGGGAAAATAACATAACTTTGTAAAAGTAGATAAAATTTAAAACTATTTCACCTCATATAGTATATAAGATATTTTTGGCAAAGGAAAAAGTAGGATCTAGTGATAAAAAGAAACTTTAATTACCCAGTACTTATTAGAAAGCAACACAACGTCTAAAAGAAGGTTGAGAAGGCACTGGGGGGGAACCTGAAACACTGGTTAGTTCCAGACCAAATGTGGCCGGTCTTGGTTCTAGTTGGCAGGAGGGGGCTGAGGACTGGAAATTGGAAGGTAATGGAGATGGTCATAGGAGGATGATGTCCATAATTTTCATTAGAAAAGAAAGGAAGAAACTGACTGAAATTAAAGTAATGATGATAATATTTTCTGAGGTTTCCACCCATTTTAGAATCAGATGAGTGACATGGCAAAAATTTCCGTGGTAATAAAGTCACAGAAGAATCTATAACATTTCTACAAAAATTTCTGGAACTAGAGAAACAACAGAAAACTTTTAAAAATAAAATATACCTAAACCATAACTTGGACTGTGGGAAAAAAAGGAAAGGGTGTCATACAGTATGTGAAAGCAGAACTACACAACTAAGAGTTAATCTATAGAAACAGCACAATCAAAGGATAAAACCTGAAAGATTAACACAAAAATAGATGATAAACAGGTAGAGACATGAAATCTATAAATACAGAATAACCTTGAAAGTAAAATGAAGATCTCGAGAGAGAAAAATATCATACACCAGAAAAAAATTCCAAAAAATTTTCACTGCCATGATATTCTTTTTGCAAAACAGTTCGTAACAGGAGAGCACATGTAGTTATTTTTAATACTCAAAATAAAATGACATGGTTAGAAGTACCTACATAGATTTGATCAAATTGGATAGGCCAAGGCATGGGTAGGAAGAACGGAACAAAACTTCAAGCACTTCACAAAATAGGTGAACTAGCATCTGAATCATGAGCTGCAATGGAATTGCCTGGTCATAGCCTGAACCAATACTTGAGCACCAGGTGAAAAGGTATAGCTACCCAAGGTAGCTCAGGTGCAGCAATGCACTCGAGTAACTGGAAGGAGTGGACTCTGGGTCCATCCTTCCTCATTCTCATTTAAAGGTTAACCGCTGAGGGAACAGCAACTCTCTGGATAGAGAATACGCTTGTCTCGAGCCATCACTGGTCATTGGAAAGGGTGAGTCAATTTTATTTTTTATTTTATTTTTATCATCTTCTATTGCTCCACAGTGCTTGTACCACAGTAAAAGGTGCAGTCATGGTGTTCTTTTGCAGCACACAAGTCATTATCTTTAAGACTGCACAGAGGGGGAAGTCTTGGGGGACTGAAGAAGGACAAGCCGTAAGAATAATGTTTAAACATTGGGAAGTGAAGACCTGAGAAATCACCAACAAGTCACAATATTTTCAGTATGTAGAAAGATTCTGGGAGAAGTTATTAAACAGCCAATTTATAAGCACTCTCTAGGAGAATAAAAAGGTGATAACAAACAGACAACGATACTTTCTCAAGAGTAAATCATGTCAAAGCAATCTAATTTCCTTTTCTGACACACTAACTTTTAGTCTAATAGATAAAAAGTAAATAGAAGATGAAATCGCTTTACTTTAATAAAGCTTTTCACACAGTGCCACATGAGACCTCATAGTGAAGCCAGAAAAATACGGCCTTATAGGTCCAGTCTGAACAAAAGATTGAAGCAATATTGAGAATACATAGTGAATACTAACACAGGGAATGACATGGTATTACTGCTCAACATTATAAACCCTAAAAAGTAGACCTAAATCTAAACATGACCACTAAACTTTTCCCTGTTTATGTCCTCTGGTATCAAAGTTATTTGTTTATTGCAGGTTTTGAACTTAAGATGAACTGAGGACAAACCGTGGCTAGAGAAATGCATTTTAATTGTAGTTATAAGGAAGATGAGATGAACTTTTAAATGTATAATGAGTACTTAAATTCTTGTATTGATTATTAGGAAGATGACCCTTGCATAACCCCAACAGAGATAAGCAGCAGAAAGCAACCAGAATGAGATAAGAAACAATCAGAACCTGTTGTGTTTTCAGTGATTCACGTGACCCTGAAGAATCCCACACGACATGGTAATCAGGAACTGTTATCATCTGCCCAGTGGTCAAACATCTGTTTTCAAATTGGTAATCCCAAGTGGGAAATTCCTCCATGGATGCATGCCATGAACAACAGATCTTTCACACCTTTGAAGAATTCCAAAATGCCGCCTTACTTCAGATTACCGAATTTACCAATTTAGTGTTTTTGGACTAAACTGAACATTTATTTTATGGTTAAACAATAATTGATATAACCGCTGATCTAACCCTGTTGTAGCATGTATTATTAGTACATTTAAGACTGATTATAACAGTTGTAGTTGGCAGTCTCACAAAGCAGAATTAACAAGCTAAGGTTTTTACAAAAACAAACAAAAATGCAGAAATAAACCTAATAAATCATCTGGTTCTGTTAATGAAAAATGATAGTGTCTTAGGTCAAGTAAAATCCACTTCATAAGAAGAAAGACACAAGTGTTTTCTTGGTTATTTTGATCACCATAGCATGTTGTCCTAAACAGAAGAGACAGTCCACCAGGTGAAAGAGGGAGGAAATCCAGAATCAGTAGATGTGGATAATTACAAATATCAGATACGGTGGAAAGTAAGACACCATGCTGATGAGTTGAATACTGAAACCTAACACTTCACACAAGTATGGGACTACCTTTTGTGTTACTTAAAGAAACCACAGTTCTATCCAGTGTTTGTCCCTTTTTATTCCGTCTTCCACTTTGAAATATATATATTATTGTTAATAATACAAAGCATAGGTGTGCCAATACAAAATATCAGTTATGTATTTGGTTAGAAAAAGAGAAACTTTAGCCATACAAACAACATATTTATTTATATTTATGAATATAGTGACCATGAATGTATATATAACATTTAATATCCGCCATTGACAAAGAATTTTCTAATCCTTCATTAGTGCTAGGCTAACTGTAATTACTTACATTAGTTACAAACTGGGTCTTCAACTAACAGTATTGTAGTTCAAGCTTTGTTTTTCACAAGTTTTTAACTTAAATTCTGTAGTTAACCTGTGGTTGTAAGATGTACTTGACAGGTTGTTACATTTTACAGAACTTCATAAGATAAAAGGAGTTGTACTGGAACCAGAAAGGAAGGAAAATGTTGCAGATGTTCCTACATAGCATGTGAGTAGGGTAAGCTACTGAAAAACATTTAAAAGATACAAGATAAAGAGTGCATATTTGCTAAATCTAAAAAAAATAAAGTGGATTCACCCGTGATATCAATTGTCCTGATGAACACTCAACATGTGCCTCATCTCTAAAATTGTACTGTTACTTTGTGTTTTCCAGTGGTTGTGAAAAAGGTCAGCAGCTCAGATGTAAAACGGTAAAGCGAGTGCACAAAAGCTTAAAAGTCACATTCAACTAGTATGTATTTTATGTTCATTCAGGTTGAGTGAATATACAATGTGAGATCCTAGAGAATGCTTTGGATAAACCCTGTTCAAATAACTATTTTCAGGTATGATTCCAGCAATGCGATAAAAAAAAACATTCGTCAATATTTTGTAGATATTACCAAACCAGGAAAAGAGTAAACACTTCTGTATGCTAAGTCACAACCTGAATCACCGACTGAGCACCTGAAGGAAAGATCCAGTCAGCCCTGGCAGCACAGGTGAAGGCAATTCACCTGTGTGACTCTTAGACCTCGTTTAAGGGCTGACTGCCACTGATGAAGGATTTCTTGTTGGAGATTTCTCCTTTTGGAGTTCTTTCCCTGTAAGTCTAAATCCTCAGAGACAGGTGAGCATTCATTTTCCTCCCTTTTGTAACATCTCCTTGTTTGCACTGGTCCCTTTGCCTTTTACAACTTCTAAACATGGATTTGAATCAGCTTGTCAAAACCATTCTTGACTCCAATTTAGCAAGAATTTAACAAAAGTGAAAACAATATAATATAAACCAGGAGAAATTAAATTGAAAGACAAAAAGAAGGAGAATAGCTATCTCAATGCTCCTTTAAAAAAAGGTTTAGAAGCTTTAATGGACTTCAAATCAAGCCAGAGACGCAACATTATAATAAAAGAAAAAAAATAAAGAAGAAAATATAAATCTTGTTTCTGGAATGTACTTTACCTTATAAGTAATAAAGTTATTTCTCTCTTGTCAGCTTTGCTGAATTACAGCTAAAATTTTCTCATAAGTGCACAGCATTTCATGAAAAGAAGATAAAGAATACCAAATGAGAAAAAAAAGCATAGTAGAATGAGAAAATGAGAAAAAAGTGAAGCTATGAGTGTCTTCAAAAAATGCTTAGATGGTTGTAGGAGAGTTACTCTGAATCAATTAGAACTTTGAAGGAGAGCTTCCTAGATTGCTTCCTTAGTAGAAGTTCCCCAAAGAGGGCCAAGAATGAAAAGAACATATGTCTCTGTTAGAAATGAACAGTAATTACTGATTCTCAAATGTCTCCACACAAAATAGAATTAGCAGAATATGCAACAAGGAAGACAGAAACATTAGGAAATTAATACTGGTAGAGGTAGGCACTAGAACATATCTGGATTTTAAGAACATTTCTTCAGTGCTACATGTCTATAGCTTTAAGAGGATAAAACTATGGAGTGGATCTGCTTCAGACACTACTTTATAATTATAACATTCAGAAGAATGTAACTGATCAACACATGATAATACCTATTAAGAGATGTCCCTCGCTAAAATGCAATGTATTGAATTGTACTCAGAAATTTCCTATATAGAGAAAACTGGTGTCAGTAGATTAGATATATCTCATTTAAACATTTTTGACCACTGTGCTTTTTGTGCTATCGTTTACACCTGTGCTTTTTGGAAAGACTGTAAAGAAAGCAAACAACTTGGATAGAGATACGCTATGGAGACAGATGAAAACATTGGTATGATGGATGTATGAAATGGCAGTGCACAGCTGTGTCAGTATTAGAGAGAAAAAAATAGAGAAAAAGATAGCATGCATTTAGAAACAGGCTATGATGGACAACAGCAACAACAACAAAAAAAAAACCAACAAAATCTGGTCAACACAGATGTAGTAAGACCACAGGATAGGTAACTTTTAGTAGAAGACCATCCTTGTAAAGGATACCAGTAACACTTGTGTGAGTCCTTATCAGACTGTAGCTGTATGATATGAAAAATGAGGCAAGGGTAGCAACCTTTACAATGTTTACAAGGAAGGAAGTAAGAGACAGGATTTCAAATATCAAAGATCCAACCATAACAGGTGTCAAATCATAAGCACTATAGAATATTTTAGCCAAAAATCAGTTCCTTATCACTAGTAAAGAAGAATCCAAGAGATGACTTGATAGCTAGCAACCGTTATCTTCCATATGAAACAAATGAGTAAAATACATAAAGGAATGAGCACGACTGATTGAAAGCTGTTCTTCATAAGAGAAAATATGTTTCCATAACATTTCCTTTGAGTTTTCTTATGATTTATTCTTACTCAACCTCTGTAACTTTTATTCAGGTTAACATCAGAATGAAGCACAAAAGTAAATCGATAGTTCTCCACATGACTGACTAAATAGAGTTTCATTTATCAGAGAATTAAAAGAGAACAACTATTTCTTAATCTTAAATTATTTAACAAAATCCTGAACTTAATGTTTTTTTCCATTAGTTTGTAAATGTATTCTTTAGGCCTTTACAGCTGCGTGGCTAGATTAAGAAATGCAGTAGGTAGATAATAGGCCAGAGACAGCATAATAAATAATAAATATCTTAAATAAAATGTGCTGCCATCTCAACTAGACAACATTTTTCTCAGTGTAAACTTTATTTGCTAAGTTTATCATATCCAACAGGTAAATTAAATTATTTCACTAGAATGCACTTCAGGATGGTATTATCTCCTTCAGTAGTAAGACTTCAATTTCCTTTAAATTAATCAGTAATTATAATTGTTCAGATTTTTCTTTCCATAAAATATTTTCAAAACGTCTAATATTGTAGAGGGAATATGTGTAAGTTCAGTGTTACATTATAAGATTTTACATTTCTCTTCAGACTAAAAAAGCAGAATCTAATGTAGTAGCAATACTTGGGCAATACTTAGGCCACATACAAATGGTCCTTCATATTCAATGAGTTCATTAATTTAAGCTAACCAATCAGTAAGTCTATCTTGACAAATATATTTTCCCTTTTCAAAACTTTCAGTTAAGGAAGTTAATAATAAACCCGCTCTGTGTGTAATAACTCATTGCAAGGTTAATCTGAAGAGCTGAAGTTTTCTCTTGAATTTGGTCTAAGTATTCTACATACTGTGATGAATATTGATCTGAAAATTAGAGCCTTGGCAGCAATCTTTTCCGTGTCTGATAATATTTCTCTAGGACAATGAGGTGAAATGATTAAAATGAATCCTAGTGGCTAAGAAGAGCATGTAATGCAAGGCTATGAAGTCAGTGCTGCCAATTTGTTTGCAGGCCATGTCCTTAAGTCAACTGGAATATGTGAAATAAAGCTATTAAACGTAATTTATATTCAGCAGAGAAAAGCTGTGGAAATATAATATGTGGCTCCAAGCTTTGCCTTTATCATCTTCATATAGACTTCTCAAACTAACACTGAAAATTACTTTTTTTTGGTTCCTATTTGGTTGGATTGAAAAAAAAAAAAAAGCAACTCTTCTTTCACACTCCTCCTGACAGCATGTAATCCACTGCCTGCCTGAACCCCTTCTCTGTATTTACTCATTATTTGACTTTTATTTCAAATGCCCTGTCACTTTATTTTGATTCCTCTATGAGGACAATGACATTATCTTTCTCTCTCTCAATATTCTAACAGGTAATAATCTCCTAGTTGTGTTTTACTTAGGATATCTAAATATATAAACCATTTTAACACTAAGTTTTTAATTCTGTATTGGATGAGATACATAATCTAGTTAAAATGGGGATAATAGAGCCATTAGGGAGGTTTGCAGAGGTCTTTACAAGATATATTAAAAAAATGTAAAAAGTACATTTTTAGTACTAGTAAAGCATTGAGATCTTTAGTAAGTGGAAATAAATTAGACTATAAAAAACGATGTGTGGATTTTATAAATATAATCAATTTTGTTTTTAACTTCACAGAATTTTTAGTTTTGAAAAAATTCTCTAAGGAGATTAAAAAAATCTTACTGCCACTTCTCTACTAAGATGCAAAGAATTTCATATGCACAAAAGTGAAGAATCCTGAACATTTTTTAGAATGAATGTTAAGTAACAGATCTTATTAAAGCTTTCACTTAACTGAGACAAATGTGTTTTTGCCTTTATCTACATCACCTTTGCTTTATCAAACTCGAATTATTTAATTCTTATCGTCATGTTAAGTTCTGTTAACTTACACAATGTATTTTTGTTATGGAGGCAATTAGCCCATTATCATTTTCTGAACTTTGATTAAAGAAGTGATCAAACTCGTTTAGAGTGATATAAGAATATGAACATATTTTCATTTATGCCAGTATTGTTGTGTGCCAACAAAACACTGAAAAGAGAAAAGGGACCAAAAGAACAATATAGTGATGTACAGTTAAAAAATGAAAGGAGAGCAAACTTGAACCTATTGGTACACAAGCCAGCTTTTAGCAATTCAATATCTTTCCCATAAACCTGTTGATTTCTGCTGAAGATCAATCTGTATTTCTCCAAATAGGTCAAGACGCTTTCTAAATATGTGATTATTAACTTGGTTAACAGATGTCTAACATGGACTGTTCTTGACAGATTGTCTTATTTTCTTCTTAGAAAATGCAAGTCTCTCATCTTGGCAGATTTACACAGGTAAAGCAGATGGTAAAAAAAAAAATAAAGCCACCTCTGTCATTTGTTATTTTCAAAATACTCTTAAAGTTAGTTATGAGAAACACATGTTTTTTAAATACATTAAAGTCATTTTGCATAAAATGAACTTATGCAGAGGAAACTGTTAATTTTCTTTTTATTTCAAACTGTCTCTGCTCCCTGCATGTGTAGGAGAACGTAATTATTCTAAAATTCTGTTCCTTGTACTCACATACATGTATTGACCTAACCAAGCAATACAGTAATGACAAACCATTCTCACAAAACAGAAGTCTGTTAGGAGTTCGCGTTCCCACAGTATTTATGGCCTGTAAATCCTTCTACTCCATTTTGCTATTTTTTGTAAGGTCTGGAGTTTACTGTGATTCAGGTGATAGATAATCAGTCAACAGCATTTATGATTTTTTCTTTTTAAGGTACAACAGGGAAAAAAGGATCAAGTTTTTACTTGGGCTCTCAAATAAACTCGAAGTGCTATTATAATTTTGCAGTTTAGCTGCTTGCAAGCCATTATTTCTTTATCTACAGACACATAAATATGCAAATTTAATTACATTTCTGTACCTATTTCTTTTTTTTTGTTGTTGTTGTTGGTTTGTTATACTATAGAATAACTACATTACAGAATAACTTACGTTTAAAGAAACCTTTTGGAGGTCATCTTGTCCGAAATCCTACTAAAAAAAAAAAGTCAGGGGGAGGGTGCAGAATTTTAATCATGCAAATTAGGCCTTTATTCTGCCAAATTGTGAATATATTTGCAGATGGGTATTTTACAAGCTTTCCAGGCAGCCAATTTAACCACCTTCATAATGGAAATAGATTTACTTATTTATTCAGAATTTCTCTTGTAAATTGCATCAGTTTCCTCTCATCTTCTGAAAGCCTGGCTGTGCTTTTTTTTTTTTTTTTTTTTTTTTAAATAGCTTTCCATTAGCTTGTTAAAGGCATGCATGAGACCTGCACCTCAGGTAGGGCTGTGTTCCTAAACAAACTCATCTCTCTTGGCCTCTCTTCATGCCATTTATTTTGGGCCTCTCATTATCCTGATAAAATTTTGCTGCATCTCTTCAATAAGTAAAGGTATTGTGTGTAGTAATGGAGAACAAAACTGGACAAAATACTCCACATGCGGTGTCAAGTCCCAAAGAAAGTAGAGGAATGACTTTCCTGGAGCTGCTGAGGGCAGGCCAAGATGGTGTTTGATGCAAGTGGAATTTCTGGATCCTACCTAATTTGCTGACCACCAGTGCTTCCAACTCTCTTAATTTTTTTTCTTTTTAATTTGTATCCAGTCTGTAATATTTCGTTGGATTTTTCTATCCAAACTGTGCAATTTAACATGTATTTTTTTCTACTCTAACAAGTTTCTCTCAGATCATTTCTCCTGAGAAGGTCCCCTTATTGCACAGCAGTTCAGCCCTTCATACCACCCTTACAATTTGGTATCATGTGCAGGCTCACAGAGGAAGAATTCCACTTTATCAGCAAATATCTTTTTTGATTGCCATGTCACTTAAATGCACTCTTCAACTTATGACCATTTCTTTAGGCAAATCTTCATTGAGCTAAGTTTCCAATCCTTTCATGCACTTTTCTTAAGACAAGCATCAATAACTGTCAATACAGCCATTACAAGCACAGGAAGACATGCACTGATTAGCCATCAGGAGCTCTACTTTTCCTCACAAGAGCACTTAGTTCCATTTCAGGCTTTCTGTTTTGTCTTGACTGTCTGCTACATACAGTATGAGGAAGGTGTGAGACTCCTGTATGATCTGTATTGTATATGCACTGGTGGAGACATCTGAGATATGTTAAAAAAATTGAGAGACTTTGCACTCTTGCTGGTAGAAATCTGGATTTGTGTCAAACTGAATCCCATCTAGTCTTCAGTATTATTATATGAAACATAACTGTGCTACAGTTTAATTTTTCTTTCACCTGCTTTTCATTATAACAAATAGTATTGAAACAACAATTAATATATTTAAGAATTGATTACCCATAAATCTACTTTAGCTCATAAAGAAATCAAATAAAAAGAAAAATGTAATTTATTAACTTCTTAATGACACATAATTTAGTCTTTATTTCAGTAACTGTATTAAAGTTCAAACTGATTTTAATGGATGACATAAGCATTCTGATATTTATTATGCTGTGTTCTGCTTGAATAGGAGAAAAGTTCAGTCTCTTTCGACTGAAGGTAGTCTGACAGTAGGCACAGTTAAAATATGCAGCTGCCTGTGGCAGGTAGGTTGTAAAGGCTGAGAAGATGCCTGCACTTGAAGGCAGTTCTGCTTCTCTTCTACTGCACTCAGCCCTGATGGGTGCCTAAAAATGACCTTTTTAGTTTGAAAAGAGTTTGGAGTTCCTCAGCAATGCTGCTGATACAATGAACACAGCAGCACTTTCTATGGAGGAGCAATGTGAATTCCAGGGGTTTTTAATCTCTCAGCCCTGCAGACTCTTAGGTATGGCCCTGGTGCTTTCCTCTTCCAAGGAGAGACAACCAGGTCCTCTTAGAGGGCAGAAAGGAGGAATATTTATCAACTGTCATTTTCCTCTTTAAATTCAAATTGCCCTCCAATGTTGGACAGCAAAATTCAATTTTGTCTAGTATGCTGAGAGCCTAGAGCCAGTTCTGACTACAGCAGCCAAAAGTGAATGCTCCAATTCTTTAATGTACACTGATTTATTCACAGTAATAACGTAAAACAGTTTCTACTCCTTAAGATGAGTCCAAGGGTAAGCAATAGGAATCCAGGCATGGACTGTATCCAGAGGTCTGCTACAGGCAGCAGATGGCCCTGTTGCTACTGTTGACACTTTGAAGTAATAGATTAACTCCTGCCAGCACAGACCCCCCCCATCTTCAGCCTTAGTGCATCACAATCCCAGCAAGATTTCAAGCTGATGCTAGAAGCTTACTGCTACGGTGTTCATGCAGATTTTCCTTATGCAATCATGGAATGCTCCATGCTTTATAAAGACTGTGAAAAGGACTCTGAGTTTAGACTGAGGAAGAGGGAGGAAGAGAGAGAAGCAGTGGAAAAGTAGGTTGAATATGCTACTCATTCTCTCACTTTCCTACTGTTTTGATCTGTAAGTTTGAACTTCTCCCATAGGGAAAGATAAGTACCCTTCTAATCTGATTTTATCCTACTTTCATGTAGGAAAGGAGAAAGTTCCTTTCTGAAAAATCTGTGACTGGAAGATAGATGTAATATTCACCAACACATTGTCTGAAGTTATCATTTACAACTTGCCTGAGCCAGCTATCAGAGAGACTAATTTGCTATGTTGTAGGCTGCAAACATCCTAACCATGAATATACAAAAAACTTACCTGAGAGATATTCTGCGTTAATCGATGCTCGTAAGTTTTAAGGAAAAGCCTTCCTAGTGTACACAGGCATACTTTTTAAATAGTAAAAAACTCACAGCTAGCCTGGGTAAGATCTACAGATAACATATGAGGATGACATTCAAGTTTGTCCTGTATTTATAATTGTGTTCTGGATGGATATCATAGCTGTGACCACGTGTACTCTCAGCACACTTATTCACCGATTTCCTGAGCAATCAAAGGACTCTTCAGCTAGTTTCTGCTCAGGTGAATCCAAGGATTGTTTAGAGACAGATTTACTTTGTACTTTCACAGTAAAACATTTCAGTAGATGCTGCAATAGCTCTCCACAGTGGACATTCAGTGAGTTCAGGAGATAAACCCTATTACACACTTCTCAATTCACAGGGACTACATGTATACTTAAATGTATTGATTAATATCTGGGAAGGAGAATCTGACTGCTTCACAGTGTCTCTGGGGCAATTCTTCCTTTAGAATCGACTCCATGCAGAATAATTTCAAATAGGCATCAGAAATAATTCCTGCAGATACAAAAGTATTCATCTAGGGCAATATTATATACATATTTAAGATGTGAGGTTTTATACACTTTGCAAGATAAAAGCAACATATTATGCATATACTGGAATTGTCTAGTCTAGTAGGACTGCAGGATTCAGATAAATAAAAGGTATGATTTAGGGAGCCCACCTGAAGACAGCAGTGTTGCAACTCCCTTGCAATGGGGACACCCTGTACCATCCAGACAGGGAAGAATCACCTCCTTATGTTTGAAAGATCCGATTCCCCACATGACATTGCCTTACTCAAAAGATTCTAGTAACTAAGGTTTCTTGAACTTTGCAAATTTGTACCATGCGGTCCTGTAAGTTGGCAGTAAGGACAATCTGCTCTCTGAGAGAAGGTAAGAAGGAAGCTGAGACTGACATAAAGATGGGCAGAGGCCTCTCAGGAATGAGCCTCATCCTATGGTATCCCATGGGTGAGGTAAGAAGAGCATGTTGGTGCTGGTTCAGACAGGAATCCAGACTGTCCAGAAGTCCTTAACAACTAGTTTGCCTACTCTGACTTGAATATGTTTAAACATTCTCAACTTCAAGGAAAAGGAGTGAAGTCCTTGATAATGTGCAGAGACTGAAAAGGGAATTCCTTGCACAGCCAGGCATTTGGCTAAGTAAGTGATTAATCTTTACAGGTACTGTTTTAAGCTAGATCTTTCCTTAGAAAGATGAAAAAAAGCAGGAAATTCATTTTAGAAAAAAAGTAGTAAAACCACAAACTGAGAATCTCTACATGCAGTTCAATTTCTGTTTACCCTGTTCGCTTTTCAGATTGCATTATGCAAAAAAAATCATGAAATAACATATGTAGCTACATTTCTGTTGCAAGATGAGTGGTAGGAGAAGTAATACTTTGTTCAAAAATGCTTTTAAGACATAATAGAAGAAAAGGTAGAGTAGTGCTGAAACAAATGTACCCATTGTACAGTAACGCTTCCATAAGAATCTTTCATGTTTTACTAAGCCGCCTGCTAGCTACTTAAACCAAAACCAACTGACTGTACATTATCATAGCCATTTGGCAATTGGCCCCAAGGCTATTTCTCCAAACAGCAAATGCCAATAATTACTTGGAATTCCCTCCTTCCCTCCTCTAATAACAGGAAATATCTTTCTTTACACATATTTTGCTATTTATAACAGTTACATATATTTTACACAGTGGTTTATAACTAATATATTTGGCTTTTTTTTTCCATATTGCTACTAGCAGACAAATTGTATTCATAACAGAAATCAAATTAAACCAATATAGGAATGAAACCAGATAAAACTTTCTGATGCAAAAAATCTTTTTGCCATGCTTTTCCAGTATTTCTACCTCATCTGAGAGAGTATCACCAAGAACTACTTAGAGTTAATTACTAAGCTTTACACTTTCCTCAGGTCTAGTCCACCTGCATTCCTTACTGAAAAGGAATGTTATCAGTTTCTCCCGCAATGATCAATATATCACCATTTTATTCATACCTCTATACATTTCTGCGAAAGAAGTAGTACTATCTACAGACCAAATACTGCAGCACTTCTTTTTTGGATACTCTAGACTTTTCTCATAATTTCAGTTAAGAAAGTCTTGCAGTTTAAAGGGAAGGTGACCTTAGATGGTTATTGCTCTTAATCGCCTTGAATACCTTTTAGATGTTCATGGCTTTCTGCAGTCTGACCTAAAATACTGCATATTCCACTGGGACTATTTACTTCAAGTTTAAATTACTTTTCAATTTGTGTTGCTCATGTCATATTTTCTACTAGTAACTTCACTTGGCATCTTATTTTAACATAAGCTAGAAGAAAACTATTTACAAAATTAAGAACTGCACTGCCCTTTATGCCCTTCCCTGTATATTTCCACTCTACCTTTATCATTTTTAAGAAGGTCTGACACTCCTGGGCATTCAACAAGCCTATCTGAGAGCTCACACAGCAGATGGTAAAATGTTGCTGGTTAGTATTTAGTGTTTGTTGAAGATAACCAAAGGTGATACTATAATGTCAGCGTACATTGTCTGATAGCAGATGCAACATGAATTTCAAATGGCGGTGATGGAAAGCAAAATACAATACTCAAAAAGTGTTTGTGTGTAGTACTTCATTGTGTTTTAGGTTCTCTTCAGACTGACTGAAGTTTGCTGAGGAACTGAGTATCAGTTCTGGGGCACTTGAAGCAGTTGCGTGTTACTTCCAGAACTCTGTGCAAATTAGGCATTTTAACATTACTGAGAATATAGACTTACAATATAAAGTAGCTCCTATGTGACACAAAGAAATTAAACAGAAGAATAAGCATGCATATTAAAAAATTCAGTCTTCGGTAATATAGGAGATAGTGATGAGTATTTACTTCCCACAACTCCCCCCACCCCCCATGAAATATCTTTTTTCTCTAAGTACAAGAGAGACTATTAAGTTTTTTAGAGGAAAACATCAAAATTGATCTTGTATTGGATATAAGAAAGATACATCCATATTTAAAAACTTCTATTACAAGCATGTATTGTCATCTTGCTCTCCAGCAGTAGCCATTCAATTAACAGGCAGAAGTTCCTTGTTTTTTCCCTCCCTCATTTATTATACTGCCTACAGTTAAGGCCTAGATGCTGCAAGGAAATTCATGAGCACATCTCTTTCCATAGAAATCCCATTTAGCAGTGTTGAGTCATGTTCTTATTATGACTTAAGGAATTATATATTAGTGTGGTTCTGTTACTTAGATACTAATGAAATATTCTATTCTCTTCAAGAAGTAATTATCTAATTTTCTGCTGTATCTTTTCCTCTGTTTGTTAAGATATCCTTCTGGTTTATTCTACGTTTTATTAAATTCAATATTAAGTTTTTTTTCTTCTGCCCTTTACTAGCCCTAAGTAAATGGCAATATAAGACTTCACAGAGATCTATGCTATGGATTTATTTTTAGATTACAGTTGAAGCATCTAAAGGAGGGTGATGAAGATGGTGACAGGTCTAGAGAACAACTAATGTCCCTGGATTCGTTTGGCCGAGAGCAGAGGAGCTGAGGCAAGGCCTCATGGCAGCCTGCAGCTCCTCATAGGGTGTGGAGGGGCAGCACTGAGATCTGAACTCTGGTGACAGCACGTAAGGGAGCAGTGTGGGGCTGCAGACTAGAGATTAAGAAAGTGTTTTTCCCTTAAGGACTGTAGGCATAAAACAAGCTGCCTAGGGTAGTGGACAAGTTCAAGAAACATTGGGGTAGTTATAACATAATGGAAAATGCAGCTGAGCAGCAAGATCCTAGACTGCAGTAAGGAAGGATTTACTTGAACACAATAGCCATGGGCACAAGGAAGGGAGACCAAAAAAGACCTACTCACCTTCATAAGGCCTTAAGCACACACAAACCTCCACAAAGATACAATCCTTTCCCTACCAATCCTTAAATGTGGTCTGAGAAGGAGTGGATTCTGGCTCCACCCCTTGCAATCACTCAAGTACATTGCATGCACCTGAGCTCCCCTGGGTTGGCCCTGCCTTCCACCAGGTGCTCCATCACTGGTTCTGGCTGTGGCTTAGCATTTACACCACAGCAGTGCTCTCACACACAGGGTTTGAATGTGGGGTGGTTCTGTGTGGAGCTAGCAGCTGGACTCAATGATGTGTGGGTTCCTTCCAAGTCAGGATATTCCATGATTCTGTATGATAACTGAATGATCGATGCTTTCTTTGTAAACTAATAAGCAAGTAGTATATTTTAAAAGTAATATATTACAAAAAAGGGAAATTGGTTACATGTGTGATCTGAAATCAATATATTGTTATATATATTAATTCTCAGTTAATCAAATGTGGCAAATGCTTTGTAAATGTGTCTCTGTTGCTGTGGAAAGCACCAGTAATTGTTGTAGAATTGTAGAACACTGGAATGTTCTTTCTTGCCACATTACACATTTCTTGGGGACATGCAATATGTCAGTCCAGGGCTTGACAAGCTGTAGTGTTCTCATTAAACTTATGTCAATGTAAAACAAGTTTTTTTCATTTTGCATCAAAGAATAATTATTCAGTGCAGAACTGTATTAAGTTCATATTAACAAGCTGATATCTACAAAGAACTGTATTTAAACTGCAATTTCCTTAATAAGGATCAAGGTTATTTTAAAATAAACTTTTTTATACACTTTGTTAGAATCAGCATTGATATTTGCTTTTAAAAGAAAACCCCTGAGAAGTGATCTGTGTCTAATAAACTGCTTATATAATTTGTGTTTACTGTCAGGTTCTGATAGAATTGTACTTAACTTTTCTTAAACTAGTTTCTTCTCTCAGTCTCCTCCATCATCCCCAAAGACTTCTGAATCATTTAATTAATTCTATAAGGTTTACTTAATTCTACCATCAGCACAGATGCCTGAAACAACTTGTTTTTAACTTTCAGTTATGTGACCAAGATATCTCACTGTAATCCTGGTGCTGAAGAAAGGCGGAGTAAAAGCACAGACAGGCTGTTCCTGGAGAGACTTTATCTGTAAGGAAAGAGATAAATAGAATGCCTTCCCATTCATGCTGTGGGAATCTAAACTGGGAAAGTGTTGAAGCATCTGTGAACCATAGCGTTAGCTGCGGACATCTGGCCGGGGCCTGTGGGCCACATGTATCTGACCCAGTTATCTTTGTGATTAGTGAAATCAACAGGACAGTAAAATGCTTGTTTATTTCTAAAAATTATTTAATGAATTTGAATGCCTAAAAGCTGCTTACTTTTTACTTTTGTGCATGCCTGCAATTTTGGTCCTTAGTCTTTATTGTATTTATGGATAGTTTATAAATGGATGGGATTTAAAGGAAGATTCTTTGAATCACGAAGTAAGTTTTGTTTGTTAGTTGTAAATGTGTTGTCCAGGTATTTAATCTGAACTGGTAAAATGTCTACAGGGAATGATGAAATATCACTCATACAAATGTATGAAATCCAATGCTATGCAGAAACATTTTTGATATTTTAAATTACTTAAATAGGTAGTGGCTACAGCCACAAACAATAAAACAAAAAAGTTTTCTATAGACCTTGAAACAGGACAGGTAACACATAACCTGGTTTAAAATGATATCCAAGATGTAGACATGTTGGAGGATACAGCAGCAGTACTGTATCATTTAGTATGTATTAAATTACCAACTGGTATAAAAACTTTTCCCTAGAGTTTTTGCTAAATGGATAACACAGGTCATTACTCTACTAGGGTGAGAAATGTTCATCTTGTATTAATATAATCTATCAGGTAAAAATGGTTAAATATATGAAGTCCGTGTACTGTAAAAACAAATGAACAAGGAACTGGCTGTGGAGTCAGTAATGTCACAGCAAGCAGGAGCTGTTGACTTAGCAGAGTTATTACACTGACAAAAATTGATAGCTTAACTAGAGTGCAAAAATATGAAACAAAAACTAATGAATAAAAAGCTGTAAAATTTAATTACTCAAATGCATACTTAACAAAAATGTAGTCTGTTTTGAGATGTAGATTATTTTTAAATATTTTGACATTTGAAATCAGTTTTCAGTGGAATCAACTAGTACTTAGAATACCTTTAATAATATTTTTATCATGCTCTAGAGAAATAGGTTGTTAGTTAATAGTGAAGCTGTGTCTTTTTTTTAGCTTTCACTGTGTTCAAGCATGGCATTCTAAACTTGTTACATAAGTGTGTAAATAAGTAAATATTTGGTCAGCGAACAAAACATCTATGACTTCCAATATGGTTAGACATTACACAACATTTATTCTACCTAATTCTGAGAAAGAAAGAGGTTGGAAGAATCAAATAATTCACTAATGGTACAGAAGATATCTAAAGCGTCTAAACACCCATGTTTAAATAGGATTACTTTGGATTGCACAGTCTGTATTTTCACACTTCTGTTATATACAGAATGGTTTTAATTCAAACTTACTGGAATGCTAATTATTATTTTGTTCCGGATTATTTTGTTCCAGTTTCAAGCTGAATTCACTGGAAGATACCATGACCTGATGTAACACTGAAATGCTGTCAAGATAATATTTTCCAAGTAAAAAGTAAGGTTTTTTAAATTTAAATATGCAGTTCAGTCTTCTGCTATAGAAAAGACAAAATAGTGAGTCTTTTGTGAGGTACTGTGATAATTCCTTTGATTATTTGACGTTGGAATTATGCTTAAAGTTTCCAAATCATGAAGGATCTTTGATTACTTTTCATTAGAATTAAACTGTGCTGGTTTGTTTATTATAGGTTTATAAGCATTTGCAGTACAGCAGAGACTAAATACTTGTACATTTACACAAAAGAAGAAATTTCAATATTTTCTACAAAAATTGCCGTAGTTTTCTTATCTGGATTTATAAACAAACTGTTTCACATTCTAGTTATAGAATGTGGCATGTATTAGTGAAGCCTAATTTCTTAAATACTGTCACAGGTTATGTGAACTTTAGCTACAATGTTTGGAAGCTACACCATGCTCAAGTCTACTTTCTCCTGTATGGGAACATGTACAGTAAGATTCATGTAATTAGAGTGATAAAGCAAGAGGAACATAGCATAATATCATACTGTATGTAGTATCTTGTAAAAAAACACATTATGTAAAACCAGATGTCAAAAATTATTGCCTTAATTGTTAATTATAAGTATCCCTGTATATAATTTGAGATAGAAATCAATGAAATTTAGGGCAGAAAACTATCTTAATTCTTTCAGAACATGCTTTGGATCATAAATATCAGACGAAGAAGAAAAAATTGAATGGCTGAATGATGTAATAGCTTTACCTGCTTGCTGGGGAAAAAAACAATTACTCAGGTAGCTGGAGGATTAACTCCTTTTACCAGCTGCATTATTGATCATACTTCATTCCTTTCAAAACTAGTGATCCTCCTAAGGCTTAGTGTAACATCAATATTATACAAAAACAAATAATGATCATCCTTCCCTTTACTAATATATGTAGCTAACTGTGGTATGCTTAAAATTTTCTCATCAGAGGATTAAAAAAAAAATAAACAAAAAAACTAGGTCTTCCCCTCACTGTTGTGAAATGTACTTTCAGAGTTCAATTAGAATGAAGAAAACAAAGTAGGGGCACCACTGTAGAATGTGGCTTGTAATGAAGGTGGAAAGTTGAAGACAAATTCCTCAGAGGAACCTGTC
The DNA here is from genome assembly GCA_013399175.1 of Odontophorus gujanensis. NCBI lineage: Eukaryota > Metazoa > Chordata > Aves > Galliformes > Odontophoridae > Odontophorus > Odontophorus gujanensis. Next base: position 316,500 of record VXAB01012920.1, read on the forward strand.
ACTCAGTGTTATGTTGCTTAAAATTCCATCAAAGGGAAAAGAAATAATGAAGACATCCTTATCTATCTATCTATCTATCTATCTATCTATCTATCTATCTATCTAAACTAAAACCTTATTGCCAGAAAAAGGATTGTGTACTGGGAGGAGCGAGTTGTGGGATAAGGAAATTTTGATTGGCTTTGGAATTGCGCATGCTTTTCAAAGCAACCATTTCAGACACCTATGTTGTACACTGATTATGTGCCCCTCTAGGAGAAAAATGGGGGCACCAAATCACAGAATACTCTGCATGATGTAAAAGTCTAGGCAACAAAGCCTAGCAATATGTTATTTTGTGGATTTCCAGAATGCATGCAAAGCTAAGGACTACATCAGTGCTTATGTTGAAATTCAGCTGGCAAATAACAGCCAGCCAATCTCAACATATTACTAAAATATGGTTGATAATAAAGTGTTTGTTTTACTGACTCTGAGTACATTAAGAAAATGTTATTTATTTAGAGTGGAAGGTGTGGCTCATTGGACCTTTGAAAAGGCATGGAGATCAGGTTCCTAGGCTGGCAGAAAGTGCTATATCTTTCTCTGTATTTCACTTAAAATGAAGAATGACCTACACCATTGAAGATACTCACTAGAAAAGGTCTAAACTAACAGAAGAGAAAGATGGCTCATACTCACTGGGCCAGGCAGCTGCATACCACTTTTCATAATCTTTTTCTCCAATTGCTCACTAGGACTAACATACCACTCTATTTCCAGCAATTCTGCTTTTATCTCAAAGCATGCAATCAGAACAATTACACTTCATACTCATTCTGCGCAGATGCAAATGGTAGTTGAGAGCAGGGAGAAAAAATATAGAGGAATACTTTAGCCTATGGATCCCAAATATCCCCTGAATCCCAATTCAATTTGTCCTTTCCAGGCAAAAAAACTGAAGTTTTGACATTACTGCCATGATCATTAAAATGAAACAATGCCCTAAGAAATTATTTTGCTGTTGGATGTCTTATAGGAAGGGTAGTAAAGAAAGGATTCATCTTGATACAAAAGATAGACAGGCCCTTTTTTGTTGCTATTCTTGGCCTATGACAATGGACATGTATTACAAGGTTTAAGTTTCCCTATACTGCAGAGAACAACAGAACAAAAACTAAGGAAACAAAAACTGGAAGCCATTTGTACTGTTCATTCAGCAGAAGTCACATTCACAGTTCTCATTCTTATGTCCAACCCAAACAGTTGTTGTCGGTTGAAGAACAATGCTACCTCTTCTTGACTGCAACTGCTGTTTATGGGAGTTACTATTTTCTGGAAGCTGCACAGTGATCTCTTTTCATAGACTGAATTATGATCAGTCTCAGAGATACTCAGGAATTCAAAAGCTTTGTTATGATCTAGTGCACTCAGTTACCACAAAGGATAGTTTCCTTTAGGTAATATTATATCTTTGCATTTCTGAGGAATGTATTCTTGACTTGATGGAACACTTTATCTTCTCTGCAAGTCCTACAAACTAATTTGAAAACCAGTGGCCATATTATTTCAGTTTTCTTTTGCCTTAGTGTGGAAAATGTAGAGAAGTAACAAAATTATTTTGTCAATAAACAATTTTCTCCCTACATCTGAATACCTATATAAATGTTACTAAAAACTTTCCTCTCCCTGCTTCTCCCCCAAATAAAACCATGTCATTTTCAGAAATGACTGCAAATATAGCACTAAAATAGGAATAAAGTTAATTAACATAAAGCAAGTAATTTATGAAAATATTCTATGCATCATTTTATAAATGTAGTTTACTTTGGCATAAAATGGTTAGAGATGCTTAATAACAAAATTTTCTACTGGATACATGAAAGAAATATAAGCAGACGTAATGTGAGAGAGAATGTACTCGATGTTAATGTTTAAGTGTGCCCTGGTTTCAGCATATAAGAAGGATGTTCTATTCCTTATGTTTAGGCTAAACAGCATTAGTTGGAGATAATTTTGAGTAAAATCACAGCCTTGCTATGGGTATGGCACATATGGAAGAGGGAATTAGTGATGAAAGTGAAATTGTCTCTCCATGAATATTCAAACATTTTATACATATAGAATGCTGAGTTTTATAATCTTATACCATTCAAGTCATGCAGCTCCTGAACTCACTTCACTGTGCCTTCATTTGCATCAGCGTATCATTTTTAGCTAAAGAGGAATGGATGTAGTTACTACTCTTAGTACGGGAACCACCACTGAGAGTACAACCAGTTTTAAAATACTTTTAATTGCTCTGATCTTCCCAAGTACTTCTACACATTTTTATATTTTTTCTGATGGAGGTTTTGTGGAAGATATTAAAGAAAAAAAAAAAAAAAAAGAGAGAGAGAGAGAAAATATATTGATCTTACTGAGAAATTGCACTAAGCACGTCCAGAATATAAAATAAGTCATCAGATGCACTCCTTCCACACTGTTCTAGTAAAATTATGCCACATGAAAAAAAGAAAATAAGTTATGGTTGGGTGCTTAATTCTTTACTTTGATACATTTTCATAGTTGACAGCTTTTCTAAACGTTTTTATTTAACTTCAGTTGCATGGAAAATAATGTAACTGCTTAGAGCCAGGCTACACGACAAAACTTACCATGTGGGAAACAGATCCTGCATAGTATGTGCCTCATCCTGTCAAGTCAAACAGTCTACTTATTAGTGGGATTCATTTATACATGGAAGTTTTACCGTAGGCTTTTTGTTATCAAGAACAGATACTTAAAAATAAGTATGGCTTAAATAATGGAATATACAAGTTAGAATTTGTGCAAATATGAAAGACATACTGTTACTCTCTAAAGACTTTTGACATTTGTGTCTTGGTTTTATTCTGAGCAGCTAAAGGCAGGATTAGCCTTTGATCCTTTATGAATGTAACAACCTGGAATGCAATCATTTTTAAAATCTTGCTTCATTGTATCCTTCAAACACTCTGCAGGCTATCTAGGTCAGAACTAATATAATACCAAGTGTAAGTCAAGTTGCATCATTTGGTGATCATTCTATGATATTACTGCCAAGACAGAAAATGTCAAAATCTTTTCACTTGGTAGTATAAAGACTTGCTGTGCACAGGCAGAATTCTGATGTTAAATACTGGAATCAGTTAAATACATCCCGTCTTAAAATAGCAAACAGCATTATGGCATATTGTTCCTACTGTGTCACATCTCCTGTTATGAAGCTTTGCCTTGCCAGTGCTTAATGTTCAGAACTTGAAATCATACTATTGTAAAAACAGCTGATTATCTATGCAGCTGTATTTGAAGTACAGTTCCCTTGAGCCCACAGACAGTTGTACTGTGGTTCTTAGATCTACTTAGAGCAGGCAGGATATACTCCCCACAAATTATAGGTGTTCTTCCCCCTCCTCTGACAATGTGGCCTTTATTCTGTGACCATTATTCTAACACTAATGGTCAGTGTTCAGGAAACATCAAGTCTATTTCATATGTTTACTTTCCTCCTAGAGTCAAGGGCACAGGTTATTTATTCAGATAACTTCAGTGTATCCACTGCAATTTCCCTGCTTCTGTATCAGAAAAATTGTTGCATCCTGATCTTCCCAGTCATATTTCTCTCCTGTATATTCTGTATAAATGGAATACTCGGAATACTCAATAAATACAGATAATTGCTAGCTTATCTACTGCAGAAAGGTTTCAAAGACTGTGTTTAAAAGACAATTTCTTTCTGTTTGCAGAGGAGACTTTTCATGACTGACATTATTAACACTAACACTGTTTTCCAAGAAACAGTAAAACAAATTCAGAAAAGAGTGAGTTCATGATTCTGTCATATATTACATGAAACAAGAAATGTCACAGACTCAAACATAAATGAAGTGTTTCCAAAATCTGGCAAGAATATTTCAGAACCTTCTAAATCTTTCACAGCCTGATTTATCTGCTTGGTATCTAGGAAATTAATGCCTTTCAACTATAAATTATTGAGGTATTGTAGCAAGCTTATAGTCCCAATATTGAACTACAGTCCAAGTATTGAAGGCTACAGTTCTTCTGTTTGTAGAGTATAAGAGGGTGTATGACTAAAGCTTCAAGATCATCGAGGAATGGAGAATTCGAATGCAGATTGTTTTTTGTTGGTTGGTCAGTCCAAACCTAACCCTTGGAAAGGGCTAGGCAAGTATGTTTAAAATAGGTCTATAAAAGGAAACAGACAGATAACTATTTCTAAAGTGACATATTTGAATGCTGGGTAGTCTTAAGAGAATGGATTCCAGAAAGTAGAAAAGCTTTAGTGTTCTTAATAATATTAACTACTTCCACAGTCAGAGTATATGAGACATATGACCAGCAGGACATTTCTTATATTCTCTAATTTTGAAGCCCAGTTAGGTAGCTGTATTGCACCTTAAAATTTGAAAACACAGACACTCTGACCGTTTCAGAAGTGCAAAAACAGACTTCCTTTAACTATACGTTAGTACAGAGATTATTATGAGTGAGAGATTTTAGGAAATATTCCCACCTATTTTAAGGGACAAAGCCAAAATTACCAATCACTCAGGCTAAAATTCAGAAGAAAAGCAGACATAAGTCAATAGAAGATAGTTGCCTTAAACAGAGAATACTCAGAATCTCTTGGGTTAGAAAGATTAAATAAAAGCCTTGAAAATAAATTGATGACATGCTATTGTTTATTTATGGTGGATTCTGTCCAGCAGAAGCAATTTTTGTCCAGCAAACCTTGCTGCCAGGGTTAAAATGAACAGTTCTCCTGCTGGTGAAGAGATTACTCTTACTTCTCTAACCTCTGATATTTACCCATGTATTTATTCCCTTCCTAGCTTATCACAAGAACCTGCCATCTACACGTAACCTGTCCCCTTGCCTTCTGTAACTTGCACTCTAGAAGTTTTTCCCCTTTGCGGGCTCAAGTTGCTCTGTGATAGTGCTTAACAAAACTCTGTATTAATAGTTTATATAACACAGCTCTAATATTTACTTCCATGATAATGCTGCTCTCCTTCCTACTCTATTTCCACACCTAAATGCAAGCTTTTAAGGACAATCTTTATTTATGGCAGGGCAACTGCTGAAGCCGGGCACGAAGTCTCCAGTGGGAAAAAAAAACCAACCTCTTATGTCGGCTTAAGGGAATTGAACTAGCTCTTTGTATATAGATGCATTTTTCTGTTGTAGGATAAGGATAACGACTACCTACATTCATAGTCAGCTAGGCATGTTCTACTCTGCATGACTATTATCATGATTTTTTGATAGACTCCCCCTTTCAAAGGAGTAACATAGTTATGTTCCTCTAACTCGTGATTGTCTCCTGTTCAACCTGACATTGTAGGGGGCTGAGTGTGATTTGCTTCCCTTATTGTTTAGGAAGAATGCATTTTTGTTTAGTAAAAGGCAATTTGCAAAGACGTTTGAGCTATTAGTGAGCACAAACGGACTGAAATGAGGACTAAGAACCATCCTTATCAGCAATGAAATATACATTTAAATTTCCTTACAAAACTGTTTCTCATGTGTTTTTTTTATTTATATTGTTACTGAAAGTGTTCTGAAACTTTGTGATAAAGCAGTCATGGATCTTTACCTCCAAGAAACTGAACTGGTGAGTTCCAAGGACATCAGTTGCAGATGTCAAGTAGGTCGGACCACGTTTTCTTTAGGGATGGGAATTGTGACATATTGCATCATTCTCTTGAGAAGCAGCTTTTGATTGGTACAAACCTGTGACTCAGTCCTGCATAGCTTGCTTAAATCAGTTCCATCCATGGCTGCCTACACATGAAGCTCTATGAAAAAGCATAAAGAATGCTTTGTGGAAGTATTCTTATAATTTATTTCTCACTAATCTCAAAGCGTATTGATCTTACAAGAAGTTTGCATATCCTGTATACTGTTTTCAGATTTCATTGCAATTTCTAATTATATTTTAAAGAGCAAACCTTCCTTCACCCACTCTGCATCTCAACCATGTTCAAGAAATCAGAGTAGTTCAATGTAAAAGATTGTTTTAAACTTAAAAAATGATGAATTCTAGCTTTTGAAATGGAAAGTAACAACAATAAAAATCTTTAGCACTGACCAGAGTACTCTCAACCATCATTCTTGATTGTATAGTTTTGCTCTTCTGAATTTGGAGAAATTCCATAAAAATCAGTACAGCTAAATTGGACTGATGCCAAAATGAGTAAAATCATAAGCTGACATTCATATCTGTTTGGGCTTGATGCTACCTGCATGAAACACAGAATGAGAGCTATAGCAGTGTGACCATTTTTACACTGTTTGCAGCAGTTACGTGCATTGGAAAATACTGACCCTGTTACTCATGTACTCCCATTGCTATTTGTGCTCATTTTCAGTTATTCAATATGCAGTTCAGTGATCAGCTTGATAAAAAACTCGTAGTTTTTCCAAATCAATCTATGTTTTTGACAGATTAGTCTTCAGGTATTTTTTACATATTAATAGATTCACTATTTATTTAAAATGAAATTTATATGCATTCTCTATCATTTTATTAACTTTTATAAATTTAAGAAAGTTTTTGCTGTTATGAGATCATATAGTCTGTAGAAAATAATATATATTTTGCAATTTGTTCTTCATAGAACCTTAACAGCATGTTTTCTCTTAAGAAAAATATCCATGCAGGAGGTTGAGAATAGTATGTGACTTGTGATAAAAGACAATGTTTATGCATCAAACTAGGCTAGGTAGAAAGTAGAAAAGCTGTTTGAAGGGAGAAATATATAATCTTTCTGGCATGGATAATCCTCTAAATTCATTTATTGAGATCATGGATTTCAGAAGCAAAGGGACTAGTTTTTTCTCTCTAACAAAAAAAGCAGAGAATTCTGAATCCCAACTCTGAAGCTCTCTTATGAGCTACCTATTCAGTCTGGAAAAGGTACAGAGACAGCCTTTGGGATGCCAATGCTTCTGGGCCAGCATGAAATCCATCCCCTCATTCATTTCTCAGCAAAAATCAGAGTAGCACTGTCTAACAGAACTGTCCTGGAAGAAAATTCCCTCTAACAATGTTAGTTTAATTGGCTCTATTTAATAGGCAGTTTTACCTCGTAAAGGATTCATCACCCCAATTAGTATGGCCTATGAGTCCCCATCTACTTTCCATAGTTTCTTTCTTGAGTTCCTGATAGAACTGTCTGCCAGTCCAGCCTCCATCTTTCACTAAATGTCTAGGGCTCTACTTATACTACCTGGATTTCCAGAAGAAAGGAAATAGCCTGAGTAAATCTGGTACCCCTTTTTTTCCTTTCCCTGCAGGTTAAGCTAATAATTAAGATCCTTTGTTATTTTAACAATGAAGCTGCATCTTATGGTGCTCTTTGACAGTCAGCATACTATATATCCTTCCTAATTTACTGAAAATATTTGGAATTTCAAAGCACCAGGAAAGAGGGAGAGGGAATTGGATTCTCATGCTATGAGTAATGAATGGAGAAGGAGGTAAGAAACCTGTGACCTTGCACTCTGGAGTTTACACACTGAGGGATTGTAGGTTAATATTGGCAAGGGTCTGTTGCAAAGAAGCCTGCAGCAGCTGTTGCTCTGAATGCTGGTTTCAAAGGTCAGGGGCTGCAGAGCAAAGGAGAGAGGGAGGGGGATATTAACTATGAAGAATGCTGATTAAATTCAGTGCAGAAATTTTGAGAAATTAAAAATCATGATGTGCTATTTCCAGACTATTCAGACTATTAAACATGGTTGTGGGGAAAAATTACAGGTGCTAGAAGTTTCCATGACTACAGAGTTAATTAAGCACACGATAAAAAGAAAACTTTGGAGAATCAAGATCGCAGTCTTGAAAAATCTAGGTACTATTCTCAAAGACCAGCTGTGCTTTTCCACTAAATGAATTTATTTATTTTAATATGGTGGTTAATGTTGAATTTTTTTTCTTTGAAGGCAGACAAATTGGTGCAATTCAAATGTGGAACATCTTGTATTGGTAGTCTGCATCATGGAGTCTCTCAAACCAAGGCTTACTGTAATTTTCTGTAGAAGAGCTTATAATATTCCACGTCCTCAGAACTGCATTAGTATATTTAACATTTGTTCCTCTTTTCTTTACTTATGTTCATGTGCAAATGCATCCAGAGAATAAACAAAAGCAGAAACTTTATAGCATAGAAAAATAAGCAACTTAAGTTGGATCTGATTTATGACTAGTATATAAAATGAGTGCATTTTATTACAAAATAAAGTGGTAGACACACTCATTTGCCTCTCTTTCCTATTGTGTCAAAATGCAAGTAGAAATTAATATTAGAATTCCATCAACAAGTTCAAGCAGATTTACACAAGAGTTACAAACTTCTTTTTAATACCTTTTCACCCAATACAGTTTTAAACTGAAGATCTCTAAGAAACTTCAATGGAAAATTATGTGCAAGTATGTATATTAACTATAAATCTATTAAAATACATTTAGAAGCTTTCTCTGAAGATATATATAGTTACAATTATTGTTATATATTATCACTATAGAGTAACACTAATTAGTGCCTAAGTATGTTGGTATTTTTAAATAAATTATCTGTAATTTTCTTTGAAAGCTGTGTTTAATCTTCACTAAATTATGTCAGTTTTTTCAGAAATACTCTCTAATTGAGGGTATAAGAAATATGTAATACGTTATTAATAAGTAATGCTCAGATTTACCTTATTATTTCTTTCATGTTTGTAAAAAATGATTATCAGCTGAATATATCTGATTTATTTTCATCATGCTTTCAGTGGTATCTGTAGCAACAACGTCTCCTGCCTTGTGCCCACCATCTTTTTTAACTTCTGATTAATGATTGCCATTTTGATGCTCAGGACTCAAGCAACCGTTATTATTTATTTATTTATTTATTTATTTATTTATTTATTTATTTATTTAATTTGGCTTCAG